>CM076579.1:580881366-581233484 GCA_034641835.2 Pinus albicaulis | reverse complement strand
CAAAATCGTCAAATAATGCATAATTTATACATTCATTCAAAGCTGTTTAAATATATATTTTTTTCTGAATACGCTTAATCTCTTAATATACAAAAAAGTTACAGTTACATGGAGGCCAAAACCTCATAGTTTCTGGCTCGCAAGATGAGCATTCTAGTGCAACCAATTCTGAAGTTCAAAATATCAGCATACAATGCCAGGAGGCAGTGACAAAAATGGTGCATGGTCTGATATCTAAACACAAAAACACCGTTCACACAACATATCAAACCCCCAGAGTAAGCTACAGACTTGTAGACATGAACAGACTTATACATGACATATCACACCATAGGGAAACCGCTTCAAAAAAGAGGGAAGTAGAACTACTAAACTGAAACAACATATGATTTCCAAAGGCTAAACCCGGCACCACGAACAGCCAGGAACAACTCGTAAGAAGAGAGACTATTAATCACCTTGAGGAAGGAGGAGACTCAACCACGCAAAGAAGCATAAGCGCTGGGAGCATCCTCACCGCACAAAGAAGCATGAAGTATCTAGAATTTCAAATGGGTAGTGTTCTCCTTCTTCTTGTCAGACGGGGCCAGAGAACCGCCATTCTTGAAGCCATCCTCCGCAGAATTCAATATGGGATCCAGCGAGGAGCAGCCCTCATCCGACTTCCGCTTCTGGCCAGCAATGGAAGGAGAATGGGGCCTATCGGTCGCCAAATCCCCAGGAGGAGAGTTAGAGAGCTCGGCATTCATATCGGGCGGCGCTTCTTTGAAGTCAATCGTGATAGTGGCTATGACCGTTGGCATGTTGAGCAGACAGGGGAAGCGGAATTGCGCCCTGTGCTACTGATTCGGGAGGAGATTGGAGAGTCTGCGAGCGGGCAGAGCAGTCCCACGACCAGCCGACGAGCCCCGACCACTACGGGTCTCAGGATACCGCCCCCTCATAGAATCAGACTGCGGAGAAGAGGAGCTGGGTGAAGAGGGAGGAGGGTGTCGAGAGAGACCACCACGGCTCATACCGCGCCTGCTCCTCATTCTATGGCGCAAACGAGGCATGATATTCAGGTGCTGAGAGTTGAACTTGAAGGTGCCGAGAGTTGCAGAGTGTGTCAGGTCAGGCGTGCCCAAACTGAAGACCAAATGCGGATGAGTATGAATCTCTTCAGTGCTAATGCCCAAACTCTGAGAGCAAAGGGAGGTTTGCGAGAAGTGCAACCCAGGAGCGAGATTAATGCAGCAGGAGAGCGAGCACCTTCGACCTGTGATAGTCCGAGAGCTTGTCTCAGAATCCGCCAAGGAGCAGCAAGAACGAAAGGGAAACAAAGCCGAAGTAAATCGATCCGGAGAAGCCATAGTGCGGTAAATCGAGCTGGTGTTTGGGCAATTGTGCAGTGTAAATGCCCCGGACAGAGGATCGTTACGTTACACTGGGTGTGTGAGGACGTGCTGAGGGCATGGTGGTAGAATCCCATGTGCCAATCAAACCCACAACCTTTGCCAACCTATTCATCATGCCGACCACCCGCATCTGAGACTTGAGATCCCGTTGCACCCAGAAGTGCAGTCCTATGAGCCAGCACTATTGAACTCCTGTTGTGCCCTCATAGAATGGATTTGTCCAAGAGACTTGATTAGGCCGTACGATTAGCAACTTTGTTGGTCAAGGCCCGACATGCTTGAAGGAGATAGCTTTAGGCATTCTAAGCCATGCTTCAATAAGTTCCAATCTACTTTGAAATCTCCAAATTGAGGCTATGTTGGAAGCTGAAGAACCAGATTGGAGACATTTTTTTGCCTCAATAAGGATCTGAGAATCCCCTTCTACTTCCAGAGGGAAGATATTCTCTATTTCCGCTATGCAAATCCCCTGCCATAGACCTTCGAGTTCAATAGCGTTGTTGGAGTCACGTCCAAGAGATCCAAAGTAGATGTGAATAGTAGCTCCTTCATGAGACCTGAATATGCCCCCAAAACCAGCCGGTCCCGGATTTCCTTTAGCCACTCCGTCAAAGTTCATTTTAAAAGCTTGAGGCAAAGGGGGTGACCAGGAAGCGGGCGAATTTGAGTGCTTTAAGATGTTCTGGGGCTTCTGATCAGAGTGATGGAGATCGAGATTCCATCTCTTCCAAATGAGACTTTCCATTGGCGAGGAGGGCTTATCCGATTCTTGCCAGGGATTAAGAGCTAAAGTCTCTTGCAGATTGCGCTTGAGATTGGACCAGATGATAGCATTCGGTGTGGTAGTGTCCTTGAAAGTTCTGTGATTACGCTCCTTCCAGGTAGCCCAATAGATGAATCCCGGGAAAAAGTTCCAAATGGTGTTGAGCAATGAGCGTTGGAACGGACTAGTAGGCCAATTTCGAATTGTGTTACTGATGTCTCCTTCCTGTCTTCCAGCTCTCCCAAAGCAGAAGGTAAATTGATCCCAGAGAAAATTAACTAAAGGACATGAATCAAGAAGGTGCTGTATTGATTCTTCCTGAGATTGAAAATTGGGGCATCTAGAAGGTCCAATGAAACTCGCTTTAGAAGATTGTCCCAAGTGAGAATTTTTCTTTTGCTAAGGAGCCAAAGGAAGGTGTATATTTTAGGCCAAGTTTTCGATTGCCAGACTTGAGTCTAGATGCGATCCTGCTGTTCCTGCAGCGGGCAGTAAAGTAATCTATAGGCTTCTTGAGTAGAAAAGTTACCCCTTGGCGTGTATCCCTATCTTAACCTGTCAGCTTGAGTCGAAACTTTAATCCTTCTCAAGTTTAATTCCTGATCAATGTCGCCAAAGGTCTCCCCTTGCCAGTCTTCTTGCCAGTTGAGTGCTGGTTTCCAAACCTGTTGACCAAGGGCAGAATTGGGCTGCCAGAAATGATTAACTAGATTGGGGATGGCATTCTGTAGCTTGTGTTTCCATAGAGGTTTATGGAAGAGCGATGATAGTTTTGGCATTTGTTGCCAAGAATCTTTCCAAAATCTAGCTTTGTCTCCAGCATGGATTTCCTAGAAGCTGTGAGTTTGGATGAAGGTGCCATGTTGTTTTGCCACATTCCATATCATCGAACCAAGAGCTTCAGAAATGAAACGTATGAGATCAACCTGTGTTCTTCCAGGAGCATATTTGACCTACCATAGGCGAGCCCAAGGGATATGTGGCTTAGAAACCCAGCTCCACCAAATACGGGCCCCCATGATGAGATTACTGTGAAGCGGATCCCTTAAACCCAATCCCCCTGCATTTTTAGGAGTACACACTTCAGTCCACTTAACAAGCGCCCATTTCCTATTGAGGCTCGAAGAACCCCAGAGGAAATTTCTTTGTAAGTTGTGAATTTGCTTCAACACCCATTTAGGAGCTGCCAAAATGGAGAAGAGGTAAAGTGGCATAACTTGGAGAACTGATTTGATTAAGATAACTCTACTGGCCAAATTGAGCGAGCGGTATGTCCAAGAGGAAAGGTGAGCTTCCATCTTATCCAAAAGGGCTTTCCAAGAGACATGTTTAATAACTGAGTCAACCAGGGGAGCTCCAAGATTTTTGGAGGGAAGGACGTCAATCATAAACCCCAAGATTCTTGCAATATTTTGTTGAGAGATGGGAGGGGTATTGAAAAAGAAAATGTGGGATTTAGCAGCATTGATGGTGGTGCCAGAAGCCTCTGAGAAGGTGTTAAGTAGAGATTTGAGGGTCCGGGCTTCTTGAACAGAAGGATGGCCAAAGAGCAAGTTGTCATCCACAAATTGTTGATGCGTGATGGGGGAGTTGTCATGAAGAGATATACCTTTAATAGAACCGGAGGAGACGGTATAATGAATGAGATGGCTAAGACCTTCAGCCATGAGCACAAAAAGGAAGGGGGATAAGGGGTCCCCTTGACATATATCTCTAGAAGACCGAAACGGTAGAGAGGGAGAGCCATTGACTAAGATAGAGTAGCTGGGAGAAGATAGAAGGCTCATAACCCACCTAGTCCAAGTAGCATTGAAACCAAAAGCTAAAAGTATATGTTTGATGTAATTCCAGCTTAATTTGTCAAAAGCTTTTGATAAATCAAGTTTGAGGAGCATACCTGGTTTCTTGAGGATTTTGAGGGAGTGTATTACAACATGCGATAGGATAATGCCATCCAAAATTTGACGACCCTCAACATATCCAGTTTGCTCTGGCAAAATGAGTAGAGGAAGGAGAGGCTTGAGCCTGTTCGCACTGACTTTGGAGATCATCTTATAGATGACATTGCAGAGCGCTATGGGCCTGTATTTATCTGGGGTACTTGAGTTCTCCTCCTTGGGAATGAGAGCAAGGAATGTTGAGTTTAGTGACGGAAGGATCCAGTGCATGGATCGCGATTCTTCCACTAAAGCCCAAACTTCCATTTTAATAAGCTCCCAGAATGCATGAAAGAAATTGGCATTAAATCCATCCGGGCCTGGCACTTCCCATCCTTTAGTTGAGCCATTGCTTGCTCAACCTCATGAAGAGTGACCGGCTGAAGAAGCATTGCATTATGATCCTCAGTGATGATATTGGGGATATGTTGCGTGACAAAAAATATGGCTTGCTCTCGATTACCCTCCGGTTCCTGCATAATATTATTGAAATAATCTCTGAGCTCTGTTTCGATGTCCTCATGCATTTCTAACCGAGTCCCCTGAGTGCTGTTAAGAAAGGCAATGTGATTATGCATCCTTCGTTGTATAGTAGACCGGTGGAAAAACTTTGTGTTTTTCTCTCCTTCCTGAAGCCATCTGATTCTAGATTTCTGTCTCCAATAAGTCTCTTCCTGTTGCCTACTTTTGTCTATTTTAGTAAGGAGAGTTGTTTCTTGTTTGTTATAGTCCTTTGTTCTGCCCTCAGTGATGATTTTCTGCTGAAGAAGATTCATTTGAAGATCTATCTCTTTCTTGTTGTCGAAGATGTTTCCAAACTGGGTTTTATTCCAATGTTTAAGTGAATGCTTGAGATTCCTGAGCTTTTGTTGGAATTGAAACATTTTTGAGCCATCTGCAGGAACAAAAGAGCGCCAAGCATTGCGGACAAAGTCTTTAAACCTGGCATGGGAGAACCAAAATGATTCAAATCTGAAGGGTCTATTACAATGAGAGTCTGGCTGTGACCATTGTAAGAGAATGGGCCAGTGGTCCGAACCAGCCAGGGGAAGAATGGACGAGTGAAAGTCCCGTCCAAGATGAATAGCATTATTTGACATAAGAAATCGATCCAAACGGGAAGAAATGTGCTGCGGTCCACTGCGTTTGTTGGTCTAGGTGAAAGTGCCGTTGGAGGTCTGCAAATCCACAAGTTGATTATTTGAAATGAAATCTTTGAAGCCTAAGCAATCCCCCTCTAGCCTTTGCCTGCCTCCCGATCGTTCCTCCAGAGTGGTGGTCATGTTGAAATCCCATCCACAGAACCAGAGTGGGAAGCACCTTAGAGAGTTGAGGTCTGTTAAGGTATTGAGCATATCTAATTTCTTTTGCATTTCTTGCAGGAAATAAACGTTGGTTAGATGACCATGTATATTGGTACCTATCAGATGGAAGGTCATTTGTATACAAAAATGGGATGCATGGAAGTCATACAGAGAGAGGATCTGGGGATTCCATATGATTGCCAATCCTCTGGACACACCTGAAGCATCCACTGATACTGAGCGACAGTTGGCCCAAACTTTAGCCACTATGAGTTCTAACGTTTTGCTGTTGCATTTCGTCTCCTGTACAAAGACCAATGAGGGTTTGTATTTCTGAATCATGTTTTTGATCATCTTGTGCTTTGAAGGGCTATTGAGACCTCTTACATTCCACGATATGAGCTTCATGAGGAACTGTGCGGGAGAGCCTTGTAGAACTTTGTCAACTTGGGGAATCTGTCGGATTCCACAAGTATTTCTCCTACAATGATAGTTCTCTGGAGATTTGTCTTCCTACTTCGTTTTTTTTATTCTTTCATAATTTTCCTACCGTCCCACGGTCCTCCTGCTTGTATGCCAAGGGAGTTCTTTTGCTGAGCACGAGAGAGGAATTCTTCTAGATTGTCGATCTGATGGGGTTTGATTTTGCTATACTCTTTTTGATGGCATTCTTCCTCCAGAGCCAGAATGTCGAGCTCCCCAAAGTCAACCCGGTTTGGATCATCCATCGAGAGAGTAGGGATGATCACTTCCATGTCTTCTGCCCCAGAAGAGGGGGAAAAAGCTTGAGTGGAATCCAGGTCCATGAGTGAATCGATTAGAATGGAAGGTTTGATTTGGTTGTCAATTGAAGAGGAGGCTAGAGAAGCTTTAGACGCATCAGTGGCTAGAGGAGCTTTGAGCTTTGAAGCAGGAGCGTCCTGTGAGGGACTAGAGTTAGCTGGGAGGCTTTGAGGAGCTTCTGTCTAAGCTTGTTGTGCAAGAACCTCAAAGCTATTGCTAGTAATAGGGGTGTTGGGGGCGGTAGAGATGATGGGAGATTTCTTGGTATGCTTCTTCCTGGAAGAGACTTTGGTGAATCCCTTCGAATCCTTTCTAGCATTAGGGGGGGCGGGGGTGGGCTTTGGATTCAGAGGGAAATCTCAGAAAAGGTGGCCATGCTCATGACATTTTCTACAGCGAAAAGGGACGTGCTCATAATCAATAGTCTGAATCCATTCAAAGTCATCGTGGAATAAACTTACCAAATCAGTGAGAGGTTTTGCAAGGTGCATATAAACACAGATCCTAGCATAGGAGGTATAGCGACGGAGCTTTGTTTCTTCCGCAACCTTTATAAATTCTCCTAGACCATTTCCAATATCCCGCAAAGTTTCTTCGTCCCAGTATTCTAAAGGCAGGGAATACATCCATATCCACACAGGAGCCCAACTAAAATCTTCTTTGTCTGTATGAAATCTTTCGATCCAATCACGAAGGTAGAGCCCTGCAGAGTTGAAGAAATAAGGGCCTCCTTCAAAGATACGATTCTTGTCCTCAAGACAGTGGAAGATGGCCGTGAAAAAACCTTTGGGCCCAAGCTGCAGGTTAACTTGTCCTTTGGGCCTTCCATTTGGACATTATCCACCCCTACAAAGCCTTCTCGATCGACGAGAGACCAATGAACTTCCCAATGAGGGCGTGATCTTTCATATGCGAATGTGTACGTGTGATACGGTGACTACGAAGTTTGATTTTGACCCGATCTCGTAGTTTTAGGGATGCAAGTGGCAAAGGAGACTTTTTGTTGTGCCTCGGGAAATCGGCTACTGTTCGGTGCTCTTGATCCCGGGAGATCAGAATTGGTCTTTGCGTCACGTATGTTTTTACGTCGTGGGGGTCGGGTCGAATCTGCATGCTTCCCTAGTGCGGCGTTGCTCGGCAAGTCCGGCATCGCCGTCAGAAATAGAGTTTGGTGGAGGGGGGTATTACCCACCCCTCCAAAGGGGGAAAGACTTGTAAAGTGATCATAAGGGTGGCACAAAGAGACTGCAACCTTAGGAGAAGGGGAAGCGAGACGCATCGGCATGAAGAGAGAGCCGACTAGGGTTCGCGAAAACCCTAGAACTAGAGAGCCATCGTCCAAGCGCCTCTTTATCAAATTCGACTTTCTAATCCATTTTTAGTTATATGCAAGGGAAGGAATTCCACATGAGAACCCTTCTCTCTCCTACATTTAGAATTTCTCATGGTTTCCTCCTTACGAAAATTTCTATACCTTACGAGTAAAAGTCACGTCTCCTAATATTATTTCCCTTAATCATTACCACGTTGATTGGTCATGCATTTTCACCTTTTCATTTAATTCTCAGGGCAGCTCAAACAACCTCGCTTAGTTTGGCAATACTCTCAGATACTATAGAAGAATTTAGTTGATGTCTAGTCAATTTCGTTCAGCGTTTAGACTATAATTTTGAGAAAGAATTTAAATCTCGGGGATAAGAATTTTGAACTTATCTCGAGTTAGGAAATCTCGATTTCCTTACGGAAATCCCACAAATTTCTAATGTTCCATTTATTTAGTACTCTTAGAATTTTATAAATCTATTTGTTTGTACAATGATTCTACTCATTTAGATTTTCTCATATGTAAGGATTTATATTTGTTGACTTTCAATTATTTGTACGAGAAGGGTTTAATAATTTGGTTCCCTTACTTTGTACAAGCGATCTACAATTCCATGGGTCTCCATTTTCACTTGTTACACCATTAGAGGGTTTAAGGTAAGAATCTTCTTGAATTTAATTAAATTCTTTTTTATTCTTTGATTCTGCATTCTCTTCCATTTACTGACTTCTCTTTCTCTTTTTTCTTACTGCTTTAATTCCCCATGACTATTAGTGAGGTAATTATCCTTACACTCTGTTTTTATCTATAATTTAAATTTTTTTTCATAGTTTGAAATCTTTGTTTCGGTATTAATTTATGGATTCCTGTTATGTGCGTGTGCCCTCTAATAACCTATTTCACTTCACCACTTATGCTAGAAATTTACATGTCCAATAGTAACTTTGGATTTCCATTTTCAGGTTAGTCAAGTAACCTACTTGGGGATTTATGTTATTATACCTCTGCATAATTTTCGGAGAGATTATACACTTGTAATTTATGGGAATGAGTTCCCCAAATGTTGTATAATTATTTGGACATAGTTTTCATTAGACAGTATATGTATATGGATATAACTCCTTTGAATTAATATAACTTCAAGTATAATTTAATATTCTCTTATTTCAATATTGAAGTTATGTTTTCATTCCTTATGTGATATATTCTCTAGGATCTGTGTTTCAATTTTGTTAATAATTTTACGAATTCCTCGTTGTAATTATGCCAGAATATTAATTCCTAGTTATAGTATCCACATCTTAAATTTCTACCACGAGTAGAATATTTGTCTTGAATGTTCTAAATTCACATTAACTATCGAACATAATTTTTTATCATTGTGTACTAGTTTATTTAACATAATTTCATAGTTAGTGTTGATCATAACTAGACTTCCTATAAAATTTTCACTGGGAAAAGCGGCTTATACACCTCGGATCCCCTTTTATAGCCTTAGAAAAATCATTTTTATGATTATCGTGGCCTTTCCGCCCCGAATTTCATTATAAAATCCACTAATCGTAAACTCGAAAATCTAACGGGCCTAGCCCCTTACTGCTAAGCCTACGCTCTTTTCCTCCACGAGGCGAAAGCTCAGAGCGAGTGCTAACTCTATATGCGCTTATCAAAAGAATATTGGGAGCATTTCGAGCCGTAGATCCGTACAAGATTGGACGGCGTTTGTTTGTCTCCATCGCGCTCATAGACTACCCCGACTACCGTCAGGGTTAGATCGTGAAATCAATGGTCGCGCACATTGCCTAGCACGGCGGTCCCCACGCCCACTCTTATTGCAAAAACCGGTGGTTTATATCGCACCGCCTTTCGCGGTAGGCGTGAATTCTCCTTGGGCCCAGCAATTCCACTCATCGCCCGATGTGTGTCCTCGTATCTGGTTCAAAAGCTGCTCTCCATCGTGCATTATTGTTTGGTCAAAGTCACGACGTGATATTCATGACAACCGTTCGATCCGGAGATTCGCATCAGATGGTCATCGCGCTTCGAAGCTGCACGATATTTAGTCCAAACCCATCGCGCTGGCGCACCATCTTATTTCCTCCGATGTGTTTTTTAACCGCCAATATCGCCCTGGAGATCGAATGGTCCATATCATCTACATACTCCGCCATTGATTTTGTTCCTCCACGTCACCATCCCACGTGTTCATCGCACTTCTCCTTCGCCACTTATGTGTTCCATTCATACATTATAATTTAAATGTTTTACATTTTAGCTCACGTTCAACTCATACACCATTCCTCTCTTTGCATTTTTCCGCCACCCTATGTTGTTTCACCATTTCGCCATGTATACGGAAAGTCATTTTTCATCAATCTCGCCACGTCCATCATCTCTCTGGCCTAGTTTTCTTTAACGAGTTTGTGGATTTTGCGGGATTACAATGGAGGAGAACTATTATGATTCACGGTATCAATTCTTTGTGATAGAGCCCACATCAAAGGTCCATTTTTTAGAGCAGAATTATGAAGAAAGTCCTCGGAAGCCAAATTGACAAGACTTTAATTAAAAGAAGCGAGGGTTCAAATTTGTCAAACCTCCGGGGACATTCAAGGCGCCCACTTCATAGATGAAAACATTAATGGAGCAACGAGAGGAGTATCGAGTGGAAGGTCAAGGGAATTCGGTGTTCGGCATTGAAGATTTTAAATCATAATTCGGGCTTCGAGAAGGCAAAGAGTACAATGCACAAGAAGCAACACCCTTTAGGTTTCATTTCAGCGAGAATTTACCTTGACGAAAAGTACTGAGAATGTTAATATGGTTATCCCTATATCGTGTTCCTAAAGATATTTTCACCCGAACATTTATTTCGAAGACGAGGCTATAGAGTACGTGCATCACCACAAAGTCATCAAGCGATATGGGCGTGCACGTCTCCTCCATTTTGTTTTTTATGATATGATTAAACGTTTATCACCTACCTATTTTACAAGGTTTTGGTTTCTCCTATAAAAAACATGAAAAAACGCATTGTAAGGGTTCCAGTTTTTATCGAAATTTATGCGGTGAAAGGCTTTTGCATACATTTTGTAAAATTCTTGTATGAAGGCTCGTAGCCCATAGGGTCTCGGTAGAGGAGGAGTTCTATCATCGAAAGAGGATTCTGGTCTTTGGTATTTTCACGGTCCGTAACTCTCTTTATTATGTTATATTAATAGAACATTTCATTTCATCCATATTTCTTGTATCATGTTTTGGAATGTGAGTGGCTCACTAATTTCTAGTATGGATTAATCCTAGTTGATGCCCATGCTTGGATCATTCAAGCGCTTTAAATATGGCTCATGCATGATATTCTATTCCATTACTCATCTAAACCGTGTTTCTTCTATATTAGTTGCTTTGGGAGGGTGCTTTTAAAATTCTATTATCATGTATGGATTCTTATATTGGTCAAAGCCCATACATGGTGGTATTGTATATCACGGGTATCAACTCAATGTTAACTAGTATCTTCTCAATATTTCTTTCACTACATACACCTTCTGATAATTTATGTCTATGAAGTATTTCGAATCGGCTTGCTTTGCGATAAAGCGTCTACGGAGTGTACGTTGCTTTTTTATTAGAGTTCGCATCTTGCCTCTGCGAGTATCTCTTTTTTCTGTGTCGATTTACGACAGTTTGGTCCCATTCTAGTTTATTTCCCTATTTACAAGAGATAGCATGTGAGCTAAGGTTGACAACTTCATACATTATATTATATGCTCCTTTCTATGCTAATATGTCCTAGGCATCGGTCTATCACAACTCTAGGCTATCTCTAGGAGCTACAACATCTTTTTTGGCACATTTATTGCTAGGGGAAGAATTCAAGAAAATTAGAATCCCTTGGTCTCGACAAAATCTTATTGACTCTCTAAGTAGGTGAGCATGGAGAGTTGAGATTTGTAGATTCCTCACCTTGGCGACTCCACATTTGTTATTTGATAAATCTATTTGCGATCCCTGGCTCCTCGTAAGCCACACGAGGTCAGATACGTCTAAGCCAAAGACACCTTTGGTGTCTCACCACGACAATATTTTACATAGAAGAAATTGGAGGGAAGAAAATCAATCCGCTCGAAATCCACAGATTGTCTATAGAAGACTTTCCATCCTCTTCTTCTCAAGAAACTCAAGTGCCATATCCAGGCTCCACGTGCGGAGATCTGATTATTATTATTCGAGATAGTCCACCCACGAGAGGGTATCAGAAATAAAAATAGTCTTCATCCTACTCTACGAGGTTGAAGAGGTCAAGGAAGTAACTGAAGTATCTACTTGTTAATAGACCTTTGTTACCCTCAACCCCTCAGGCATGGGTTAATTATATTCCTATTATTATTCATACCCCACTTCCACCTCCTCCTCCTCCTCTTACTACTCAAACTATTGCAATACCTCCACCTCCTCCAATGGAAAATGTTCCAGCCTTCTTGATGAATAAATATGCTCCACTGGCATTACCCCAAGTGTTCAATGATATGCCCCAAGATTATGCGAAGATCTTGCCCGGATTCAATAGGGGAAAATGAGATTGATGCTCAAAAACATCTTGAGACTTTTCTTGCTCCTTTGCGGGAGAACTTTAATGTTGAACATTTGGATGTGGTATTATAGGCTTTGTTGTGCAATATCTCTAGATGGTGAAGCTTGAAAATGGTTTAAGACATTGGCTGGCCATTCTATTACCACGTGGGATAACATGGAAGAAACTTTTCTCGGGGAAATGGGGAGAGAAGAAAAGATCATGGAAATTGTCTCATTGAGTTCAATGCACTAAAGAAAAAGACACAATGAAGGAGTGTTAGAATTTATCAAGAGATTTGATAAATTATATACGAAACCTCCCTAGCGATATGAAGCCCCCATAAGCTGCTTCTAAAGTTGTTTTTATAGAAAGGATTTGATTCGGAATTTGGTTTCTCTCTCGGAAGAGAAAGCTTGCTACTCGGATGATGCTCGACGATGCACTAGAGTTGGAGAGCAAACTTTCCTCCACTAGCAAATCAAAATGATCTGAACAAGATACCAAAAGAAGGAGCAAAAGAAGAGGCATATACCTCTAACCAAGACGGAGACTCGGCAAATGAAAAATGGAAGAAATGAAAAATTAATTAAGAATGGTCGAGCTTGAATTGGAAAGCCAAGAACACGACCTTCAAAAGAAATTTCTAGAATGCTCCAAAAAAAAGGTTACAATCCTCGGTACTAAAGACCACCCTACCAAATATTGCCAAGGGAATCAAAAGAACAACAAGATCAAGTACCACACCCATTGTACTTGGAAGGTCCATTAGATGATTCTATTGATGACACGCACATGGGCTGGAGGATGCAAATCTTGCCTTTTCAAATAGTGATGGAGAAGAATTCCCTTTGCAGGAATGATGAAAGCAGGGTGCTCATTGCAGAGAATAAGAAAAGACCCAGAGAGACACGGATGAAGAAGAATTTGATCATTATTGTAAACAATTTGATGATTTCATGCAAGCACATTTCAATAGAAGATATAATCTCATATCTTCTAGGATGAGGACTCATACCAAGAGCAAGAAGAAGAGTTATCCCGAAGGAAGCACTGCTCGGGAGGAATCAACGATGCGAAGCTACGGACAAGGTAAGCAACCTCCAAACAAACCTTTGTAGTATAATGATCAAATTCCTTCTTCTTAAAAAAGTAGTCACTTCCCCTAATGCCAAACCTATGTCAAAAGAATCCAAGCCCCCGAGTTGAAAAGCAAAAGAGTCAAAGAGGTTGTGATAGGAAAGTCCCCTCCTGCTTTCCAGTACGCAAAGAACTTGAAAAGGTCAAATCCCAATTCCCTTGAAGTGAGCTGATGAAACGACTGACATATCAATCTCAAGTCACATATTTCATGCTCCCTCTAGAAGCACCAATCGTCCAGGATAGTCTCAACCTTCAGAAGAGAGACGCCATGGTAGTTTTTGGCCCACATGTTGAGGAGATAGACTCCCTCCTACTCCTCACTTCTATGTGTCTCTAGTAATCCATGACCTACTATTACATACTTGCATGTTAGATTGGATCTTCCCATAATCTTATGCCTTTGTCGGTCATGTGAACAACTTTCAGTTTTACAAATCATACGTCCATATAAATACTATCTCATTTGATTCCAAAGAGATTAAATGCTTAGGGATGATCAGAGGATTTGGTAGTCAATTTAGCCCAAATCCCGGCAAAAAATGTATGACAATGGACATCAGTGGTGGGCATTTGACATCCCAGCTTTCATTGGTATGTTTCGTCGAGGTCACGGGGATCAAAATTGGTGGGTCAATCAAGTTTGATTTAACATATGCTATTATCCCAGTTTTTGGTGGCCAAGAGAGGGAATTGTATAGGGAGACTAGATTTTTCAAGATGGTGACTAAAGGGTGACAGTCTAAAGTAAATTCCCGATCTATAGTAAGGAAGGAGATTTCTCATGCTTGATGTTGGAAGAAGATCAAGATTATGCTCATGAACCATCCTTCTACCGGATCGAGAGTGGCTTAGCCCTCGAGGAGAACATGGAAGCGGAAATCTGGACGCTCCATTTTGATGGGAGCAATTCTAAAGAAGGTAATGGAGCAAGAATATTATTAATTTCTCCTACGGAAGATGGGTCCCTCTGTCCTTCAAACTGGAATATGAAGCCACTAATAATGTGGCTGAATAGAAACTTACTCGTAGGATTGCACAACGACAGGGAACATGGGTATAAAAAGTTTAAAAGTTATGGGAAATTCAGAGCGGGTGGTTGAGGAAAGTCGGGGAATCGGTGTTAGACCAAAAATCCTAGGGCTGAGGGCTTATAGGAATGAATTTTGGGACATGGTAGAAAATTTCTTCTTGGCATTCAATATCCGGTTCATACTCAGAAAGCGAGAATAGGATGGTTGATTCCCTTGTTGTGGCTACTAGTACATTTCGACCTACCTGAGAACCCTCTCTTTTAAGATACGAAGTAGAGGTGTGTTATCGACCTTCAATCCAGGATAAAATCAAACACTTTGGAAGGTATTTTAGGATGAAGAATAGATGAAGAGATTCCTGGAAAAAGTGGGGAATTCTCCAATGTGGAGATTGATGATGAAGAAGAGGTAGAATGCGAAGATATTTCAAAGAAATTGGGAGGAGAAAGTGGCGAGAAACAAAGTGTTGCAACTAAAGGGAAACATTATACCTAGAAGGGATGGTACCTATGAGAAAGATTATTTGACAAGAATGATGTCCCAATGTAGCCAAAGAAAAGTGGTAGAAGAGAATTAGGTAGAAGACACCGATTTGAGATGCGAGGATGACCAAAATTAGCAAAATTGTCCAAGAAAATCCTGGAGAATATAAAAAGCTATATCGAAATTATTTCGGTCTTACGAGAGATGTATTTGCATGGTCCTATCGGGGATTTGAAAACTTTCAATATCAATATTATGCAACACAAAAATTCACGACGAAGCGGATGCAAAGCCCCATAGAGAAGCTCGGACAAATCAATCCCTATTGCTTTGCCTTCTATTAGAAAGAAATCAAGACTGCTAAAAGCCAAAATAATTGTACCATTGAGAGTACTCACGGGTGAGTGGCAAACCTTATCATGTGCGCGAAAAGAATGGAGAAATAAGAAATGCTGTGTGTGGATTTTAGGAATTTAAATAGAGGCATCCTTAAAGGATAATTACATTTGCCTAAAATGGATCACATTACGGGAAGGTGGATTTGGAGCTTCGAGAATGTCAATTATGGATGGATTCTCTAGTTATAACCGGGTGGTTGTACTTCTAGAGGATCAAAGAAAGACAGCTTTCACCACCACAGAGGGTACATTTATGTATGCCATGATGCATTTTGGATTGATTAATGCGGGGGCCAATTTTCGGATGGCAATGGACATTTCTTTTGTTGGGGAGCAAGATAAATTCTTGGTGGTCTACCTACGATGATATCTTTGTATTTTCCAAAAAATGATGTTGAGCACATTGAACATGCGGAGAACTTTTGAGAAATCTTTGAAAGGTATGGTCTCTCTACTGAATCCTCAAAATTCTTTGTTTTTCATTAGAAGAGGAAATCTTTTGGGCCATATCATGACTAAAAATGGGGTGAAGATAGACAAGAGGGTAGAGGTTATAAATGGCATTGCTTTTCCCAGGAACTAAGAAAAGAGTACAACTATTCTAGGGCACATTAAATTTTCTTGAGAAGAGTTTATCCCTAACTATCTTTGAGATAGTTAGGCATATATGAATATGCTTTGAAGAAGAATAAGGAGGTAAAGTGGTCACAAAGAATCACGAGGAGGCGTTTACACGGGATAAAGAGATGCTTTTGCGAAGCACTGTCTTGTTTGGACAGATTATGATAAACCTTTCATGATTTTTTTCTTTTGCATCACCTCATACAATAGTAGGAGTTTTACTACAGAAAAATGAGGAGGGGTATGAGAAGCCTATTGCCTTTTCGGTCGGGTTCTATGACGATGCGAGAATTAAAATACAACATATTGGAAAATAAAGCATACCCTCAGTGGAAATCCCTCAAAGCTTTCCGTGTATATATCTTACGGTCCACATCTTTGCATTTGTGCTGCCATTCTACGCTAAAAGATATCCTTATTCGAGGGGATCTCTGAAGGAAAAAAGGGGGACAAGTGGATTGCTAAAATACGGGAATATGACTGGACATCCGCCCTACTAATCTAATTAAAGGATGAGGGCTCGCCAAAATGTTATCATAATAAAACTATCAAGCCACGGGCATAAATTTGTCATTATTGCGGGTGAGAATACGAGGAAAGAAAGAACGACATGGAATTGGAGTAGCTACTCTAGAAACACATCTAAAGTACCTCACCAGATCTATGAGGTACAAAGAGATAGTAGAATATCTCCTCACACTTAGTTTCCCTCCAAAATTTGTGATAAAGCTAAATATAGAAGACATTACGTTTTAGAAATCAAAAAGTATACTAGTTGCTGTGGCTATCTTTGGCGAGATCTCGGGGCATCTTACTCATGTGTCTCACTGGAGAATGAATTCGAAGAGAATTATAGCGAGGATTCCATGAAGGGATGCATGGTGGTCATTACGATTTGGAGGAGCCCAAAACTCTTAGAATTAGAAAGTCGGCATCTATTGGCGAAACTTTTTGGAGATGTTTTTGCCAAAGTAAGAGCATGTGAAAAATGTTAAAAATTTGTAGAGAGGCGAAATACGGCACCATTTCACTTGATTCCGGTGCATGTGGATGAACCATTTCGTCAATGAGGTATTGATTTCATAGGTGAGATATACCCCCCATCAAGTGGTAAACATAAGTGGATTTTAACGATCACAGATTATTTCACTAAATGGGTGGAAGCCATACACCGCCAAGGAATGCAACGAATGCGTGATCATAAAGTTCATGGAGGAAAACATCATATCCGGGTTTGCGTCTGTCCTACTAGGATAGTGGCTGATAATGCGTGAGCCTTCAAGTGATAAATTTCTGAATTTGTGCTAGCAATACAATACCGTCTTGAGTCACTCTCTGACTTACTATCCACAAGGAAATGGCTTGGCGAGTCTTCAAATAAAACTACTGGTGAGGGCCTTGAAGAAGTCTATCAGTGAAAATTAGAAGAATTGGGATTCCCAATTGAGAAATTTTCTCTATGGGCTAATGGAATCACCAGCAAGAGAACAGATGTTGGAAATCTCCCTATGAATTGGTATATGGATGAGCGGCGACTTTCCTATACGGTGGCTTTACGCGTTGGCTCACTTCATGCAAGAAAGCCGGGAAGAACACAGATGATATGATTAGGAGAATCGATCGGTGGTGGAATGAGAAGAAACACGGGGCCAAGTGAATCGGAGGTTGATAGAATATCAAGAGAAGATGACACACATTTTTATCGACATGCAAAAGACGGAAGGCTGCAGATTGGTGATTTGGTACTCGGATGGGATATCCAGAAGAGCCGAAAAAAGGTAAACATGTTAAATTCGACCCCTCTCGGGTTTGGTCCTTTCAAAATTGTGGAATATGGGGGCAATAATGCTTTCGGGTTGGAGAATTTGACGGGGTGACTTCTTGGAGCGCCCTGTACACGGTCAATTCCTCAAGCCCTACTTTCGGTTTGATTCGAGCAAAGCGACTGATGTATTATATTGTATGATAGTTTCCTTTTTGTTTTTCTTTTGAATAATGTGGGTGTCGTTATGAATCATAAAGGGACAAGTAAGATCGGCAGAAGAAACCAATTTTGCACGAGAATATGATCGGTGTAGATTGCGAGATCTTGACACAGTCGGGGTTGGAATGTGCCATCCCAGTGGAGCCAATGTTGATCATAACCAACTTCCTATAAAATTTTCATAGGAAAGCGGCTTATCACCTCGGATCCTTTTCTGACCTTAGAAAAAATCATTTTTATGATTATCGCCTTCCTTCTCGAATTTCATTATAAAATCCATGGTAGTAAACTTGAAAATCTAATAGGCCCTAGCCCCTTATGCTAAGCCTACTGCTCTTTTCCTCCACAAGATGAAAGCGAACCGAGTGCACTCTATATGTGCTTATCGAAAGAATATCGGGAGCATTTCGATATAGATGCTGCTGAAGATCGGACGGCGTTTGTTCATCTCGTCGCGCCTCGGTGCTGACCTATCGTCAGATTAGGCGGTGAAAATCAACGGTCCACAGCCACCATCTATCTGGTGGTCCCCACGCTGCTCTATTGAAAAAAACTGGTGGTTTATATGCACGCCTTTCGGCGATGGCGGTAATTCTCCTTGGGCAGTGATTCCACTCATCACCGCGAACGCGTGTCGCGCGCGTATAACTTCAAAATCGCTCTCCATGCGCATTATTGTTCGGTCAAAGTCACGGCGCGATACTGCATGACAACGGGTCGATGCGGAGATCGCATCGATGGTCATCGCGCTCGACACGAGGAATTTAGTCCAAGCCCATTGTGCCCTCGCCCACCATCTTATTTCCCTCCGATGTTTTTAGCCTGTCGATCTCGCACTGGAATCGAGCCGGTCCATATCCTTATGCATACTCCGCCATTGATTCCGTTCCTCCATCACCATCCGTGTTCATCGCACTTCTCCTTCGTCACGTATGTGTTCCATTCATACGTTATAATTTAAATGTTTTTACATTTTAGCTCGAGTCAGACTCATCCTTTCATTCCTTGCTGCATTTTTCACCTCTCGTTGTTTCACCTCCATGTACGAGTCATTTTCATCGATCCCGCCATGTCCATCATCTCTGGCCTAGTTTTCTTTAACGAGTTTGTGGATTTTGCGGGATTACTAAAGCGGAGAATTATTATGATTCACAATCTCAGTGCGTGATAGAGCCCACATCAAAGGACCATTTTCGAGTAGGAATTATGAAAAGTCGCTTGAAAGCCAAATCGACAAGACTTCAATTAAAAAATAAGGGTTCAAATTTGTCAAACCTGAAAGGAAATTCAAGGCGTTGACTTCATAGATGAAAAAATTAATGGAGTAGCGAGAGGAGTATCAGTGGAAGGTCAAGGAATTTAGTGTTGGGCATTGAAGATTTTAAATCATAATTTAGGGTTCGAAGAGCAAAGAGTACAATGCACAGAAGCAACACCCTCCGGGTTTCATTTTAGAATTTGCCTGGAAAAGGATGAATGTTAATATGGTTATCCTATATCAGTGTTCCTAAAGAGATTTTCACCCGAACATTTATTTGAGAAGACGGGCTACGGAAGTACATGCATCACCACAAAGTCATCAAGTAGTATGGGCATATGCATCTCCTCAATTTTTTTGTATGATATGATTAAACGTTTATCACCTACCTCTTTTTACTAGGTTTGGTTTCTCCTATAAAAACCATGAAAAAAGCGCATTGTAAGGGTTCCATATTTTTATACGAAAATTATGCGGTGAAAAGGATTTTTCACGCCCATTTGTAAAATTCTTGTATGAACGCTCAGAGCCCATAGGGTCTCTCAGACGAGGAGGAGTTATATCATCAGAAAGGATTCGGTCTTTGGTATTTCACAGTCACCTGTAACTCTCTTTATTTTGTTATATTAATAGAACGTTCCATTTCATCCATCTTTCTTGTATCATTTTTTGGAATGCGAGTGGCTCAGGTTTACGGTATGGATTCATCTGGTTGATGCTACATGCTCGGATGCAGGTCAAACACTGTAAAATATAGCTCATGCGACTATATTCTATTCATTACTCATCTAGCTAGTGTTTGTTATATTAGTTGCTTTGGGAGGGTGCTTAAAATGCTATTATCATGTATGTATTCTTAGATTGGTAAGCCCATGCATGGTAGTATTGTATATGCAGGGTATCGGCTCAATGTTAACTAGTATCTTCTCAATATTTCTTTCACTACATACACCTTCGATAATTTATGTCTATGAAGTATTTTAGGACTCAGTCACTTTGTAATGGCGACTTGTCTGAATATGTTGCTTTTGTATTACGATTACGTCTTACCTACGGTATCTCTTTCCTATATCAATTTACGAGTTTGGTCCCATTATGTTTATTTCCCTATTAATAGGAGATATCATGTGAAGTCTGAGGTTGACAAATTCATACATTATATTATATGCTCCTTGCTACTATAGATGTCCTAGGCACTAGTCTATACAACTCTAGGTTGTCTCCTAGGAGCTACAACTGATTAGTAAAATAATTCTCATTGTTTATATTCTACATAACTAATTTTGATAGTTCACCTAACCTCATATTTAAACCTACTTCCACGTTTAGAGCATTACGAGAGTTGGTACTCTTCGAGATAATTCTCTATGCAACACTACAAATCTATGCTCTATTTATTATAGACGATTCTATTAAGTTCATAGATCCTAGCAGGTTTACAACAAATTAGAAATTTTTTCACATTATTTTCATGCACGAGAATATAATCGTGAACAAATACGACTAATTTCTTCACTACTAATTAGCTTCATTATAACAACACAAATACAAGGCAAAATGAATTAAATTGTGCATACCAATTCGGGTAGACTATTTTCCACCCAAGCTGATGAGCTCTTTCTCCACATCTCCCAGAAAGATATCAAACCTTCAGGCGAGTAGACAACCTCTTGTCTACCGAATTTTCTTATTTAAGCATGCTTTCCCATCATCTTGTTTCCATAAGCTAGCGTCCATTTAATCGGGATGTTTTTTTCCTTTTTCCTAGGCTTTCCTTTTGTTTCTTCAACAAAATTACTTTAAAACAGCTTTTTTCCTCTTTCTGAGTTTTATTCCACCTCTTCACGATACTTTCCTCTTTGCTAGGGTATATTTTTAGAATTTTTATCTCAGATATAAATTGAAACTAAAACTCACATGTTTTTGGTTTGATCTTCTTAAAGTATTTTAGGTGGTTGAGTTTATGTATTTGAAGGGTATATTATTTTTTATTTTATGACGTGACATGCATGTAAAAATTTTCATGTTTCAAAAATTGTGTCAGAATGACAAGTGAAAAACCTAGTGATGAAGAGAGATAATAATGCAATTTCCAAAGGATTTGAGCACTACGATAGAAAACCAAACATTGTTTTATTTCATTTGAGTATTACCTTTATGCTCATGTTGTGGATTTTCTATTTTGTACATTAGTATGCATGTTGGGCACTTGCATACAAACTTTTCTTACATAAAGGAGGAAAATATGACAAATAAAATTCATTACTTGATCGTTTTTCATGATGAACTTTAAACTATTACATCTCAAATTCATAAACAAATAGGTATGCCACGATATTTTATTTTGACACAATTGTTGTTTCATCTTAAGATAGAAGATAGAAGGTATGCCACATGCACATTAATTTTTTAGCTACAATTGTTGCTTCTTTGGCCAAATTATCAATTCCTTTATGAATACGTTTGAGCTTTGAATAATACCTTCTATTCAGGATTTTGAAGGTTTGTTTTTGAGCTTTCACATTTTTTTTCAATATATATTGAGATGATATGTAGAATCAAATATCGGTACCATTTCCATAGATACAAGCGTCTCTCAATAAATTCAACATTTCTATTTCTTAACTTTCGAACCTTGCACCTCTACTAATAATATAGAGTAAGCTAGGCTAGATGTCTAAATATTTTTTTTGGATCCTCCAAGGTAACAAGCCTTCTCCATAATTTTGAAAGTAATCTCTAGGTGGCTTCCCAAAATTAAAGAATAGGAAACCAAAGTAGAAAATGTCAAGCTTCAAATTCTTTCAAAAAATGAATCTCCATAAACAAAGAAAATACCACACCGCATAGGGGAAAACTCTCCAATACAACTCCAAGACTAGCCATTGGCCTTCAAAAATGACATTTTAATCTTCAGAAATATGAAAGAAAGTACAAAATTGATCAAAAATGGGTCAATTGTTTCTTATATATATACTTAGAGAGTTGACCCCATTCCAATACGATATTAGTAATCAAATAAACCTAAATTTCATATACAATTTGTAGTTTACACTAAAGTTTGATAGATCGACTCACCATTATATATTACAATACCTAAATTGTGTGTCATACACTTTGACTTGTTCGTTCAATGCCACTTTTTCTATCCTCTGCGGTTAATTTCACTGAAACTTTGTTTTTGGTTTTGAGTCTTCTCATTTAATGAAAATTTTGTTCATATAAATTGTGTGTTTTGCGGTATATTCCTAGATTTTAATTATATTGCCAACAATAGTCCTATGATGGGAATCAATGGTTGCAATGGAATCAATTGTTATATGTTTCATCGAAATTAAAGCTACAAACTAGTATCATATGCAAGACTAGATTGTCTTCAAAGAAAAAGTATAGATTTCGTGAAATCATTCTTGAGTAGTTTTTTGGTATAGAAATGGGCTAAAATACCCCTGTGGAAGCACCCTCTTCAAAGAAAGGATGAACATAAGATAAATGTTAGAAGATCATTCAAAGAAGTCCCCAAATATGATCTATAACAACAATCAAAGTTGCACCCTAGATCAGCATCTACACCATTGAAATAGCCCATGAAAGCGATTGTAAAGGCATCTAGTAAAGTGCACTAGGCTGTGACTAGTATCATATGCTTTTTGAATAAATTTATCGAGTTGTTCTATGATCTTTGTTGACAAACAAAGTTTTGTAAATCTCACAACACTTCCTAGATATTGGATCCACGTGTCACTGAGACATGTAAATGGTTCTCCAAGGCTACAATGTTTTTTACAATTACAATAAAAATGTTACAAATTCATGTATAATTCACTCAAATCCAATCCTTCAATTGAATCTAATCCTTGCTCAAAGCAAAATTATGCGAAAATAATAGATGATATTTACCCATTTATATTTCCACGAAATGTTTTTTTGGAGGAGCTTCATTTGAATATTTCATTCGACACAAGTCAATTAAAATTTGACTAAACTTTTGTAAAAAATTTAGCCAAAAATTTTTAAATGATCGTTAGAACTTGATGGGCGTCGGGACAAAAACAATTCGACCAAACATTTTTTAAAACTTGGTAGAACTAACATGTTTGCAATTACGCAAGCCAAAGATCTAAACACATTTCTTCAACTTTGGGTGATTAAACTCCATGAAGATTTATGAATTAGCTTCATCAGAACCAAGACGAGAATTTGAAAGAATTCAATCTACTTTCAGAAATATAACTTTTATGGAATTTCATAAATATTTACAATGTTTTAATTAATTTTGTAATAAAATGGGTGAAAACAATTTTTGAAGGTCATTATGATTAGTAAATCAATATTCTATATCCTCCAAAAATACAACGTAAAAATTTGAAAAAGAAATTATGATTTGCATTAGCTGGTCTATCATATAATGGGTAGTTTTTAGATTTTTAGTTTATAACTTATATGTTGAGAAATTTTGTGTGAGCCAAAACATATTCAAAACATGCATTTTTCTCATATTGAATTAGATTCAAAAATTCTAGTAATTATGATATGCATCAGTTGGTTTCATAAATATATGACAGACTAGAGCTTTCGTCTAGATTGTTGTAACACATTTTGTTTCTCAAAAAACACTAAGCTTTCAAAAAGAATACACCAATGTGTTTGAACGTAGCAATTTTTATGAATACTTTGATTGTTAAAGAACACACACTCAAAGAAATGCTAATTTGACATATCAAATATGTATAAAATAATTTCAAAAAATGAGAGTAATAGAAAGCTAATAAAATTTACGACAACTTTTATTTTTATCACAAAATTAAATTATAAATAGAAAAAATGTTTTGGCTTCATGAGAAAGTTGAAGAGACAAAAGAAATTATATTTTTTTATAAAAAAGGGAGCAAGTGTAAAAAGCGACTCACATTTTCACCCATGTTGTTATTCTCATCTCTACGAATCTAGGAAGTTTTCAAAGCAGAAGGTGCGGGCAATATTGAGCTTAGACTTATGGAAATTGTAAGTCCTTTTAGGCCTAGTTGGGTCATGCCATGGGTCATGACCACCATTGTCCTCAAATATCATCGTTTCTTTATGATACTTCTTGGGCACAAAGATGAGTTCCTCACGGAGCCAATGGGTCAGAGTAATCCGCTCTAGGTTCTTGGCATCACTCTAGGGTTTCTCTACAAACCTTTTCATTCCACTCAATTCCCTCATCAAAATAGGCCAAAATTACTCTTCGTTATTGCACTTATGTTGTTCTTGTGAGTGTATTTCAGTAACTTCGAATGAGGAAGACCTCGAGGGGCTGTTTCTCTACAAATAGTACATGATTGCATGTGGTTGAGACATGAAATTGTAGGATATTTGTACGCTCATTGATGCCAAATCCACTATGCAAAGCCATTTCTAATTGGCAAATTCAAACTATGTAATTGTCAATGCGGTAGCACAGTAATGATGAAAGAGAGAGTAGAAAATTGATGATTGATAGCTTTGTAAGACAATCTAATGGGACCCAATTGATAAGATTTTATCGAGTGGGATATACTAATTGATATATATTTTACATCATGATTAGTGTCCTTCCTTGTACAAAATATAAGTGAATACGGCTCAAAAATTTTAAAAATTAAGTTGATGGATGAATGCTTGATAGTTTGATTCATATTTGAATGCATAAAAATTATTCATAAGTAAAAAAAATTAATGTGTTACCTTTTCAATTCCAACTAACGTACATAGTTCAAAAAAGTACAAATCAATGCGACTTTGTAGTTTTTTGGTAAAGATCTCAATTTGTCTTCCTAGTGAAGGTCACGTGTATTGCATGTTTTTATTTGTATTATGAGAAACACTCTGACTTCGGAAGAACATAGGAATGATGGTCCAATTAGTGAAAATGATATACAAATTATTATGCAAGTGATGATGCTTCCATTGAAGAAGCTTTTATTCAATTAGTGTGTGAATAATTATTTGAGGTGTTTCTCCTCTCAAAGTAGTATAAAGATGAAAAACTAAATCTCTGCGAGGGTGGATTCATGGATGTATCTTTTTCATAGGTCAAATTAGAATTCCCCAAAAGCACTCGAGTCACCTCAAATAAGGATTTTAGTATAGTTTTACGTGTTTTCTGGGACCTCAATCAAGACAAGGCCTAATTCAAGGTTGAAGGTGCAACTTTAGTCTATGTATGTTGAAATATTAGTAGTGACTATAAATGTGGGACATTCTAAGAGAATAAAGGAATTTCATATTTACATAATGTTGGCCATGTCACAATTTCAACCAATAGAAATAGACTAACTATATGTGGCAAGATAGAATTTTTCAATGTGGCATAACTTCCCTATACCATTATCAAATAGACAAACATAACATTCACGAGATGTAAAGAACTTTATGAGAATTTTTATCATGATATTTGGATATTGGCACTTAGAAGGATGAGTGTTTCCTTATGTTGGGTAGTTTGTTGTTTTAAAGAAAATATTATGGAAACATAAAATCGGAGAGAGGATCTTAGTGAAAGCTGGAAGATTGTCTTGTTAAATCTCAGAAGAAGCGACACACATTTTTCCACATTATCAAAGTTTTGTAACTTTGATTTCGTAATTTTTCCTTTCAAGTAGAACTTAAAGTGTTGCTTATGATAAAACCAATAAAGGAGTATCTTCTTTATTATCTAGTGGAACTTTCATTCCAAAATAAGATCAGTTTTTTTCTAAATGATGAAGGCAACACTTTCATAGATATCCCAATATCATATTCCCAAAGATAATAGTGTTTTACTCCTACAAAAGTATCAAACATCCATCCGAAATATAGTTCTCTCATTCTCCATATTTGTTTCTCTTTCATGCAAAACAACGAAATATAACCTCCACGAACCACTGAGCTAGATGCACATTATCAAGTTTTGTGACATTGATTTCACACTTTGGTGTTTCAAGTAGAAGTGATACTCATCATGAAATCAGAAATGAAAAATAGGCACCACGATGAGAATTATAATGCACTCTTACTCATGAAGATCCTTGGCAGATTCAATCTTTGAAGCTGTGTATTTTCTTGTTATGCAGGCACAACTATCTTCAAGAAAAAATACGATTTCATGAAATCATTCTTGAGTTTTTTGGGTATATAAATAGGCTAAAATATAACACATTTGGAAGCACCCTCTTTAATAAAGGATGAACATAAGATAAATGTCGGAAGATAATTCAAATAGAGCGCCTAAATCACTATCATAACAACAATCAAAATTTCATCCTAGATCAACATCTACACCGAAATAACCCTTGAAAAGCGGTTGCAAAGGTATCCAAAAAAAGTGCACGAAATTTGTGACTAGTATCATATACTGTTGAATAAATTTATCAGTTTTTCTATGATCATTATTGACAAAGAAAATTTTGTAAATCTAAAAACACTTCCTAGATATTGGATCTACATGTACACGAGACATCAAAGGGTTCTCCAAGGCTACAATATTTTTACATTTACACTGAAATGTAATAGATTGATGTATAAATCACTTCAGAATCCAATCCTTTAGTCGAATCCAAACCTTGCTTAAAGGTAATACATTAATTTTGTTTACTTATGCATAGTTTTTTATGCGTTTTCAGACTATGAATCAAACTATCAAGCATTCATCCATGAGTTTAAATTTTTCAAATTGGTGGAACTTTATTCAATTATCATTATACAAAAAGGATAGTAATCACGATGGAAAATCAATCAAAGCAACGAGATCCACTGCAAATGGCTTATCGGTTGGGTCTATCGATTTGTTTCACGATATCAATCATCAACACTTTTTCTTTCACATCTCATTATTTTTCTCTATTTTGAAAATATACATAGTTTGAGTTTGTTAATCATGGAAATGGGTTTGAAGAGTTGTTTGCACTAATGAGAAGATATAGATCCTAAAATTGCATACCTCATTGCATGCAATATTTATACTATTCACAGAGAAGGACTAAAGGTATTCTCATTGTAGAAAGACATTAGCATATGCTCACAGAAAAACATAGTGTCAGGCAGGAAGAGTGCTGTAAATTTCTACTATGATGAGGGAATCGAGTGATAAGAAAAGTTTTATGAGATAATCCCTAGAGTGGTGCCAAGAACCTAGAGCGAGTACTCTTGACCCATTGGATTTTGGTTGCAAAGAAAGCTCATCTTTGTTCCCAATAAGTCTCATAAAGAAATAGTGATATTTGAGGACAATGGTGGTCATGATCTATCACATAGACCAACCAGGCATAAAAGGACATACAATGTCCATGAGAGTCTAAACCTAATGTGGCTCGTACCTTGTGCTTTGAAAAAATTCCTATATTTAGAGGACAAGAATAACAACATCGCTTTTGAATTTCCAACTCGTACATAGTTCAAGAAATACAAATCAATGTGACTTTGTATTTTTTGATGAAAACTCTCAATTTGTCTTCCTAGTGAAGGTCACGTGTAGTGCATGTTTTTTATTTGTATTATGCAAAAACACTCTACTTCGGAAGCATAGCATTGATGGTCCAATTGGTGATAATGATATGCAAATTATTATGCAAGTGATGATGCTTCCATTGAAGAAACTTTATTCAAATTGGTGTGTGAATTCGTCTTGGAGATGTTTCTCATCTCAAAAAGTATAAATATGCAAAACTAAATCTCTCGAGGGGTGGAGTCATGGATGCTACCTCTTTTTATGGGTCGAATAAAAAATGCACCCATGCACTCCAATAATCCCAAATAAGGATTTTTATTAGAGTTATACATGTTTTATGAGACTTTCTAATCGACGTGGGAAGGCCTAAGTCAAGGTTGAAAGGTGACTTTAGACTTTATCATTTTGAAAGTATTGCTAAGTGAATGTAAACGTGGGATAATCTCAAAGAATAAAGGAATATAATATTTACATAATTTTTTCCATGTCATGATTTCAACCATCATAAATATAGACAATATAGATGGCGAAAAACTTTTCGGCATGGCATAATTTCCCTATGCCATTATCAAAGAGACAAACATAAAAACTCACGGATCCAGAACTTATGAACGTAATTTTTAGCATGATTTTGGGATATTATCACTTAGAAAGATGAGTGTTTTCGCCTTATGTTGGGAAGTTTGTTGTTTTAAATAAAACTATAAGGAAACATAAAATCAAGAAGATCTCGGTGAAAACTTGGAAGACTATCTTGTTAAAACTCAAACAACTGAACTATTTGCACATTGTCAAGTTTTCTAACATTGATTCCATAATTTTCCTTTCAAGTAGAGATTAATAGTATTTCTTATGATAAAACCAATAAAGGATTATTTATTATCCGGTGGCACTTTCATTCCAAAATAAGAAAAAAAATTTCCTAAATGATAGAAAGCAACACTTCTAGAGATATCCAGTCTCTTCTTCCTAGGACAATAGTGTTTTACTCCCACAAAAGTATCAAACATCCATATGAAATATAATGCTCTAATTCTCGATATTTGTTGATCTTTCATAGAAATAATGAAATGTAACCTCTGGAGCACAAAACTAGATGCATTATCGAAAGTTTTTGTGAGCGCGATACACACTTTATGTTTTCAAGTAGAAGTGCTACTCATCATGAAAGAAATAAAAAAGGAAAAAATATGCCATATTAAGGAATTATAATGCACTCTTCCTCATAAAAAACACTGGAAGGATTCAATCTCAGAAACGTCATGTATTTTTTGAGTTGTGCAAAGCTGTGACTATCTTCAGAAAAAATACATGTTCCTCATGAAAATCATTCTTGGTGGTATTTTTAAGTATAGAAATAGGCTAAAATACCACCTATGGCAACCCTCTTCAAACGAGGATGAACATGCGATAAATGTCGGAAGACATTCAAATAGAGTGCCCAAATATGATCTATAACAACAGTCAAAGTTTCACCTAGATCAACATCTACCTTATGAAATAGCCCATGAAAAAGTATTTGAAAAAGGAATCAATAAAGTGCACAGTTTTGACTAGTATCATATGCTTGTTGAATAAGTTTTATCAGTTGTTCTATGATCACTACGTTTAAAATACGGTTTATAAATCCGACAATACTTCCTAGATATTGGATCCACATGTCCTTGAGAGATGTAAAAAGGGTTCTCCAAAGGCTCGGTTTCTTTTACAATTACACTATAAATGTAATAAATTCATCCATAATTCCTCGAATCTAATCCTTCATTCAAATCCAATCCTTTCTTAATGTAATGCATTGATTTTTTCTTTATATGCATAGTGTTTAGCTGCGATTAGACTATGAATCAAACTATCAAAATTAGTCCATTAGCTTAATTTTTGCAAATTGGTGGAGCTTTGTTACTTATATTGTAAAGGAAGGACACTAATCACAATGGAAAACCAATCAAAGCAACGGATCCCACTCATAATATCTTATTAGTTGGTTCCCTTCATTTTGTCTCACGGGTATCAATCATACGAAACTTTTGCTCTCTCCTTCCTCATTATTTTTCTACCCATTTTGAAAATTACATAGTTTAAGTTTGCTAATCATGGAAATGGGTTTGGCGAGTGGTTTTGGCACCGGTGAAAAACGAGAGATCTATAGCACTACCCCAACCACACACAATCTTTACTATTCACAGAGAAGACACCCTTGAGGTCTTCTCATTATGAAATATTTTGTCACACGCTCACAAGAGCAGTATAGTGCGGTAAGGAAAAGTGATTTTGGAAATTTCTATTATGATGAGAGAATCGAGTGGAATGAAAAGGGTTTGTATAGAATCCACCGAGTGATGCCAAGAACCCGAGACAGTACTCTTGACCCATTGGCTTTTGGTTCAGAGGAACTCATCTTTGTGCAGAAAGTCTCATCAAGAAATGGTGATATTTGAGGAAAATTATGTTAAGATCATCACATAGCCCAACCCGGGCCTAAAAAGGACTTAGAATATCCATGAGTCAACTCAGTTTGGCTCGTGGCTTGTGATTTGAAAACTTCCCTAGATTGAGAGGACAAGAATAACAACATGAGCCTAAATTCCAACATGTACATGTTAAGACAAATACAAGTCAATGTGGCTTTGTAAGTTTTCTAAAGCTGTTGTTAGATGAATATTTCGTAATAAAATATCCCTTTAACTAGTAACAAATAGCCCTAACATCGATTATGGCTGCAAATATCTTTAAATTAGCTGCATAAATTGAGATATAAGCACAAAAAGACGCTAAGTGGATAAAATATAGTATGGCTCCATGCATCAATAGACAAGGCAAGAATTTTTTTTTTAAAAGAATGATTTGTATTATATTAAAGAATGGGTCACCTAAGAGGAAAACAAGAAAGGTGTTTTCCGGTTCTCCTCAGTGGGATGGGTTCTTGGAAATCCTCAGTGTTTCAGATCTGGAATTTCTCTCTCTTATTGGTGTAGAAAAACAAACATGGAACTCAATGGGAGTTCATAAAACAGAAATGGAAAAATGGTGACCAAGAGTAGATCCAGAGTGATCTAATGCAATGGGGAAAACCCCCTATTTATAACAAAATATTGGGGCAGTCTAGAACTCGGTGCATGAATAAAATATTATTAATCGAATTCTAGAAGCACCCTTTAGGAATATTTTATTATATCTGTTGGAGGGAAAAGGGTTCTTGACTTGGGTCAATTCCTTTATTTATAAATAATAAATAAATAAATGGTTTATTTATCATCTTAGGGAAGTGATGGGAATATAATTAAATAAATAATGGTTTATTTAATTATTTATTGATGATTTAGTCAAATTTAACTAAGAATATTATTTAAATAATGATTTAAATAACTTATTCTTAGGGAATAATTAAATAAATAAGGATTTATTTAATTAAGTTCCTTATTTTGGGTTAAATATGACTAGGAAATATAAACAAATAAGTTATTTTATGTGGTGAAAGAAATTTTACTTAGGGTAAAATTGGTCTTACATGGTGTACTTGGGTTCATCTAATAATAACAGGTTAGATGACCAAAAATTGGTGTAACAGATTGCCCCCCAACGTACGAGTGTTAGGAGAAAATAGTATGACCGAAGTACATTGTAAGAACTCAATAACTAGGCATCAAGAGAGAGGTGAGAGAGAAATGTAAGGATGTCTGAGGTGTGAAAGGACTAGACCCTGAGGAGACGAGACTTATAGGTGCAACAAGTCTCTATGAAGTGGTACCTGTGCTAAAGGCGGCAGGGGAGGCATACCTATGCCCGCCGAGACAAAGTACAAAGAATAAGGTGCCCAAAAAACCATGGAACGCAATAAGTACAAAGAATAAGGCACCCGAAAAACCACAGAATGCAATAATGAAGCATGTGTTGGCCTAAACAGGAGCCAGATAAATAACATGATGAATCCCACATACATGCGATGCTTGGAATAATCGTCAAGGCTTATACAATAATATGGTAGTACATGAGATATAAATACGCCCAAATGCCCCCTACACACGGGGAAGTGCTCGCAAAAGTTGACGGATACGTGCAAATCGAAGAGGTGCTACAAGTGGTTGAGGCTGATATCATCATATGAGAGGAGCTACATCAAGGGTTGAAATGAAGGCATCCGGGCATGTGGGGGGCTACCTGCAGGGCCACCCCCTCATGAGGGTTTAGACATCTCACACATGCCCAGGAATCACCAATAGCTGTGGCTGCGTCACTGGACCATCAAGTGTATATATCATGATCATGCTAGGAAGAGCTCGAGCCAAGGTACACTGCCCCCTAGACCTGGCTTCTGGAGTAAATGAGCTGATGTCGACAGAAGGAGGTCCACCATAGGTGAGGCAATAAGGGAACCCCACCTAAGGCATGGGGAAAATAGTAGAGCGACGAACAAGTAGATACTGATGATGATGATGGAATGAGAGAAACAGAGGAGTGGTTGGACGACTTCCCTTGTTAGAGCATAAAGGGTATAAATGGCTTGGCAGTGACTGACACAATATCATGAGGGATAGTGGACAAGGGTACTGAAGGCCATAATGTGTGACACGAGAAAGGGACCAAGCAGGGAAGGATGGAGGACTATATTGGGGTACAAAGGGACTTGGGATAGACTCCATGAATGTTATGGTGACTCGACTCAGATGCTCTAAGCAAGGGCGACTCAATGGTGCTGCCTCATAGTATGGGTCCAATGGGGAACCATAAAAGCATGAGTACAATGGGGTAGATCATGACGAAAGTCAACACGAACGAAGACGAGTAAGGAGGAAAAGTGGTGCCCCAAGTACAAGTGTCATAAGTGAAGCAATTAGATTTTGGGAAGAGGTGAATAGACCCTTCATGGAAAAAATGTGTCCTGGGGAAGTAGCAAAACATAAAAAAATGACAGATACCCATTTGAGTGCTCGGTGAGAGCTTTCCAACAGTGCAGATGGTGTGTCAAACAGGTCTACGGTTTGGTCGTAGCAGGCGAAAGCAAAAATAGGGGTTTTCTTCTAATAGGGCATTTTTCCTCCAAAATAATTCATTTTCTTATGTAGCTGTGGTGAATGTGGAGAGGAGAGAAGGCCCTAAATCTTGTGGCAATTGTAGCGGACAAACCGACCTTTGGAATTGTGAACTGTTAGTTGTAGGTAAGAGGCCTAATCCTAAGCTTTGTTTTTGATGGATTGAAATTGCAGATTAGGGTTTTAAATTCTAGTAACTACCCCTACTACCTCATTACGGTTGGGTCGCATTTTTTGGGGCAAAATCTGCGACCTCGGATGCAGGTTTTGGCCTGAAAGGTGCGACCTGGCCCAGGTTTTGCCCAAAAAGTGCGACCTACTAGGTGTGGGAGGCTTCAGTGCTGTTATGGGCTGAAATTCTGTTTTGGTGTAAGATAATGCAGTTTTGTTGATCTGAAGGCTGACAAAAATGATGGTTTTGTGTAGATATGGAAGATATACAGATAAAGTGGAGAGAGAGAGACTTAGGTACACTACACATAGAAATCCAGGTGGATCAGGGTGTCCGTCGTGCACTGGCTAGAAATGGGGTTCTAAAATTTTTGGAGAACCCTTTGATGGGGGCTGGAGAGCCCTTGTTGGCCCCGATTATCAGTTATTGGGATCCGGATCAGGAGGCGTTTGTAGTGCAGGGGCACAAGATCGAGCTGACGGTCCAGGATGTGTATTTCTTGACTGGTCTCCCACCATTGGGGATGGTGGGAAATACGCAGCCAGTGTTACCACGGGGGTGTAACATTATGGAGTTTGTTGAGCGACATTGTCGCCTAGGTGTCCGAGTCAAAGGGAATCAGATATCCATTGGTGATATAGAGAGGTTGGAGACCCGGGAAATGGCCACAACAGTGTTGCGGATCTTTGGTAGCCAGGCCTTCGATCACATCACTGGAGGGCAGATGATGATTGTAGAGAGTGTGCTAAGTGGGACTTACTATGGGTGGGCCCAGATGATGTTGGTATCGGTGAAACGACAGTTTTCGCTATGCAAGCGATAAGTGAATCATGATTGTGCCTATGGGACGGTGTTGTGCTCTTTGTTCTTTGAGAAAATCCCGACCTTACGACCTCGTGTGCAGTTACCTGATGGTGGGCCAAGGGAGCCATAGATGCGTCGGTGGGGATGATTACTGTGTAGAGGAGGAGGAGGGGCAGTCGGACGGGTGTTTCGACCAGAGTTCTTTGCCCATTGGGATTAGATGCCACTATACATAGATGACTATCCCTATAGTGGGATGAGCTATTGGGGAGATCCGGACTTGCCACTTCCGCCTGGTCGAGTATGGGGACCCTATGGTGAGTGACAAGTAACTAATCTTGTGTGGGCATTTTAGAGTTTGTGATTAGTATTCATGTTACTGATTCTGATGTTGTCTAGAATGCAGATATAGCTCCGGTAAAACCGGTCGGATATATGGGACGACCTGCTGCAGCAGGGGCGACAGGTGCAAGTGGATCAAGGATGGCACAGAACGATGATATGGCGGCTCTAGTGGAGGACATCCGTCGTAGATGTGAGGGGCTGCTGACCAGTGTGTCGGAGCATGGTTGGCAGGATTTGGACGACCAATACATAGAGTTGTGTATTGGGATACCCTCAGAGTGGCGAGGTATCATGCGACGCATGGCGATGGCCGGTCAGGCTGTGCATGATCTACGAGCTGCGGGAGCAGAGCCATTGGCTCAGGATCCTCCAGAGAGTGATTAGATGTAGGGCAGGTGGTGCCCCCCAATGTCGATGTAGGGGGGAGTGGTGCCCCCCATTGTTGTAGTTTTGTTATTGTAACATGTTATGGGCATGTAGTATGTTTCAGAGTAGATGGACTCTAAAAACACATGTTATATAATATATGTGAACTATATGTATTTGGTTGATGGTGTTAAATGTTATTGTGTTGTGTGTGATATATGCCAGTCTAGAACATGGTTTGCGATTTGATCTACGTAGTGATTTTGATCTCGAGGTATATGGCTAATTGCACTCGTAAATATTGTCTAAACAGGATAGGGTTATGCACACGATAGACACCATTAAGTTGTAAGATGAGAAGCAGGGAATCTAAATGGACATGCAGATGGAGGATGTGATGAGAAAGAGAATCGGCTAAGAGACCACGAACGACATTATATTCGGTCTGATTATTGGTGGCTTGACCAATGCAGACCCCATGTGCAAGAACAAGGTTATGCAAGGGGGTAAAAATGGCCCAGGCGACTGAGGCAAGGTTTCGTGAATAGCGACTGGCGCCATCGGCATAACCAAGGTAATGAGTGGACGAGAGGTTCAAGGGAATATCATCATAAGTCGAGAAAAGGGAGGAAAAGCGGGGATGCATGTTGCGAAGTACATTATAGATACAGATGGGAGTATCGAGATGATGGGAAGGCAAGGAAAGGGGGTGAAAACCATAAGAGGCTGCAAAGCTACCTAGATCATCAGTAGAGGAAGAAAGGTGCACATACGGTTCATTAGGGGAAATGACAGAAGAACAAGAAAAAATATGGTCGAAACATAAAGAGCCCGAAAAAGTGGCAAAAGGGGGATAAAGTGAAACAGACAGAGTGGATTCAAAGGGGATGTACTCCGAGGGGTGTGCGGATGATGATAGCTATAAGAGAGGAGCAGCAGATTCGGACATCTCAACATCAGGTGGAGGGATGTCAGTGGTAGCTGGGGGATCCTCAAGTAAACTTGACGCATACTGAGCAAGGATGGGGCAGGCGGATTGATTTTGCTCAACTTTGTACTCGCGAATGACCTCTAAAGAGGCTCGGTAATGCGTGAGGTGAGGGAAATGGTGGGAATAATGGCCGTGGACACCACACAGAGAACAGGGTTTGTTGGTGCGAAGAGTCTTTGGGTTCTTGGCTACGGACAAGGAAGAGACAGAGGTGTCAGGGACCGTAGATTCAGGGAACGCGACTTTAACCATGGGTTGGATACGGGGCAACTCAAGACAAATATAGGTGGGATGACTGATACCATCGCACAAGGCACAAGGATTGGCGGGTTGGAGAGTGGTAAGGTTAGATGTGGTGGCCTTGTCAGTGGATTCCCCCTTGTGAGTTTTTCGTTTCTTGCCGGTAGTTGGTGCAACATTAGGAGGGTTCTGCAGAGGGGCGAGGGGCACTGTGGTGGTGGAAAGTGCGATGGGGATTGGTTGTACAAGTGTCACAGCTATGTATGGTTTAGGGTGGCCTGGTGGGGTCGCGGTTGGAGGGGTAAGATACCAAACGGGAATTCCCAAGGTTAAATTAGGAAGGGAAAGGGTGGCCATGACGGGGACCGAATAGACGCTGGGGGGGACCAAGGAAAGGTATCTGATCGGCGGGATAGTTACCAGGGGGGACGGCACCCAGATGGTGGAGACCTGAGGGAACTGACTCAGGAGGGTAGGAAGGTTCCTAAGTGTGATGGGAAGGGTCGGGTGAAAAAGGTTCGGTTGAGTGAAGCGAAGGGCTAGGAGCAGGAGGCGGTGGGCAAGATAGAGGTTGTTGACTAGCCGGAGCAGGCTATGGAAGGCTAGCCTGAGACGATTGCATTATGCAAACATTCGATGAGCTAGGGTTAGAGACGGGAGGAGGGGGAGGACCAGGAAAAGTTTCAAGCAAAGAGGAGTCTTTGTAGATGCCGGGAGAAACACTGGTCAACGAATCAACAGTTGGTTTATTGGTGACAGTAGAGATGGTGGACTCAGGGGAGGTCTGAGATTTTGGTTCTTGGTAGGTCAATTGGTCAATGGTGACAATCTTGCCTTTATGAGGGAAAAACATCTTGCGGTGGACTGTGGACGGGACGAATGACATGGCATAAGTGTAACTACGCCCCAAAAGGATGTTGTAGTCAAGAGGGGCGTCGATAACTTCAACGTCGACACAAACAGTCTTGCTGGCAAGGGTGATAGGACAGTTACGAAATAGGCTAATGGGCTGGGAGGCATGGCCATCCCATGCACGAAGGGTGATGGTGGAAGGGGCCAGTTCAGGGGATCTGAGTTGTTTCCAAACCGAAGAGGATATTACGTAGGTAGATGCCCCCTCATCAATAATACACCGAGCAACATTGGCGTTTTGGATTTTGACTGGGATTTGGAAAGCAACTGAAGGAGGAAGAGGGGGATGGTCTGACTGACGGGCGTAAAAAACAATCAATTGGTCATCAACAGGATCTACAGCACCCACGACAGAGAGCCCTCTTTTGAGAAGGACATGAATGGAGGAGTTCCAGTGTTGAAATGGCAGCAGGAGATTGCGCCAGATCATCTACTATGTTCATGAATGGGCAACCTGACTAGAGGTAGCATTTCAGCGTAATGGTCCCTTAGGAGGCTTGGGATGAACCTCGGCTTTGGGCAGAGGGAGTTATAAGGGACCATTGGGTGTCGATAGAGGCTCTATAGGACTTGACGATGGAGACTCAGAGACAGTCGGAACAGGAGGTGTGGAATACTGACGGGACCGAGTTTGAAGGTTGAGGTCGACAGTGAGAGGTGGGTCAGAAGCTATCATGAGAATCTGGTAATCAGAGGAACCATAATGGGAAGGTTGAGTGGTTACCGGGGTGTGAGATGGTTGAGTGGCTACAAATCCTTGTTGCGGGAAAGGATCGGTAAACACAGCAGGTTGAGAAGTAACGGGGGTGGGAGAGGTAGTAGGGGAGGAGTGGTGTCCCTGTACGGTGGCCTGAGAATCCCAAAGTTACCCCATTTGTGGTAATAAGGAAAAATCATGAGTGTAGTGACCATAAACACCACAACACGAACAGGGCTTATTGGTGCAAAGTGGCCTGTCCAGCTTGGGCTGAGAGCCCTGTGGCTGGTTGGCAGTGGTAGAGTTGATATTGGAAGGATTGGGTCCACGATTACCATAAGCGGATTGATTTCCTCTTCTCCTTCTTTGAGAAGGAGGAAAATTAGGTGCCCCCTGCTATGCAAATACTTGCCCTGGAGGAGGTAGTAAGTGTGGTTGTGGGGGTGGGGAAGGCAAGGGAGTGGGAGGTCCAAATGCTGGAGGAGCTGGGACACCAGGTTGTAGATATGGATAAGGAGTAGGGTGGGCAGCAGTAAGGTAATCAGGGGGTGGGAAAAATGAGGAGGCATGCCATAGCCTGAATACATGCTACCGGGAGGGGAAAAAACGCCGGAGGGGCTGGCCCCTAGAGGAAAACCATTGCCCAAAGGAGGTTGGGCAGAGGTATGTGATAGCGCTCCAACAATACCGTTTGCAGAATGAGATGCCCCTGAGGCATTAGGGCCACTAGGTTTTGGAAGGTTAGGAAGGATGGTATAAACATAACCAGATTGGGCATAGATAAGGTCATACTTCAAGGCGATTTGGAGGGCGGTTTCTTCGGTTTGGGGAAAATGGGATGCGACATCTTTGCCAATGGGAGGTAAAAGAGAGCGAAGGAGCCAGTCCATGTAAACCCAATCTTCAAAGGGGGGAGCTCGACATAAGCTTCTTCTGCGCCGCCATTCCTGGACATGAGCGGAAAGGCGAGTGGAGGAGGATTGACGGAAGGAGGTTAAAAGCTCGGTACAAGTGTCGTATTGGAGAGGGAGCTAGAAATAAGATAAAGAGGCTTGGGAAATGGTTGCAAAAGTGGTATGGGAGGAGGTGGCCTGTTCGACATACCATTTAGAAGCTTCTCCTGTAAGTGTGCATTGGAACAATCGAAGATGAATAGAGTCGTCAGTAATGGAATTGGAGGAACACCACATATGGAAGGATCGGATATGGTTGGAGGGATCCTCAATAGCAAGGCCTTCGAACTTGGGAATGTTAGAGGGGAGCTCGGTTGGCATAGCAGGCCAACTAACATCGTGGCGGATAGGATCATTAATCAGCTGATTGAAGTCAAGGAGACTAAGGCTGTCCATATAAGGGAGTAATGGGGCAGTCGAGGTAGATCCCAAGGTGGTTCCACTGGAAACAGACCCAACAGTAGTACTGGGGTTACTACTAGTGGTAGGCCCTGAAGTAGACATGGTGAAAGTGACAGGGGGAGAACCAGGTGGGGGAGAAACCCAACAATTAGAGGAAGAGTCGGAGTGCAGACTCGGGGAAAGACTTACTCGATGACGACGGGAAGGAGGAAGTCAACCAAGCGGAAACTGCGGATGAAGGGCAAGAAGTCTCCGGGAGAGGCGCCTTGGGGGCTCAATGATGACGAGAAGAAGAAAACCAACAAGGGTAGGGAGGGACAAAATCAAGTGAGGTCAAGGGCAGAAAGGTGCAGTGACAATTGATTTTAAAGTCTTTGCCAGGCGGTGTTAACTAGGCGCTTCTTCACTTAGGGTCAGTGTGTGGCATGAGTTAATTTTAATTGTTTAAACCCAGACATTTTGAGAGTAAAAGAAAGAGTGTGTTGTGTAACGGAAAAGAAATTTGTAGGAAATAAGGCTAAAAGAACAGAAAATTAACAACTAAAAATGCAACAATCTAACCCAAAAAGGCGGGTCTCTCAAAACTAGTCTATAAGAGGGAAAAAACTAGGCAAAGCATGCTGAAAAGAGGCCAATAGATCGAAGGTCTGGAGGGACTAGGATCTAAAGGGTAAATTTGCTGAAAAGTGGTGCAGAACAGCAAATAAGCGAAGGCAAGGTTGCTGCTAAAAAGGAGGAGATCAGCTAACAATAGAAGAGACAAGGCAGTGGCCTTAGAAATGAACCCAAACAAAATGATATGAGGTGGTTTTGAGAGGGAGAAGAGTTGATCTAAAGGGATCTAAAAAGGAGGTATCAGATCGGAGAAAAAGAGGGCTGAAACTCTGGAAATTCAGACTTCTGAAAAAGTAAAGACTCGTCCACAAAAATTGTAGGGTACTAGAGCCCTAAGGGGAAAGATTCCCTTTTAGTTGAGTGAAGCAAATCAGAAACAGGTCGAAACAAGCAGAGACAGAGGCTGGAAAACCCTAACAGAAGCTTTAGAAAAACCCATAAAAAGTGCTGAAAAATTTGCAGAAAAATTGCAGGTCGCAGGTTCTGACCTGTTTTCAGTCCAGGTCGTAGGTTTGGGGCAGAAAAGTGTGTCCTAAGGCTCAGGTCGCACTTTTTGGGCCAATAAGTGCGACCTGCAGATCCGGCTCTCTTGGCGGTAGATTTCAGAAAAAATTGTCGTCTCAGCTGCGGCTGATGACTGTCACCTGCGCAATAAGGCCAGACACACACGGAAGTTAAAAATTTGACTGTTTGAGGGTTTTAGGGGTGAAAATCACCATGAAAATAGGAAAAACAAAAAATGGAAGAGAAACCCTAGGGTCTGAAACAACTGGATATGCAGGAATAGATAAAACGACAGCGGTCGCAAAAGAAAACCCATGTGGAGTCGCAAATTTTTAGTATGAATCTTTCTTCGTAAAAGATCCCTTTAGCTACGCATAAAAAATAGCCCTAACATCGATTATGGCTACGAAATATCTTTAAGTCTGTTGCATAAATTCAGATCTAAGCACAAAAATACATTAAGCAGATAAAATATAGTATGGCTCCATGCATCAATAGACAAGGCAAGAACAAAATGTTTAAAAGAATGATTTGTATTATATTAAAGAATGGGACACCTTAGAGGAAAACAAGAAAGGTGTTTTCCGGTTCTCCTCAGTGGGATGGGTTCTTGGAAGTCCTCAGTGTTTCAAATCTGGAATTTCTCTCTCTATTGGTGTAGAAAAACAAACATGGAACTCAATGGGAGTTCATAAAACAAAAATGGAAAAATGGTGACCAAGAGTAGATCCAGAGTGATCTAATGCAATGAAGGTGACTAATGAATGGGGAAAACCCCCCTATTTATAACAAAATATTGGGGCGGTCTAGAACTCGGTACATGAATAAAATATTATTAATCGAATTCTAGAAGCACCCTTTAGGAATATTTTATTATATTTGTTGGAGGGAAAAGGGTTCTTGACTTGGGTCAATTCCTTTATTTATAAATAATAAATAAATAAATGGTTTATTTGTCATTTTAGGGAAGTGATGGCAATATAATTAAATAAATAATGGTTTATTTAATTATTTATGGATGATTTAGTCAAATTTAACTAAGAATATTATTTAAATAATAATTTAAATAACTTATTCTTAGGGAATAATTAAATAAATAAGGATTTATTTAATTAAGTTCCTTATTTTGGGTTAAATATGACCAGGAAATATAAACAAATAAGTTATTTTATGTGGTGAAAGCAATTTTACTTAGGGTAAAATTGGTCTTACATGGTGTACTTGGGTTCATCTAATAATAACAGGTTAGATGACCAAAAATTGGTGTAACACCCTACTTTCTCCTACTCAGAAAAAACTTCTTTACAAATGACTTACAATACAATAAATAAGCTAAAATGTGGGAATACAGATCCACAGAAGTGGGGGCTATTCTAACAGCTGAAATACAATCATAGAAAGTAATACAACAATTTACCCTTGAAAGTAAGGGACAACATCACATTGTTTGCTTTGAAGATTTTGTTGTTTAGGCTGCATAAATGAAAATAGGTAATCTAGTGAACAGATCTCCTATTTTTTGCTTTTGTAGATATCTTCATTTTATTTTAAGCTCTCGGCCCTTGGACTGTTCCTTTTCTTTCATTTATTTCTTTATTCTCTGAGTTTTAATAAAATGCCGTAGAAATAGAACTGAAATAAATTATATGCTTTGTGAATTGAAAAATGAATTTTAAATGGGAAAAAGGAAGGGAGAGGCAGGACCCGCATATAAATCGCAATCGGAGTCGGAGCAAGAGCAGAGAGATATAATTTTAAAACACAATGCAATCGCAATTGGAATCAGGGGTAGAGCGGGGTAGTACATTACCAATATTGCGATGTGATGGGGAGAAAGCCTTTGTAATAAACAAAGCGGCGGAATTTTCACCTTTACAAAGGAGAAATGGGTTTTATGATGAATGGTGGAGGATTTTAATGGTGGGACCGGGGTATTATCGCAATCTCAAATTGGGCTTGGGAGAGGGGGGCAGGCGGAGTGACAAATATAACAGCGCCATCGCAAATCGTAATCGGGAATGAGAGCGAGTGTATTACATAATTGTATCCGCCGATTTGCGATTTGTGATGTGCGGTCAATCGCAATCACATCGAAGATGGGGGGAAGAGGAGTAATCAAATCGGAAGGGAGGGAATGTGCAATGCGATCAGGAGATCGAAGTGATGGTGTGATTTATGGTGGGCTGTCCGATCAGCGGGAGTAATCAACGGTGGGATGAGCGATCGGAGGTTGACGCGATCAATCACATCGCAAGTTTCGTGATGGACTGATCGGAATGTACCATATAAAAGTTTCGATCACGATTTGAAATTTTATATTATAAATTTTTATTATATGATTGGCGGGGAAGGAAAAAAGGGGAAGTGGTTAAAGGGGCGGGCGCTTTATAATATGGAATTTTTTATTATGAAGTCCAATGGGTCATGGAGGGGAAGTGGTTTTAATAATAAAATCGCATATATATTTTTAAGAAGTAATTTATAACGCGATTTTATAATCGAAAGGGGGGGGAAAGGGATTTTTAAAGGAATATTGAACTTTAATAACACAAAGTTTAAAGGGAAAAATGGGGAAATAGGGAGGACTTAGGGAATAGAGGGCTTTTACTTCACTTAAGCATAAAATTCAATTCAGAAGTCAGTTTTGAGAGCGTAGCATACCGTTGGAAAGCTCTTTCCGGGCTCTTTCTGACGGATCCGCTTTGAAGATGATCTCGTGCTAAACATGCTACGGAAAACTTCTCTCAAGGCAGGGACATAATTTTGTAGAGATAACAGCTTCTGAATTGTGACTTATTACATATGATGATATAAAATTACATAATGAATGATAATAAAAGTAAACTATCATGTTTTCACCTGAAAACATGGTTTTGAGTTGAAAATTATATCAAGATGAATAAAATGTCTCTTTGATCTTTCTGGTGCTGTGACTTTGAGCTTATTGACATCCTCATGACCTTGCTGATATTATTGATACTTGACTCATTAATTTGACCATGGTGAGACCCTAGAAACTAATGAGACCCATCCTATGACCTACTGATATGATTTAAATAATAAAAGTGACTAATGACTAAAGACCATAGAAAGGAAGATCAGCAAGTACCTAATGAGGGAAAATTGATAAAACAATACTACCATCAAATGAATCCATGACCTAGCGGAATGGTGAAATTTATTCGGTATGAGACACCTAATATGCAAATGCAAAAGAGCAGTTTTGATCACTGATGGCAGTATGCCTAGACTGACACTAACATTGGCTCCAATGGGGATGGTAGCTCCTTGGAGGTGCCAAGAACACCGTAGACCAAGTAGCCTTATCCATTGGGCATGGAGTCAAAAATGTTTGGAAACTGACACAAATGAAAACTGACTCTGACTCTAGACTAAGACTGAAAACTGAAATAAAACCAAACCATACACATATCATCCAAGTTTTATAGCCTTCACCTCGGGCCCCAAACTTGAATGACTGTGCATTTTGAACTTTGATTTTAAAAAATAAAATGGTATATACAATAATGATGAGATAGATTCTGATCCATGTCTTCAACAATGGTAGTGCTTCAATAGCCTACCATTTACTGCTCCTCCAGGACAATCCTGGCCATCCATTTCTGAAAGTAAGAAGGCATTTTGTCCTCTATATGCTGTAATTCTGTATGGTCCCTTCCAAAGGTTGTCAAATTTACCGTGCTTCCCTTTGTCTTCATTTCTTGCATCCCATTTCAACACTACATCATCCAACTGAAATTTTTCTGCTTTAGTCTTCCTGTCATAGATTTTTTTAATCTTCTCTTGCAACTGACTTGTTTTCTGTGACACTTCTTCTCTTGTTTGTTGAAGGTGAATCATCTGGTTGATCCTTCATTGGTTGTCATCATCTTCACTGCAAACTTCTTGTAATAATCTCATAACTGGAACTGTAAGAGAAGTAGGAAAGACAACATCAATATCATAAACCAGCTCAAAAGGTGACATACCTATTGATTTTTTACTGCTGACTCTGTCTGCCCACAGTGCGTTGAAAAGCTTCCGGTGCCAATTTATTTTGTTTGCCTCCAACATTTTCTTAATTATATTCATCAGCGACTTGTTCGATGACTCTGCCAGGCTGTTACCTTGTGGATAATACACTGTTGAATGGCCCAGCACGATGTTGTATTTATCACAGAAATTGATCATTTTCTTTAATCTGAACGCGGCTGCATTATCTGTCACAATTTTACATGGGCAACCAAAACGTGACAAAATATTTGATTCCAGAAATTGAATTATTACCGTGTCAGTTGCTTGCCTGGAAGGGATGGCCTCGATCCATTTCGTAAAGTAGTTTGTCCTAGTCAATATCCGTCGATGTTGTGCTGAGGACGTGGGATGTATCTCTCCTATAAAATCGAGCCCCCATTGCTGAAAGGGCGCATTCACTGAAACAGGTTTCAAAGGAAGTGGAAGCAATTTCTTCTTCCCTTGGAAAATTTGACATTCATGAAATTTCATCACTGTTTGATATAAATCAGAAAATAATGTGGGCCAATAATACCCGGCTCTCAATATCTTGTTTGCTGTGGTTTTCTAAAACAGGTGACCACCACAGTCACCTTTATGGAAATCGTTCATTACCTTATGAGCTTCTTCTTCAACCAGGAAATTTAGAAAAATGCCTCTCGGATCCTTCCAAAACATAGCATTTTTCAAAATACAATACTTTTTAGATTTGAGTTTCAAAGATCTAACTTGACTCTTAGACGTGCCTGGAGGAGGTGACAAATGCTGAAGAACATACACAATACCTGAATACCAAAGGGACTGCAGAAAAATTTCTGAAATGGGAACCAGCAAACCTTCATCTTGTTATTCCGACATTGTTGAAATGAGGTTTATATCTAAAGCACGCAGATTTGATTGAGCCATCAATTTCGCCAAGCCTTGGCCTTTGATCAACTTTGTAGGCTTGATCTCCATATCGTACTCCAACATAGCTGCTATCCATTTGCCTCTTCGACCTTCTGGATCAATTTGCATGAGCACATCCTTGACTGTTGTGTTAGGGACATAAGCTATAGTGTGTGAATGTAGAATATAGACCCTAAAATCTTTCAATGCCTTGACGAGAGCCAATGCCTGATTTTCAATAATATTATATCTTAAAGCAGCATCTCTAATAGTCCTACTGAAAAAGGCAATTGGCTTTTCTACTTCATCTCTCTTTTGCATTAAAACAGTAGCCATAGTATGCTCAAATGCAAACGAAAATATAATAAAATCTTGAGTATAGTCGGGACTGATCAGAACTGGGGCATTAGACAAAGAAAACTTTACCAGATTGAATGAATTGATATCTTCCTCACTCCACTTAACAGTGCTGTCTTTCTTCAACATATTGGTCATTTCTCTCAAATGCTCAGCAAGATTAGGTATAAATCTGCGTAAAAAAATCATCTTACCATTGAAGGCCTGAATCTTTTTCTTGTTCCGTGGAAGATCTATAAGCTGGATTTCGTCCACTTTGGCTGGATCTATGCAGATGCCATCTTTAGAGATGACGTGCCTGAGCAATTTTCCCTCATCCATGGCAAAATGGCTCTTTTTGGGATTGAGATAAATTCCAAACTTTCTGCAACGTTGAAAAACCACTCTTAGATGGTGAAAATGCTCATCATCTGAACTTGAAAACACTGTCAAATCATCCAAATAAACAACAAGGAAAATGTCTATTTCATTTGCAAAAGCAATGTCCATTGCACGCTGGAAAGTGGCTCCAGCGTTCTTCACTCCAAAGGGCATCTTGGCATATCGGAAGGTTCCCCAGGGTGTTTTAAAGGCAGTTTTATCTTGGTCCTTCTCATGCACCATGATTTAGTTATACCTTGAGTAGCCATCAAGTAGTGACATCCTAGATGCTCCAACTACTCTCTGCAGAATATGGTCCATTTTCAAAAGTGGGTAATTATCCTTTAAGGATGCCTTATTCAAGTTCCGAAAGTCAATACACAGTCTTATTTTCCAGTCTTTTTACGCATTGGGACCAAATTCGAAATCCAATCAGAAAATCTAATAGGAACTATGATTCCTGCTTTGTACAACCTGTTTACCTCCTTTTCAATCGATATCAGCAGCTTTGGATTGATTCTTCTCAGCTTCTGTCTGAAAGGCTTATGATCCGGCTTGATAGGAATTGTATGCTGAATTATGTTCTTATCATACACTTTCAAATATGAATAATCCCATGCAAATACATCAGAAAATTCAGAAAGAAATTTAACATACTTCTCCTTTACCTAAGGGGATAGTGCCTTTGATAATTTGACAAACTTGGGCTGATCAGTTGTTCCAATATTCACATCTTCAACTCCTTTCTCTGTGGGCACTAAGCTTGGTTTCTTTGCAACATCATCTTGATCAAAAATCTCTTCTCGAGGTATGAGACCTCTAGGAATTACATTATCCTTCAACTGCAATATGTCCATCTGGTTTGCTTCCAACTCTTGATCATCAACCTCATACTCACCCTCTATGGGAATGTCTTTGAATTTTCCATCACCCTGCAAAAATGCATTAATCTCATTATCATCCCAAAATACTTGCCAGTACCTTAAATTGTCCGGAACAGCAGGCCTATGTTTCACATGAATTTCAAACTTATTACTGGAGTTCATCGAAATTTTCAAGTTACTTGCTGCCTTTGCTAGTGCATTTGCAATACCATTCTGAATACGAGGGACACAAGTCAAAGCATAATCTAAAAATGTTTTCAAAATGTCCAAGACTTCATTTCTCTATGCCCTCAATCTTGGATGTTTTGCTTGATATTCTCCCTTCACTTGTTTGATTATTAATTCGGAGTCGCCATATACTGAAATCCTCTTAGCATCCAACTTTCTAAGAATTTTCAGACCAGTAATCAAGGCTTCGTACTCAGCCTCATTATTTGAACAATCAAAAGCCAATTTGTAAGAACAAACCCTTACATTACTTGGCACCTTGTTTGGAGCGGAAAAAGGGCTGCGTACCCAAATTCCAATTCCAGCGCCATCATTTCCTACTGCACCATCAAAATCCATGGTCCACAAGCCTTCTTCTTCTTCTTCTTGAAGATGCTGAAAATTTGTTTCTTTCTCTTCTTTACCTTGGCTGATTTCTGGCTGTTCATTATCCCTTTGCTGCTGGCAAGAAGGAGATTCAGAAGTGTTTGCTGCTTTTTCCTTTTCCATTTTGAGGACCTCTCTGAAAAAGGAACCCCTGGAGTCTTCTTTCAGCTCTTTTTAGACTCTGATAATGTGAAAAGATCGCTGAGCACTTGTATTTTCAAGCTCGTAAAAGTAAATGAATTGATATCTACTCAGTATAAGTTTAACCCTTTTCCGGACCGAGATAGATTATTTATGAAAAAGGAATACCTTCCTTAAACATGACCAAAGAGGTTCTCTCAGATATTATTTTACACTTTTTCAGATCTGAGTGACAAATTTACGAAAAAGTACTTATGTTGTTTTCTTTCGTCCTCTTTTTCAAACTCTCTAAATATGAAAAATGATCGGGATGTCACTGTCGTTAATCTCGTTAAAACATAAAATAGCGTTAGGCTTGTCGATCATGGAAAGAATCGAGTTTCATTCATCGCTAGACTCATTAAATTATTAAATAGTGATAATTTATTCGCTCGAAGGGTTGAATTATAGATCAAGCAAATGTTATCCTCCTCAAGATTTTTAAAAAATAAAGAGGTAATAGTTGACAAATGACCGGGGAAAATTTGGGAAAAGTGAGCATAATTTCTTTATGGTAGCAAGTCTCTCTTGAACATGACACTTCCTTCACTCCATGTCCGTGACTATTTGGGTTGGGTAATCATCTTGACAGTTCATTCACACATATGGTTCATCATACCTTCACTTCGGTTTTGGGTCAATGCTACCAACTCATCACAGTATTGCTGATATGTTCAAAATAAGTCATCGAGTGAATAAGCTCATCCTTCTGCAATACTCGTAAACCTTTATTCTCATGATCGTCATCCCCAAAAATTGCTATATCAAGTCATCCCCTTGTCTCCGAAATCAGTAACTCCCGTTTCGCAATAATTTGACTTCTTGTCGACAACAAATAAATATCCAGGATGTTCACTTAGAAACATTAGATTCCAGTACCATGAGGCTTGTTACAACATCGACAAGATCCTCGCTTCCCGATATTTGACCGAAATATTTTGTTTGGCGTTTGACATCAAATCATCTATTCACACCTTACGAAATGTACTTCAATACCTTGAGGGCCATTTTCATTAATGATGGTTCTCTTGAGTTTGTTAACAACTCACATCATTGGATGGTAATCAAAATATTTCTTTCCATGTTCGACGACAAATCATATATTTGCATGGCTAGACTTGTACCCGAATGATCGAGTGAAAGAGATAAGAATACCCTGGATCTAGTTTCAGCCATCCTGGCTGCGATTTAAATATTTTTGTACACATCAACTGCATGGTGACCTTACATACAGATTTTTATCAGAACATGGGCCTATATATGTAGGCATGTTTGAATTAGGCAACATTCCAATGTCGACGACTTTCTGAATTATGTACATGTTATTAGATTTTTTATGTGTTGAACATGGGAATGCCTACCCTTAGAAATTATGATCAAAGAGGATATATCATGATGTAATGTATTGTAATATTGATGCAGGTGACCACTCCGCTTCATCTCCAGCCCATCACAGTGTAAAGCATCTCAATCAAATGTTTTTTTATTATTTTGACCTCATGCTTTAGGGGGCAATTGTTATAGGTCAATTTGGACATCATTCACAATGACCTGGTTAACTGGGCATCATCTCCAGGACCAATGAATAAGGGTCTATCATCCCCTATCATTTCAAGTTGCTACATGCCCTAAGAAAAGAACAAGACAAATCAAGCATGACTTTCATCAAGCAAAGGTTTTCAAGGTTTGAAGTTTATTATATAGCATATGAGAGCTCACCAACGTTGCCTCTAAGGGGAATAAGTGTGTTGCATATACAGGTGGCCCCATGCAAGGCTGATATGCAAAGCACTTGTCGACATCTATAGGTGCATTGGTCACATTGGGAGAGAAATTCTCATTGTTTCAGAATCTCCACTTGGCCAGTGCCTTCTAGAAGAGTTCACATGTGTCAATATTCGAATCCAAGTGTCCATTTGACATCTAAAATATTGGGAACATGTCTTGCTTATTATTGGAAAGTCATTGATTGTAAAACAAACTTTAGATCCTCTATAAATTGAGCACAGATCTGAGTGCTTGAGAAGGAATAATTTGAGTAGATAAATGTTGGTGGATTTTCAATTGAGAGTTAGATTTGTGTAACAACTGCTGGAGAGATTTATACTGTGATGGGGCTAGCAATGTTGCTGGAATGGTCAATTCAAATCAGTCACTAGGCTGTAACCTCTCCTTCTATCATCAATAAAGAATACAACTTACTTTTCCCTATATGCATTTGTATTGTCTTTGATTTTCCATATTTTAAGATATTAGTTGATGTATATGGTTTATGCTTTACTGATTTAGCTAACTAACTTTTATAGACATCTGTATTATTGCTATCTTCTATTGTTTTAGTGTTCTTTATTGCAGGAAGCATTTTTCACAAACCCCTTGAATTTGAAGCTACAACATAAGCGACAAAAGGAACCATTTAGAAGCGCTTGGATTACAAGTAAGCTTCTAATCTATTTGTGTGTATGTTCTTAGTTAGGAGAAGAAGTCATATAGTCTTTAATCTATTTTTCTAGATTATCACCTATCTAGGGAAGCGTGTTTTATCTGTAATTCACAATTCTGTCCAACCAGCACCAAGGGATTGTACAATCTGTGCATAAACTGGTACACGTTGTTAGTCATCAGTAATTTTTGCCTTCATAGATGACTAAATAATTTCCCTAGATTTCTAGAAACAAAGTTCATGAACATTGTGAGTTCTAGAAATCTCACTACCTTCATCATCCTTAAAAATAATGTTTCACTATTTTATCATTTCATCATGTCAAGCTATGCTTACTAGTCCCAAAGAACCCATTAGAGGCTCATGTCACTCCATTTGTCTACATTTTGTTACCTTTGGCCCAAATCCTCTGTTTTTTTTTTTTCCTAAAAACCCCCCACTACTACCTAAGGCCACCTATCAAACAACTCTAGTATGTCTCCCATAGATACCCCAAGCATTGATGGTCTCAAAAATGTCTCTGTAGCCTCTTTAGATAAAGCAAGTACATTGGAACTTGGATCTTCAATACATCAGTTTATCATAAACTCTATTTTACACTTGATGATGCCAAAATCTAAGTTTTTATTCCAAAGACAAGTCCAAGGAACCTTCCACTAGGTCACCTAGGGTTTCATAAGTCATAGGGTGGATTTGGTATCCTAAAAATCTTTGTTCTATCTCTACAAGGAGACTTCTTTCCAAAGAAGAAAAGGGACAAGTAATTTTGTCCATAAGCTGACCAAAGGGCCATTCAAGAAAGGCCTCCTTGGCCTAGTGCACAAGTCTGCAAGGGACAACTACCCTTGCTCACATTGCTGCAAAAAGATCAAGATGGCCATCAGCCTAGCAAGAGGTAAGGTAATAGGGTGAAATCATCACAAGAAGACCATCCACAAAAAAAGAAGGCAGCAAGGCCTATGTTTGAAGAGAATCATGGTTTGTGATTACTTTGGCCAAACAAGGAATCAGTACAAGGGCTACAAGGACAGAAGATCACCTCCACACCATCAATTGCACATTGAAGATTCTTTAGAAATGATAAATGAGTTTTGAAGGGTTTTAGAGAAATTAGAAGACAACACTATTTACTGTTTTCTAACAGCCCTAAAACCTAGGAGTATGGGAAGAATGCCAAACAGGTCAAATGATGATGATAAAGCCTCCTTCATAACATCATATGGCATTCAAAGGGTATCAGTACAAAGGCCTCTCAAAAAGGATCAAAAGGAAAGCATGCATGAGGTAAAATTGCCTAAGGAGGTAATTACGATAAGCATGGGTTCACTATTGAATAAAAAATGTGTCTAACTCCAAAGGGATAGTGATCAGAGGAAAAATTTGTGTAGGCACTTGCAAAAATAGAAGTGGCCAGGGGAGACACAAAATGGTTTAAAAAACTACTAAATTTTCCCACCAAAGATATATCCCTGGAAAACTGATCAAAGGAACAAAAATTTAATTGGTCTAAGAGTAGTAAAGCCTCCAACAAGGGTTTCCTTATCAAAAATATATTCTGCAAAAGATAGCTAAACATGAATGACACTTTTGCAGGACTGTCAAAATGATTACCTACATGAAAATTGATAAGGTCAAACAATCCTAAATGTTTTTCACAATGGTGGCACACATGAAGACTAAAGGGTTTGTTGATGCTTGCTGCTAGGGTTTTCACACTAGGAGTTTCTCTCACTGCTTCACAAAGAAAACATGACATAATGTCAGTCAAAGCAAAATATGTCAAAATGATCACAAGTTTGTTGTTTACACGTGTTAAAAATCATGAAAAGAGTTCATGTTTCCAAATATGGATAAGAGGCACAGTTTAAGCTTCTTAAAGAGTTTTTCAGTCTGTGGGGAGACATCAAAATGCTCTAGCAAGGCAAAAAGCCATATTTTTAGAACTTTTCCACCTACAGGACAAACAGACCAAAAAGATGGTGAAAAAAGTAAGAAGAGAAATAAACATTAGAAAGTGGGTTTTGATGATGAAATATTTTACTAAAAGGGAGTATAAAGGTCTCCTTTACCTCTACCCCATCTCATTTGTATCTTTAAAGGCAAAGAGGAGAGCTGTTGAAAAAAATTTCTGGGGTTTTTCTACAAAATTGGTGAAAGTTTCAGGTGCTACGCACCGACGGAGGTGCTACGCACCGACGGAGGTGCTACGCATAGAGTTGTCATCACTGCACACAGAGGAGGTAGGCACAATGTTAAAACACACTATGTTACACACCAGAGGGCTGATGCTATGCACAGGCTGAAGTTCTATGCATGGGCTGAGGATTGACCTGACTCACCCGCAAACCCTTCGGTGCTGCGCGTAGACTGGCCAAATGGCCAACCCAACCCGGCGCTATGCACAAGGAAGGCTCGACAGGAACGGCCTATCAGGTGGCGTTGTGCATAGAGAAGATCTGGCTAAATTTGCCAAAATTTTTCTCAAACTCAAAATTTTCTCCACCCCAAGATGGCCACAGGCTCCTGCATGAGTTAAGCAAGGTTGGTGGTCACTTTCTTGCCCTCCAACTAATATTTTCCATTCATAATCAAAGAGAGTAACTATAACCGAAGTTGGCTAAAAACCCTAATCTTCATGAAGAACTATCATTTAACCCTCTAGGGCAAGGAATTACCAAGTGAAGAGTGATCATTAGCATAAAGACACTCAATGAAAGCCAAGCCTCCTCCTAAACTCTGAAAGTGTTCCTTGATTACTTCATTTTCCCTCCCTAGACCTAAAGTCTCTCACCAAGCTAAAAATCATTTTGTTCTAGATCAGTCACCATTTCTGAGGAAGAAATTAATACCAACAGTGATGAAGGCTAAAGGACTATCAAGCCAAAACACAAGGGAGGAAGGGTTAACAGGTTTGAACCTTTAGACACCATTCAAATCACCTCTTCTCCCATTATCCTTTCATGTTTTCAAGATGTTGGATGATATCAGTTTTTTGAGGAGGTTAAATAGGTCCAAAACCACTCAAAGTTGACCAGGTTGTTCATTCTCAACCCACAAAACCACCAGGTCAACCTAGCAGGAGTAAAATTTGAATTATCATCCAAATCCATTTATGAAACCACAAGAATGCCAGATATTGGGGAGATATGGTTCAAGCAGAAGAAATTGGACTTAAGCTACTATGAGATCTTCCTCAAACCTGGTCATCAATAGGGCTGCAAGGATTTTTTCCCCTTTTCCCACCTACTAGAGAGATATTCCCTACTAATGAGTCAGATCATCAAGTACTTCACTTTTGAGGGGAGGTAATCCAAGATTTATTCATATCACATAAGGCTGATAATGCACTTCACCAGGGTTAAATTGCTAAACCTACCATACTATCTCTATAGGGGCATTGAAAAAATGGCTTCAGTGGTCAAGAAAAGAAGTTATGCTCACCAAATGCAGAGCCTTTTTCACCTCTCCTTGATTAATATGATTGTTTTACACCAGCTGGAGTAGCAGGGAATTCCTTGGGAAGTTTTCATCTCACATGATATATTTAAAAATCCCCGAGCCTTCATTCAGCAAAATTTTCCTTCCACTTCACATGCACTTACCTCCAATTCTTCATCACCCCCACCTATTCATTCTCCAGAAGGAAGCTTACCTCCTACTTCTTCTTCTAATGCATCAAATGAAGATGATGGAAGTAGCAATGAAGAACAAATAGATGACAGTGGAAAGGAAGAAAACAGTGAGGTAGAGATAGATTTAAATGAAGAACAAAGAGATGACAACAACAATAAGGGACAAGAAGATGATGATGGGAATAATGAAGACAGTGGGGTAGACATAGAGTTTAATGAGGAAGAGTAGGAGGATGAGGATGATAGTCAGCAAGAAGGAGATGAACATGATAGTCCTAAAGGTAAAGACAATGATAGTGATGATATAAATGAATCACTCCCAAGTACAGAAAAAGGTATTGCTGATGAGCAAGATGAAGACACAGAGGATGTTGAAGAAAATGATGAGGATGACAGTCAGCAAGAATATGAACAGGACATCCAAGAGAAAAATGTGCATGAGCATGATAGTAAGCCTAGTCCTAGTACAACCATTGAAAATATGGATGAAGATATTGAATATGATGAAAAAGAAGGTGATGATGAGGAAATAAAAGACCAAGAACAGGCAGATAATGAGGTTGAAACAAAGTTTGAAGAGGAAGGCAGTGATCAAGGAAATGACACTGATAAAATAGTCAGTGATGAAACAAACAACAAAAGGGATAGTCATGACAACTCTCATGACTGTCATGACACTAATCAGTCTCTAAATGACAAAGATAATCAAAGTGACAGTGCAGGGAGTGATAAAGAGGAGGACATTAATGAAGGACATAACCAAAGTGAGGCAAGTGAAGAAGATAATGATCAATTTGAAGGTCAATATGGAAGTATGGAAGATAGTGAAGACAATGATGATGAGGATGCCAAAGATCAAGAAATCAGTGACCCAATGAGGCATGAGGTGACTCATGGAAGCCATGGAAAAGATGAAAGAGCTTGTGACAACACCAAAGGTCATAACAATGATGGAAAAACTGTCAAAACTACCATTATCACTCCTCTCACATGCACATACCACAGAGGAAAAAGAGATGTGTTTGCTGCCTCAAAAAGGCAAAGGGCTATCTATTCTCCAGCTATCAAGCCAAAGGACAAAGGCAAGGAAAATATGGAAAGGGGTGAGTAGTAGGTAAACTTGAGGAGGAGTAAGATAATCAAGAAAACCAATCAAGAGCCTTAATTCATTGATCTAGACAGTGACAATGAGGACAAGGAGATGACCACTAGGACGCTACTCTTAACCAAAGATGCACATCTTAAGGAGTGGGAAAGAGATTTAGAGATGTCACAACATGTCATTCAGTATTAAAAATATGAGCACAATCATTTCAAGAAGGTGAAAAGGGACCTTGCTCTCCAGAAGAAAATGACCAAGCATTATGCAAGGAAAAACATGCTTGCTTGTGCCAAACTGAAGGAGGCCCTCATCGAGCTAAAAAACCTAAAAAGGGTGAAAGAGCATGATAGCCTCAGCGTTTTGGCCGAGGCTTCTCAACAAGTGTCCAAGACCTCTTGAGGAACCTCTCCACATATTTTGGGGCAAATTGAACAAAATTTTGTTTTTTTGAAATTTTGATGCCTCTGTGCGCAACACCCTAGGCACTACAACAAATTTTGTGAATACTCGGCTTGAAAAATTTATATTTTTTGATTCCTCACATCATCAACCATCTTCTCACACAATTTCAGATACTTTGGAGCATTTTTAACCCCCCAAAAGGTCAAAAAATATCAAACTTTTGACCTTTCTGCCTCATTTTTAGGCCAAGTGCTGCGCACAGAGAAGTGTTGGGAGAATTGGTTTTTGGACAGGTAAATGGCACTCACTCAGGAAAAATCAAGAATTTTTGGAAGGTTGACTCATCCAGATTTCCAACAAGCCATCACGGAGCCAAATCCGGCATCGGGAAGGGGTCCAAAATGCAGCCACAAAAGACTGTATTTTCTGCTGAAGTGGTGTTGCACACAGAGACTGTCTAGTGTGTTTTGGACCAAAAGTCAACAAAACACACTCATTTATTGCAAATATATATTTTTGAGTTTTTTAAGGAAAATTACTCTAGAATTAGGTGCAAATAGTTATTTTGGCATTTATTTCTTAGGATATTATGTGCTTTGGGCCTTGCATGGTCTCTTGGCCATAAATGACATTTATGGTTGAATTTGACATTTTCCTACCATATTTAGGGTTTTAGTCCTCCTTTGGTGCATAAATAGAGCATGAGGCCCTTATGTATTGTGTTGGCATTTGATGAGCTTGAAGAGAAAAATACATGGTTTTATTAGCTTGGAGAATAAATTGGTTTTGTGAAGTTGATGAATGGCTTGTTTGGCTTGATGATGGAGAAGCTTGTTTGCAGGATTCTTAACTTGTTTATGTTTCCTTGTTATCATTATGTTTCATTCTTCTTGGTTGCTATAAATCAGAAAAGTATAGGTTGAGACATGCTCTTTGAGGCACCTCATCCCTCTTGTTTGTTATAGCTTTGATGTTTTCCTCTATTTGGTCATCTTAAGGAATTCTTGATTGCTCCTTAGGTCCACAAAAACTTGTTTTTGTTTCATGTATGGTTAGTATGCTAGTTTACAATTATGTTCATGGTATGCCTTCCTTATTTGAATCTTTCAAAACTCTATCTTGAAACCTTTCTGTGGAATATTGTTTGCTAGGTTAAGTCAAAGAGGTCTCATTTGATCTTGCCCTTTTTCCATGACTACCAACTTGTTTTAGAGTTCTCAATAGCTTGATATATGATTTTTAGGAGTTCCCTCTTCATAGATTGAGTTATTTTTGTTATCTTATATGTTTTCCCAAATTCTGAAGGTGAATTTACTAAATTTATAAGCTCTTATGCTTTCTATGTTTCACTAGAATGTTTATCTTGGATATTTATTAGTTTAAGTATTGTTAATTGAGTTTAATGGTTTTCCCTACCTCATGATTTGTAGCTTTTAACTATATGTATTTAAGACCTCTTAGACTTTCCCAAATTTGATGTTCACTCCACCTCATACATCACCTTAAGTATCCATTAACCTTGATAAATTGGCCCTGCAACACACTCTGTTTCATCATTTAGACACCCATGAATTTCATTGACTCCATAGCCCAATGGCTTTGACAGACTCTCACTCCACCTATTCCACTTGACCATCTTACCTAACCAAAACAATCAACAAACCCTACACTTAACAACTAGCCTAAAATAAAAACCCTAGAGCAAAAAGAACACATCCTTTGCACCCTATAGATAGATCCATCTCTGAGTCCAGGAAGGCTAGGTCCTAGGACTCCAAATACTGGTTCCATGTTACCCTGTCATTTGTTCTACCAATCTGCCAAATCATGAGACCCTATCATTCTGGCGATCATGGTGGGACCTTCTGAGTATATAGTTTCTTGAATACCTCTTAAGACTTTTCAGACCCTCAATTAGACTTAGAAAATCCAGTGAATCTACCACCTCATTGCCACACTAAAATTCTGGCGATCACAGTGGGACCTTCTGAGTCATTGAAAAACTAAGTACCTTCAGATACACTCATCAAACCATAGAGAACTTAAAATATCAGCCATAAAGTAGACTCTATTTTGTTTCACCATCCTAACATAATGATGAATCAGTTGTAGGACACTCTGACAAACCTTAGGAATACCTATAGGAACTCAGAAAACCCCAAAACACCCTTAGATTAGTTTCTTGTCAGTTATTGGTGGTGGACCATAAACATACATTCTTAAAACAACAAAAAATATCCACCTGGCGACTCCACTAGCCTCCAGTAGGCCTATTACTTCACTAACACTCATTTGACTTCCTAATTTTGTTTCAAACTAACCCTAAGAATTTTATGAACCCACTTATATACTGTAAGAGTTTACCATGCATTAAGAGAGGCCAGCCTTCAGAAAATAGTACTAAAACTTTCAGCCTCATTGAATTTTGAAATTTGAAATCTGGCTTCACATAGGATCAGTACCAGATTTCATCCGGACCCAATCCCTCCCAACATAGTTGATGACCCAAAGAATATTTTGTGGAAAAATTTTAGATCTGGAGACTTAACCACTGTTAGGACCATCCATAGAGAAAGCTCTGTACCTGAACATCTTACAACTTTGCAGGATCCCTAGTTCGACTTGCACCATACAAAGAACCTCTTCAGAAGCAAGTCTTAAACTGATATTGACCAAACTGACCTTGAACCCTTAGATTTGCAAAAGAGTTCTAGTAGAGAAGCTTCTCCTTCCACATCACCTGACTTTCAGCTTCTCCATCACTTCAAATCTTTCCATACCAAATCTACTCAAAATTAGTTTGTTGGTCTAGGTACTTCCACCACACCCATCCATACCACCACTGTGCAAACCACTCCGCTTCATCATACATCTCATTTCACCAACCCTCCACTTGTAAACCCTCCATTAGCTCCCATCATGGCAGCTTGGTATGCTCCCTTGGCCTTACCTCAATCCCTAGTGCCTTTGCCAAATTATTATCACTCCAAGATCCCTCATTTCACAACGGTTGAATCTATTACTACCCAACAACATGTAGATAGAATTAATGATGCTTTTCATTATATGGAGATAGAAGAATAAACCATTAAGATGAGGATATTTGCACAAATTTTATGGGGAGAGGCCAAAAAATGGTTCAAATCATTAACTCCTAATTCAATACATGATCTCACTTCCCTTTACCAGACTTTCATAAACAAGTAGGAAATCAAGAAAAATCCCCTCCAAATCTTGTCTGAATACAACAATCTTAAAAGGAATTTAGGGGAAAGTGTGCAAGACTATTGCACTAGGTTTAATAGTGTGTATAATTCCCTCCCAACTCACATGAAACGCCCACAACGCCTAGCATTGGTAAAATTCCCTGAAGGTTTTGACCCATACATGACTTTCCAATTAAGAGAAAGAGACCTTGAAACCTTAGAAGAAATGAAAAAATAAGCTATTAGTGCAGAAGTAAACTTGATTGAAAAGAGAGCCAGGTTGAAATCAAAAAAGAGAGTAACCTACAAGGATGAAACCATGCCCTCAACCTCCTCTTCTGATATCAAAATATACAACCTAATGAGAACTATGGAGAGAATGATAGAGAGAATAAACTTAAATGAAAGGACACCTCCTAGGGACAACCAAACCAATTCTCAAAACCGTAACAGAACTCAAAACTTTAGAAGAGATACTCCTCAAATAAAACAAAGGGAAAATGACCAACAAATCATACCTCCCTTTCAACAAAACTATGTAGATGAAGAAGAAGGAGAAATTATAGCACCTGAAGAAAACCATATAAATATAATAGGTTATGATAATGAAGATGGTGTTTTCCTCACCGAAGAAGAACAAGGTTTCTTTTCCTCAGTTCCAACAGACATTAACTATGAGGATTCTAAAGAATGCCACTTGGGATTTGAAAATTCCATCATGGAAATCCATAAGAAATATGATCTTAGGAGCAAAAAATACCTAGATTCAGCCAAGAAATACCAAATAGATATTGTTGTTCAGAAAGTACCTGAAAACACCCCTAAGAAAACAATAGAGAATGTCAACACTATGGTTAAGAAAGCTGAAACAAACAAAGGAAAAATCAGCCAGCCAAACAATGACCTTATTTGCCTTAGTACCTCCACCATTGACCCTAAGAAAACCATTTTGACTAAAGCTCCAAATCAGGATCAACAAATTAAAAATGTAGAAAAGATCATCACTCATGAAGTTGATGTTAATATATCCAAAACACAAGTACCTTTTAGCTTTGAGGGAGAGATTGCCAAAATGAAGATAAATATGCCTCTCACTGAACTGGTTACTCAACCAATGTATAGGTCTCAGATGTTGAAGGTACTAAACATAGGAAATCATGTTGACACTTTGCACTTGGCTGATGACACACCTGATTTTTTTTTTGGACCCAAAATAGAAGAAAGTATCAAGAAGGAGCCATTCCCCCTTTCTATATCAACTTAAACAAACATGAAAAAATATTACATAATGCCATGCTGGATTTCGTTACTTCCCACAATCTCATGCCAAAAGTTGTGATCGAGACTAAAAATGAAACCTTAAAACCAATGGTCAGTTTGAAATATGAATCAGGTTTCTCAAAGAGAGGACAAATCTCAGAAACACAACTATTCCCTTTTACCAATTCTAAAGTACTAAAATGGCCTCACAAAACAAAATTCTTGGGGAATATAAGTCAAAAGAGTCTTATGTTTTTACCCTATCTAGACACCTTATTATCAAAAATTTTTATCCCTCCAGAAAATATTTTAACTTTCACAGATGTTGCTATGAATCCTAAAGGGATGTCTGTTGAAACTGATATAGAGGAATACAATGTAGGCAGCCTAAGAAGGCCCAAAGTGATTAAGTTATCCAAAGTCTTTCCATCACACACAAAACTGAAATTCTTAAGGTTGTGCAAGAAGTATCAGGATGCTCTTGTGTATAGGAGTAAAAGCTCAAAGCCTGATGACATAGACATTGTTCAAAAGAGGAGCTTTTTCGAGAAGAACTATTAAACCTTTGGGAAAATTCTATCACTAACGAATAAATCCAAAGGATGCAGACTATGTATGGACTTTAGACACTTAGGAAAATCCTCCTTGGAGTCCAAATACCCTTTTCCCAAGATAAATCATCCTATGCCAAGAATAGAAATTTCTAACAAAGTGACATTGATTGGTAGTTTCAGGTTTTCATGAGATGATACCATGTCAAATCAATCAACACAAGACATTTTCAAAGTTCCTTGGAATGAATACATGCTTGACCAAAATTTTCTTGGAATAAGGAATGCTGAAGACACCTTCCAAGAGGCCATGGCACCTATTATCAACTTTTTCACTATGATATAAATTGATGACATTTTCATTTGTTTGGGAGCTAATGAAGAATGCCTTCTTTACCTAAACAGTTTCATTCACAGAAACAAGGTTTGGAAACAAAACTCAAAGAATAAATATAAAGGAGAGCTTGGCATGTTTGAAATTTTTTTGCAAAAATCTTATACCACGCCCTCAAAAATAGATAGTCATGTTCCTTATCTACAAGAGCTGAATGAAAAAGGTTTGGTGGATGATCCTATGGATGACAGGGTAATCAAATTCCATGGCCATTTAGAGTCTTAGTTGGAATTTCTCATTCATTGTACATACCACTGTTTGATGAAAATATATAAAGAGAAAAAACACAAAAACATAAAAAATATAGAAAACAGGGCATATTTGAAAAGAGGAAAAGCCCCATACCCAAAAAATAGAACTACTAAAAGTGTGTAAGTCTAAATACCACTACTAGTGCATAAAGAAGTCTTGTTTCAATCATCTAGCCTAATCATGGCTGAGAAATGTTTTAAATTTGTTGTTAATAAGTTAGTGAAAGATACTTAGTCAAATTTTGTAAACTTGACTTGTCAAGAGATATATTAAGGAAGAAAGATACTGGCTCTAGATGCTCAAAACAGAACCAAGGAGAAAAATAGGGATGAATAGAAAACTATGTATCCTAGCTCTGATTTTTCTAGTCTTGTTTTGTACAAAAATAACATATGTGTGTAGCTTGTTCTTATGTCACAATGCTCATGGTAAGTTAGATTGTCTAATCTTGATTTAACCATGTTTTAAATTTCATGTTTATAGCTTAGTGAATGCATCCTGTCAAAGAGTTTAACCTTGACTGTTAAATAGTATAGGTAGAGAATCAAAGGAGTTCATTAGCATAATCTGAGCTCTGGGAAGAAATAAAATAGAAGTAAATAGTTTGTTTTTCTTTCAAAAGAAAAAAAGTCAACAGTTGGCTAGTCCAAATGCACCAAAATAAGAAAAAAAATGTTAGGAAAGTAGGTTGGGTAGGTAGAAATAGAAGTTGAGCTGATCATATCTTTCATATTATTGAGTTCATAGACTTAAGCAAGCATCAACAAGAGAAAAGAGGTAAAAATATGCCAAATGGATGAGGCACTGGTCTCCATTAAGCCATAGATCTAAAAGTTCTGGACACCTCTTGAAAAGGAGTTTCCCTCCCTAAGTGGAGCCACTGTTAGTCATCAGTAATTTTTTCCTTCATAGATGACTAAATAATTTCCATAGATTTGTAGAAACAAAGTTCATGAACATTGTGAGTTCTAGAATTCTCACTACCTTCATCATCCTTAAAAATAAATTTTCACTATTTATCATTTCATCATGTTAAGCTATGCTTAATAGTCCCAAAGAACCCATTAGAGGCTCATGTCACTCCATTTGTCTACATATTTTTACCTTTGGCCCAACTCCTCTGTTTTTTTTTTCCTAAGAACCCCCCACTACTACCTAAGGCCACCTATCAAACAACTCTAGTATGTCTCCCATAGATACCCCAAGAATTGATGGTCTCAAAATTGTCTCTGTAGCCTCTTCAGATAAATCAAGTACATTGGATTTTGGATCTTCAATACATCAGGTTATCATAAACTATGTTTTACACTTGATGACCCCAAAATCTAAGTTTTTATTCCAAATCCAAGTCCAAGGAACCTTCCACTAGGTCACCTAGGGTTTCATAAGTCATAGGGTGAATTTGGTATCCTAAAAATCTCTGTTCTATCTCTACAAGGAGACTTCTTTCCAAAGAAGAAAAGGGACAAGTAACTTTGTCCATAAGCTGACCAAAGGGCCATTCAAGAAAGGCCTCCTTGGCCTAGTGCACCAATTTGCAAGGGACATCTACCCTTGCTCACATTACTGCAAAGAGTTCAACATAGCCATCAGCCTAGCAAGAGGTGTGAAATCGTCACAAGAAGACCATCCACAACAAAAGAAGGTAGCAGGGCCTATGTTTGAAGAGAATCAGGGTTTGTGACTACTTTGGCCAAACAAGGAATCAGTACTAGGGCTATAAGGACATAAGATCACCTTCACATGATGAAGTGCACATTGAAGATTCTTTAGAAATTATAAATGAGTTTTGAAGGGTTTTAGAGAACTTAGAAGACAACACTATTTATTTTTTTCTAACAACCCTAAAATCTAGGAGTTTGGGAAGAATTCCAAATAGGTCAAATGATGATGATAAAGCCTCCTTCATAATAACAGATGGAATTCAAAGGGTATCAGTACAAAGGCCTCTAAAAAAGGATCAAAATGAAAGCAAGAATGAGGTAAAATTGCCTAAGGAGGTAATTATGATAAGAATGGGTTCACTGTTGAAGAAAAAATGTGTCAAAACTCCAAAGGGATGGTGATTAGAGGAAAAAGTTGTGTAGGCGCCTGCAAACACAGAAGTGGCCAGGGGAGACACAAAATGGTTTAAAAAACTGCTAAATTTTCCCACCAAAGATATATCACTGGAAAACTGATCAAAGGAACAAAAATTTAATTGGTCTAAGAGCAAGAAATACTCCAACAAGGTTTTCCTTATCAAAAGTATATTCTGCAAAAGATAGCTAAACACAAATGACACTTTTGCGGGAATGTCAAAATGATTACCTACAGGAAAATTGATAAGGTCAAACAAGCCTAAATGTTTTTCACAATGGTGGCACACATGAAGACTAAAGGGGTTGTTGATGCTTGTTGCCAAGGTTTTCACACTAGGAGTTTCTCTCAATGCTTCACAGAGAAAACATGACAGAATGTCAGTCAAAGGAAAACATGTCAAAATGATCACAAGTTTGTTGTTTGCAAGTGTTAAAAAATCATGAAGAGGGTTCATGTTTCCAAATATGGATAAGAGGAAAATTTTAAGCTTCTTCAAGAGTTTTTCGGTCTGAGGGGAGACATCAAAATGCTCCAGCAAAGAAAAAAACCATATTTTTTAGAACTTTGCCACCTACGGGACGAACGGACCAAAAGCGTTGAAAAAAGTGAGAACGAAATAAAAATTTAGAAAATGGGTTATCTCATGAAATATTTTTCAAAGGAGTATAAGAGTCTTCTTTACCTCTTCCCTCGACTCATTTGTGTCTTTGAAGGAGAAGCGAGTAGTTGAAAGAAATTTTTAAGGTTTTTACGCAAAAAGCGCGAAATTTTCGGGTACTATACACCGACGGAGGTGCTATGCATCGAGGCGCTCAGCACTACGCACAGAGGAGGTAGTTGCAATGTTAAAATACATTGTGCTACACACCAGAGAGTTGGCGCTACGCACCGGCCAAGGCACTGTGCACAGGCCCAGGTTCGGCCTGACTTGCCCGCCATTCACACAATGCTACGCACAGCGAGGCCCGACAGGCCCAATCACTCGCTCAAATCACACACAAGCCCTCCCGACCTTTAACGCACGAACCCGTAACACCCAAACCCAGGCTTTGGCACTACTTGCCCACTTAGAAGGCTAGAAAGAATAGCTTCTTGGGTGGCGCTACACACAGAGAGGTTTTTGGCTAGTTTTTCCCAAAAGTGGCCAAAATAATTTTTTTTTGCCTCGAAGCTCCTACAAAGGGTTAGACAAGGTTGGTGGCCCTTCTTATTTTCCCTCCAAGTTTTTCTTTTGCACACATAATCAAAGAAGAATATGTAAAAACCTGATATTTGGCCAAACGCTAATCTTCAAGACAGTAAAACATTTAATCCTCTAAGGCAAGGATTTACCAATTGGAAAGTTTTCATTAGCCTAAATACACTTAGTGCAATCTAAGACTCCTCCTAACTCTGAAAGCATTCCTTGATTACTTCATTTTCCCCTCCATTTGCTAAATTTTTTCCCTCACCATCCCTCATTCTTCCTCCCTAGACCTAAAACCTCTTACCAAGCTAAAAAAAAATTGTTCAAAGACACAATCACCCACCATGTCTGGAGAAGAAATCAGTAATAGTAGTGATGAAGGCCAAAGGCCTATCAAGCCAAAACACAAGGGAGGAAGGGTTAAAAGGTTTTAGCCTTTAGATACCATTCAAATCACCACTCAGAGTTGACTAGGTTGTTCATTCTCAGCCTACAAAACCACCAGGTCAACCTAGCAGGAGTAAAATTTGAATTATCATCCAAATCCATTTCTGAAGCCATAGGAATGCCAGATATTGGTGAGAGATGGTTCAAGCAGAAGAAATTGGACTTAAGCTACTATGAGCCCTTTCGCAAACCTAGTCATCAACAGGGTTGCAAGGCTGTTTTCCCCTTCTCCCACCTGCTAGAGATATATACCCTACTTATGAGGGAGATCATCAAGTACTTCACTTGTGAGAGGAGTACTCTAGGATTTATTCATATCACATAAGGCTACTAATGCACTTCAATAGGGTTAAATTGCTAAACCTACCATACTATCTCTACCAGAGCATTGACAAAATGGCTTCAGTGGTCAAGAAAAGGAGTTATGCCCACCAAATGCAGAGCCTTTTTCACCACTCCTTGATTAAGATGATTTTTTTACACCAACTGGAGCAGCAGGGAGTTCCTTGGGAAGTTTTCATCTCACAAGATATATTTGAAAATGCCCAAGCCTTCATTCAGTAAAATTTTCCTTCCACTTCACACCCACTTACCTCCACTCCTCCATCATCTCCACCTAGGCCTTCTCCACAAGGAAACTTACCTCTTTATTCTTCCCCTCATGCATCAAGTGAAGATGATGAGAGTGGTAGTGATGGACAAGGAGGTGGCAGTAGAAATGAAGAACAAACAGGTGGCAGTGGAGATGAAGAAGATAGTAGGATAGAGACAGAGTAAAATGAGGAACAAGGAGGTGATAGCAGCAATGAGGAAAAATAAGATGATGATGAAAACAATGAAGACAGTGGGGCAAACACAGATTTCAATTAGGAAAATCAGGAGGATGATGATGACAATAAGGAGGAAGATGAACATGGCAGTCATGAAAACAAATACAGTGATGAATTGGAGGAAAAAAGTGATGGGGATGATACAAATGAATCACTCCCAAGTACATAAAAAGGTACTGTTGATGAGCAAGATGAAGACCAAGAGGATAATGAAGAAAATGATGAATATGATAGTCAATAAGAAAGTGCGCAAGATAGCCAAGAGAAGAATGTACATGAGCATGACATTGAGCCTAGTCTTAGTGCAAACACTAACAAAATAAATGAAGATGATGAACTTGAAGAAACAGAGGGAGATGATGAGGAAATAGAAGACCAAGAACAAGTAGATAATGAGGCTGAAACATATTTTGAAGAAGAAGGTAGCCAAGGAAATAGTCATGATAGTCATGACAGCTGTCATGACTGTCATGACAGTTGTCATGACTGTCATGACATAGATTAGTCTTCTAATGATGAACAAAGCCAAAGTGAAGCTGATGCAGAGATGGATGATCTAATCCAAGACCAAGGTAACAGCACTGAAGACAATAAAGGGGTTGAAAATTATGAAGGTGTTGAAGGTAGAAGTGAGACTCACAACTCTCTCAATGAGAAAAATGATGATGTACCCAGTGATGAGACATCTAGTAATAAGGGGACTATGGAAGAAGAGGCTAGACACAGCAATCCAAAAGGTGAGAAAGAAGGCTTTCCATCAAATGATAACATTTATGACAAGGACCCTAGAGCAGAAATCATTATACCTTTTGATTTTTCATATCACAGGGGGAAAAGGGATGTGTTTTCTACCTCAAAAATTCAAGGGGCCATTTCTTCTCCAACTATCAAACCATTGGACAAAGGTAATGAAAAAATGGATGAAAATGTTGAGGATCAACATAATGAAGAGACAGAATTTGAACTTATAGATATTGATAGTCAAAAAGAATAGAAAATCTCTAGGTCACTCCTCCAAAGTAAGAAAGTTGAAATAAAATAAATTCAGGTAGAGTTGGATAGAGCTAGGTACAAGTATGATATCTTAGATTGGGAGAAACAGAAAAGGAGTGCACACATGGAAATTTATAAGGTAAGGGAAATCAGGGCCCGGAGACAATCCATAAGGGTAGAGGTGAAATTAGAAGAATACAAGAATACCCATTCAGAGAGTGAAGAAGATGAAGAGGAAAAACCTAGAAGGAGGCCAAGGACCCTTGGGCTGAGAAAAGCCTTGGCCAAAGAGAGGGAAGAAGAATATGCCCTATCTCAGCAAATTCCTATCAGTGAGCTACTTGATAGAGACATAGAGTTTTATAGGGAACCTTGGCTTGAGAGGGCTAATATGCATTTAGAAGACAAATTGGAGAAGGAAAACAAGGCCCTTAAGCTCCAAAGGAAAATGAATAAACACTATGCCCTCAGAAATCAAATTGCTAGGGCAACGCTCAAGAAGCTTTGCTTGAAAATGAAAACCTAAAAAAGGAAAAAAACCATGATAGCCTTGGAATTTTGGCTGAGGCTTCTCAAAAGGTATCCAAGACATCTTGAGGGACCTCTCCACCAAATTTGAGACAAATTGGACAAAATTTATGTTTTTTTGAAATTTTGAGGCCTCTATGCACAACACCCTAGGCGATACGCACAAATTTGGTACATCCTCTATTGATCAGCGGTTGTCATTGATGTCAACCAAAGCAGCACCGAGGGCTAACCTAATATTGAATGGGGATTTTTACCTACCAAATTAATATATTCTAGGTCAATAATGCTTTTGATGGTTTCTACTTGTCGAGATGTTTCCATTGATATATGGCACGCCATGTAATTCTTCACGGTTTGAGAGATATTCATGTTTTAAGTTTTAGCCACTATTTGGGGTACAAAATTAAACATGAATATCTCTCAAACCGTGAAGAATTACGTGGTGTGCCATATATCAACAGAAACATCTCGATAAGAAGAAACCATAAAAATAATTCTGGACCTAGAATATATTAATTTTCTAGGTAAAAATTCCCATGAAATATTGGGGTAGCCCTCGGTGCTACTTGGGTTGACATCAATGACAATCGCTGATCAACAATATCCCCCTTTGGCATTGATGGCAACACAAGTACTCCCCCTGCGATCATGACACCTCTTCCTACAACATTCTCTCCCCCTTTGACATCGATCGAAAAGGAAACTCCCCCGAAATTACAACTATTATAGGACTGTGTCACTTCCACTCCTTGACACACAACCGGTCCTGAGACACCGCCAATCTAATGAGAACTTGGGATAATCCCAAGCTTTTGATGAAGATATTCAAATGCTTCATGAGGTAAAGGTTTAGTGAAGATATCAACAATTTGTTCTTTTGTACAAACATACTCAAGTTTGATATTCTTTTCAGCGACTTGTTCTCTAACAAAATGATATTTGATCGGAATGTGTTTTGTTTTTGAATGCATGACAGGATTCTTGGAGATGTTGATGGCACTAGTGTTGTCACAGAATATGGGAATAGGCTCACTGAATTGTACTTGAAGATCTTGCAAATTTTGTTTCATCCAAAGGACTTGAGTACAACATGATGATGCTGCAATGTATTCTGCTTCCGCTGTAGATAACGAGATTGAAGTTTGCTTTTTGCTCAACCATGATACGAGACAACCACCTAGATAGAATGTTGCTCCACTATTTCTCTTATGATCATCAACGCTTCCTGCCCAATCTACATCTGTAAAGGCTTGAATAATGAGATTGTTACCCTTGGGATACCACAAGCCATATTCTTCTGTGCCCTATAGATATCGAAGAATTATTTTGACGACAATAATATGTGATTCTTTTGGTGTTGCTTGGAATCTTGCTACTTTTCCAACTGCTTGCATAACATCTGGTCGAGAGGTTGTTACATATAGAAGACTACCAATCATAGATCTATACATCTTCTGATCCACATCCTTAGATGAGTCATCTATGCTCAATTTGTAACCTGTTACCATTGGAGTAAGGATGGGTTTGCAATCTTCCATTTTGAATTTCTTGAGCATTTCCTTGATGTACTTGGCTTGACATATAAATATTCCTTTCTCTTGCTGAGATATTTGAAGCCCTAAGAAGTATGTCATCTCACCAAGTAAAGACATCTCAAACTCACTTTGCATCTTTGTAGAAAAGTTCTTACTTAGTTGATCATCATTGCTACCAAATATTATATCATCCACATATACCTCAACAATTGTTAAATTATCTTTATCTATTTGTACATAAATATTTCTATCAACAGTACCTTTCTTGAACCCTTGTTGACATAGATATCCATCAAGACAAGCATACCATGCTCTGGGAGCCTGCTTGAGACCATATAGAGCCTTCTTTAACCTGCAGACATAGTCTTCTTTTTATGATAGTAGAAAACCTTCAGGTTGTTCGATGTAAACTTCTTCTTCTAATTCTCCATTCAAAAATGCTGACTTAACATCCATTTGGTAGACTTTGATTTTTCTTGAACATGCATAGGCGAGAAACATTTGGATGGCTTCCATTCTGGAAACTGGTGCAAATGTTTCGTCGAAATCAATTCCTTCCACTTGTGCATAGCCTTTGCAAACCAATCTTGCTTTGTTTCTGGTAACCTACCCATCTTCATTCAATTTGTTCTTGAACACCCATTTAGTCCCAATGAAATTTTTATCTTTTGGTCATGGAACTAATTCCCAGGTGTTATTCTTCTCAATTTGATCCAATTCTTCATTCATAGTTGCTACCCAATGTTCATTTTGGCAGGCTTCCTCAAAACTACTAGGCTCAAGGGTTGCTAGAAAAGCAACGTGAGCTTGTTGTGATGAACGAAGCTGTCAACCTTCATTTATGTCACCAATGATTTGATTTGATGGATGGTTCTTTTGAATCCACTCTTTTGTTCTCCTTGGAGGAGCTTCTTGTTGTTTTTCTGGTATATCTTGATGATCATTGTTTACTTCTTCCTCGTTGATAGTTGCTTCTTGTTCTACAATTTTATCTGTGTCTTTTTCAGCCTTTGTCTCAAGTTTCAAAGATTCTAGATCCTCATCATTACTCACTAGAACACCATCTTCGTCAAATGTAACATTTATGCTCTCCACTATCTGTTTTTGTCTTAGATTATAGCATTTATAGGCCTTTCTTTTGCGTGAGTAACCAACAAAGATACCTTCATCAACACGTGATTCAAACTTACCCAAATTTTGATCTTCTCTTTTGATATAACATTTGCTTCCGAAGATTTTGAAATATTTTACATTAGCTAGTTTTCCTTTCCATAATTCATATGGAGTCTTGTTGCAATTATTTCTGAGAAGTCTTCGGTTGATAATGAAGACCGCTGTATCAATTGCTTGAACCCAAAATTTTTCATCCAATTTTGAGTCCTTCAACATTGTTCTACCCATTTCCTATACGGTTTTGTTCTTTCTTTCAACAACTCCATTTTGTTGAGGTGTTCGTGCTATTGAAAATTGCCTTTTTATTCCATTTTCGTCACAGTATTGCTGAAATAATTTGGAAGTGAATTCTCCACCATTATCTGATATTAAACACTTTATTTTCAAATCAGTTTCATTTTCAACCAACTCCTTTTAGATCTTAAAGGACTCAAATTCCTTAACATTGCTTGAGGAAGACCCATAAAATGTAGGAAAATGAAATCTATTGTGCCTCTTCCTTCTATTGTTGTTATAGGATCTTCTTTCTTCTTTGAGTTCAAAGAATTCTTGGAGAGTTAGACTCTCTTTGAACGCTCTAGATTGTTCCTTGTACTCTTCAAGATACAAAATAATAGTCTCACGAGTTTCAGGTTCTCTTCTTTATTCATTCCTATACCTCTCACCTCCTTCAAAGAAAGTGGGCATAGTAGATCTATGAGGAGATCTATGATTCTTCGGTCTTCTTTTCTACTGATAGGAATTGTTTGGACCTTCCTCTTCAAATCTTCTTCTTGGATCCTTACTTTGCCTTTCCTTATTCATTTGATATACCTCCTTGGAGAGATATTGCATGGATCTAAAGATAGGAGTGGCAAAATGATCCTCCTTCATGATAAATCTCATCTATCTTCTTCTTCTTTTTATGCAAAAGATGAAGTGTCCACAAGCTGAGCCAAAGATAATGCTCTGATACAGCTGTAATATCCCAAAAGGGAGAATGCAATAATACTGAAACACAATATAAGAACTGCAACTAAGTAAACAATAAATCTCAATACAACATCAGAATTTACAAATAAGATGAGCCATTTTATTATATTGGAGAAGATTCAGTTACACAATGTACAAAATATGAGGAGATCTAGCCAAAGAGATGGCCTAGAATCACCCAGAAAACATACCAAAATAGGCATTGCGTAACTGGAGAGTTACTGAAGCAAATACTTCACTGTCCCTTCAGAATAATATGAATATATGACTGTAGGATGAAAATGAAAATGCATATCTACTCAAATATAGAGCTCATATGATGCCAAGATTCAAGATCTGGCCAATGTGATGGATTCCAAAGATAACCCAGAAAGGATTTTCCAGATCTACAACTTGGAAAATCACCCTCCTAGGATTTGATCCTTGATCTGTTGGGAATTACAGTTCTAAAGCTGGATCTGAAAAATAGATGGCTGAAATATGTCACAAGATCAGATCTAAGCTTGAAGGGTTGATCCCTTCTTCGTATCTACAAGCTATAAGCTCTAGATCTAGCTTCTCAATCCTCCAAGGATGATTATAGCTGCTGCAGCACAACTACCAATAGAAACTGCGTTGTGAGGGAAAGAGAGGAATTATGCCTACTAAAATATGACTCAATAAACTCAAATTTGATGGAAATACTGATGGCAAGCTGAGGGAATGATCCGTCAAAGGATTACTAGCTGAAATGCTAGTAACTTCCTTCCTTCTTTTGGATCTGCAAAATTGACAGTGTAATTTTTTAAGGTATTACTGTTGCTAGGAGGTCAATAAACTTTCGCCAGATGCCAGATCTGATATGAAGTTCTAGGAATGCTGATCTATAAGCTCAAGGTGATAGGAATAAACCCTCACCAGTTCTCCAACTGAAATAATGAAGACAATCTCCACCTTCCAAACTGATCTTCAGAAATCTGCAATTTCTAAATATGAATGTTATGCAAAAAGTAGGAAAATATATGTGGCAAAAATTCCTAATGTAGAATGAAGTACAATACTCTTTCTAAGAAATATGTGGGATTCCCAACAGGGACACCCATGAACAAAAAGGTGTGACACCACAGGAAATGTTAAGAGAAAGTGAAATACAAATGTTTTTAAGACTTTTATGAGCTTTTCTCTCAATTTCAAGGCTTGATTTTAGCAAATTTGATGTTGTAGACTTCTAAGGGAGTACTAAAATGTCATGGTGACAAATTTCATTGTAACAAGAAGGAAAAGCATGGTCTTGGTATGAAAGCTTGCCAAATGGTTCATTATATTCTCTTGTTGATTTCCATGATGTATTTTATGAGATGTATAAAGAGTGTCACCCCTCCTTATTGCTGGTCAAAGATTTTTGTAAACAATCCATGAGTTTTATTGAATATTTGAAGGATTTTTATGAAGATGATGAGTTCATGGATGAGGAAATTTTAGAGGCCCTTCATGACAATACATTTCAACACCAAGAAGAAAGGATAATATCTCCATTGGATGAAAATGAAACCCAGTAGGAGTTTACTTATGAAAACCATGTTACATCCTCTGAGTTTGATAAAAATTTGCAGCAGACTTGTTAGTCCTTTGGTCATGAGGAGTATGAGAATAATTGCAAACAACAAGAGGAAATTCTGGGAGATAGTTTCTATAACCCTCAGGGTGAGGAAAGGGTTGATTTTTTATGTAATTCCTTGCAACAACTTACATCAAAAAATGATCATATTAATGAGGAAGAATACATTGTTTGTGGGAATCATTTTGAATAGTAGTTGGATAGCATACAAAAGAAATCTTGTGTGGCTGAGAATCAGTTGTCTGAAGTTACAAAAAGTTATGAAGATGATCAAACTAATCATGTCTTCTTTGACCCTATAGCTAAATACATGGAAGAGCTTTACTCTGCATTGTTTCAGTTTCATTTTTATTATGAAGATCAGATACATTTCCAGTGGCATTGGTAATCTCAATATCATGGTTACTTTGGGTTCGAGAGCAGTCAAGAGCTTCAAATATCAGATAAGACAAATGATTGCCTTCATTGGAAACTATATGGCCCAATGAATTTTTTCTAATCTGCGATACAACCATTTATATCATCTATCTATTTTCCATATAGAGTTAGCCATCTATCCATTAATCAAAAATCATAAACCCTTGAGAGAGCCCTCTCAGGTTGAGGAGACTAAGCCTCAGCTAAAATATTGGTCTGAAATATTTACACAAGGTTAACTTGATGAGCAACCCATCAGGCCTGATTTTGTGATAACAGTAAGAATAAACCTTATGCATGTTGCTACGTATATGGAAATTAAACTCGTGATTGTCCCCTTTTACGGTAGATTCATCAAGTATAGGAACCCCAAGTAGGTATTTCTATAGGACAACATCCCATGGCTCAACTTCCTCTAGCCCCTACTTCATCTCAGCTGACAGTGCTTACCAACCTATTTCCTCACCAAGGGTACATAATTGCCCAACCCAGACAAGGTTAGGAAACAACTTAACCTTAATAATATGGTCCCACTGATTTTCATATTCTCATAATTATTTATGATGTCATCAAAATTGAGCATGTAAATATTCAAAGTCATTCACGCCATTATGAAAACATGGTTGCTAAGTCTGTGACTGAGTCCCTACCAAAATTTTCCACCAAGTAAATTCCATCATCAAATGTTACCTTACATATCGCTCAGTATAACACATAGGTGATTACCAAGATCCCCAAAGTACCATTATGTTATAATGTTTCTTTAGCCAAAGCAACCCATACATACACCATAGTATATTATGTAGCGCAGTCTCCTGCCACCATGTCGATGCTGGAACTTCTCCAGTCATGCCCATCCCAACAGAAAGCTCTACATAATACCTTGGGCATTGTGGATCCTTCAGATGATCACATGATCATTTTTCACATTGACCAATCATAACATATTCCACTTCCTTCATTTGTTTCTTTTCAAATACTAGTCTCACTAAGAATCTCCATTGTGAAACGGTGTATCATTCATGAAGGCGCCTCTACCTATGTGATGGGTGCTATTGTTTGGAAACAAATAAACTCACCAGACCTTTCCCCATCCACCATCACTCTTCATTCATGGGATGTTCATCCATATCTTCCCCTTGGCCTACTTCACAATTATCCTATAGCTATTGTCGGCAAGATGGTCTCCATTGATATTGAAGTCATCGATGCCCCACTAGATTAAAACATCCTTATGGGTTGTAGTTACACCTATGCCATGTCGGCTGTTTCATCTGTGGTTTTACATAGGATATGATTTCCCCATAAAGTGAATATAGTTACTGCAAATAAACTGACTTACTATGATCCTAAGGCATAGACTTCTCATCAAACCAACATTTCATCCATCACTGATGGTATGACTGTCTCGTCCCTCACCAATGTATCACTAGGAGTCTTTAAATATTTTTCTTTTCTTGGTGACTACTATGGTCCACCTCCTACCCCTTCTGAGCCCATCTCGTCCAGTTTTTTCATGCTGCAAGCATCATGGGCTTCTCACGAGTGGTCAGCTATGCCCATCTTACGGCCAATGCCCTCACAACCTACTGTACCCAACTCAAACCAACATACATGTATAATTCCTCAAGTACCACCTCCTTCTGTTGGTGTCTCTCACAATCCATTTCAACCAGCAATAGTTCCTCCAGGCCTTAACCTTCTAGGATCAATTCTGACAGGACATTATCCTTTAGGTCAGATACCTTTCTTATTCCCACTGATAGGAAGTTTCTATATCGATGTCATGGCTATGTTTAGTTTTCCAAACATTACTCTAGGGATCTTGGTTTGGTACATTGACCCCCTGCAAACACTTGACCTAATCACCTTAAACCTTACACAGATTTGACCACGATGAAATTGGTTGAACCTTCTTCTTATTTTGTTTCAGTTCCACAACAACCTCAACAAGAACCTACACCAATTGTGAAACCATCTAGTGAGGGAGGCAAAGCCTAGAAAAATGGAACTAAATAAAAAGCACCCCAAACAACTCCAACTCCTCCTAAGCCTCCAAAGTTCACACCTTCATGCACTTTGTGTGATGTTGTTAGGCATGCTATCAATAATTATCCTGAACTCCCTTATCTCAAAGAGGTGGTTGAAGATAAGTTTCCTGACTCTAACATCCTAGAGGTCCATGTTACCTTACCTAAGTCGACCAAGAAAAACAAATAGTTACACACAAATCACCCTTGTGATTTATGTGACAACTTTGGTCACTATTCTCATCACTATTTTCCTCTCAAAGATTTTTGCGATACCTGTCAAGAACTTCTTGAAATAGAGGCCACTCTTAATGAACCCACTACTTCTTTACCTGAATATTTTGGCGCCATTATTGATCCATAACATGAACCACACATTGTGATTCCTCATCTTGGTGGAAATATTATCAATAACATTGATACCATTCTGTACCTATCATAATCCATGGGATCCTTGTCTAGAGACTCTTTTGGATTTCTCCATACAGATTCGGTCGAACCTTTTTCGTCGAATACACAAGTCTCAAAATCAGTAGATTTTCCACCTACTAGTCATTCATCCCATCACGTTATTATTTTTCATGTGAACCTTGTCTCCCATGATGATGCTTCGTGTAGCCCCTCCACATCAATTGATCTCTCTTCCTCAAGTCTGTCCATCTTCCATTCAAATGAAGACATCATGGAATCCATGACTATTCCTAATTATCCTTGTGATGATATGCACCATCCTGCGTATTTCCTTCTGCAATAGACCCATGACCAATATGTTATGGATTCAAAATACTTCATCCATGGTGAATTCGATTGGATTATGAACCAAATTCTAGTTTGAAGAATTAAAAATGGAAAATATATCTCCTACCATTAAGATTAACATTTTGAATAAACCAAGGATCAAAAAAAGTATCACCTTAGGGACACATTATACCCTAGAATAAATTTATGCTTACACTGAGTTGTTCAAAGAATTTCGTGATGTTTTCATGTAGTCTTATCCCAAGATTACTGGACTTGATCCCACCATTGTTGAACACCATATCGACACATGACTTGATGCCATTCCTTTCCATCAAAAGTTGAGACCCAACAATATTTCCAGACATGAAGCCATTAAAGTCGAAATCGATAAGCTCAAGTAGGATAGATTTATCTATCCCATTACCACTTATCTGCGAACCCATAAATTTTCCCTCCATATTAGTCATGATGATTGATGACGTATTGAACATCAATCCCCTTGGTACCTCCTCGTTGGTGATGATATCTATCGTTGCAGTGTTTCCAGTATCCTTTGTCATTGTCTCACACATGTTGAATCCGAGAAAGTTCTCAATGCCTATCATAGTGATGCTTGTGGTGGTCATCTATCTGGAATGGCTACTTCCTAGAAGATCATGTGTACTTATTACTTTTGGACTTCTCTCTTCAGTGACTACATTGAGGCAATAAAAAATTGTCCCAATTGTCAGTGATACACCCCTAAGGTGCGATCTCCTCCTGATCCCCTCCATCCTGTCATCGTAGTTGATCCTTTCTATAAATTTACCATTGACTTCATGGAGTTTCGACCTCCATATGCTCATAACCACAAGTATATTATTATGGCCATCGACTATTTCACCATATGGTTTGAGGCTATGCCAATGTTCAAAAACACTGCAACTATTGTAGCCTTATTCATTTTCAACCACGTTATTGCTTGATTTAGGTTTTTGAAAGAATTCGTTTATGACTTAGGTGACATTTTGAAGATGAGATATGGTGTGAGCTATCCTCTCTGTGGGGATTTGAGCACCAATATTCATTTTCTTATTATACCCAAGGAAATTTCCATGTTGAGTCAGTCAATAAAATACTTAAAAATATGCTTCAACGAACAATGAATATGTGTAATATGAAATGGAACCATATGCTCTTCCCTAATTTGTGGGCCTATAGAAACTTTCTTAAAAAAACCACTAATTTTACTCCTTTCCACCTTGTTTTTAGCGAGTAGGTAGACTTACCGATCGAGTGTGAAATCCCCTCCCTTCACCTTGTCATCGAACTCTTTCGAAACACCCAACCTTTACAAAAATTACTTATCATTCTTGAGCATGCTAATGAAGACCATCGTGTTACATTGCAAACCAATGAAATGGACAAAAAGTGCACCAAAGCTCAATATGACTGGAAATTCCACCCTCCTACCTTTCACGAAGGTGACCTTGTTCTTGTGTATGACCAAATTCATGATTTCCTATAGCATGGAAAGTTAAAATTATTAGAGCTAGGACCCTACATCACATGTAAGTGTTTGGGAAAGGGGGCATACCTTTTAGAGGATTTCGAAGGCCAACTCCTTCCTAAACCTTGTAATGCCCTCTATGTGAATAAATTTTACCCATATCATTTCCCACCGAGATGTGTGTATATTTTTATGTTCAACATATAGGTAGCTTTCATACCCTCCCATCATCTCATACATTTTCTTCTTGTGTATTTCATATGGATCCATCATCCACCCCTCATATCAGTTATGCCAATGGTGTGAGTTGATTCTCCAGGAATATTTCCTCCACAACCTAGGCCATATTCACCCCTTTTCATATATTAATTCATTCCAATGAACCATGCATTGGATATACCACCAATAACCAGGTTGAATATGATGTTGTGATAGGTTTTTTAGTCGATAGCCATGATCATCACATCCTTCATCTTCATGTTTTTCTAGATTCCCTGCTACTTGTCCTGCAATTGAATGGTGTTTATCATGTGCATAATCATGTCCTATTTAGAAAATACCTATGAGTGAAACTTTTGGAATGTGAATTTGAAGTCATTATATTCATTCATGTTACTAGAGCCCAAAATCACTATGTAGATTCCATTGCAAATAAAATTCTAGATTGGAATTTATCACATACAAGAGGGCAACCATAAAAATTAACAAATGGCAAAAAAAAATCATCACAAAATATGCATAACCATATTATGTATCATCATATTAAAACATATAAGTGTTTGGAGTCCACTACTATAAATATATCTGATACGCCCATAACATGCTACATAACAAAAAAATATGAACCATATGTCCCTATCCCTAGTCACTATCATGTGGAGGCTCTCAAGCCAATGACTCCATACTACCAGCTTGTAGATATCGAACTTCCTTTCTGGACATCACTATGTGTCGTGTGGTACCTTGCCACTATGAGGGAAGACTAGTACACTCATTTTTATACCGATATTCTAACTCATGCCATCCACGCTCAATCAACCTAGTCAGTAAAACGTCGAATATATGACATAGGTCCTCTAAGTGAGCATCATTGTCTGGCCTTTGTTGTGATGTCGATCTAGCCTGATCTGTAGCCCCATGTGCTGTGACTCAGACTGATATCCTGTTGGTTTCATCATTTTTATATCTACATCACACGAGTTTGGAAATCAGTACCACATATACATCATTTCCAAACTTTAAATGCAGCCAAAAAACATGGCAAATTTAACTTACCATCTCGACCCCATGCCCATATTGGTGGGAGGGGAAAGTCAAAATCACCTTGATAGTTCATGCCACTATAGTGTAATATTCCAAATTTTTAGCCTTCAAACTAAATGGAATATTAGATTTGTTTCATCACTAGGTAGGTGAATAAGTGGGTAGGGAGGCACATTAACCTCTTTAGAAGGATCAATAACACTCCTAATATGAAAGGAGTAAGAATAAGCAGCTAATTTGAGCACCCTTGGGTGTGAACAGAGATGGGATCATGTTGATTCAGTGAACTTTGACCAAGTCAACTAAGATGTCTAGAAACATTGAACCTCCTTTGGACAGCGCAGTTTTGGTGGAGGACAACTTGCATGAGCTTGGTGGCACATATGGATGGAACCCAATGTGGAGAGGTTCACTTGATATAAATGGAGAGGATGGGAGCCTTTTTTGGAAATTATTTATTTGATATTTTGATCTTTTCTATTTAGACTTGGCTTCCTCTTTTTGTTTAGCAGGGTTGCAGTGTTTTTTAGCACAGGGTGTTCCTGAGCGAGAATCCGACCTCTTCCCTTGAGAGGCCTCTTGGGAGAGCTTGTCCTATATTTCTCCACATCCAAGCTTAAGGCAAAGCATCATTCTTTAGTCCCAACATTATTTATGTAGCAGGATATTTCTGAGTTGCACGGTGTTGCAGTGGAGAATTCTTACACCACTTTCGGGTCTGTTTCTCAATAGAGGGTGCCTTCCTTCTCTTGAGAAATCAGCTAGGAGGATTTTTGAGCACATTTCATATCTTGGCAGCAGGCCAAAGTGTTTATCACCTCCTACAGTGTATTCCCTTGCAAGAACTATGTCATTTTGCACAGAGTTGTTGCAGCAGGGTTAAGACCCTTTTTTCTGAGCTAGTTTCCTAGGGAAATGGCCAACCCTTCTCCTAAAAAGCTAGAGGAAGGGATCCTCATCCATATTTTGTATTATTCAGCTATATTTCTGTAATTTCATAGTAACACTGCATTTTCTGATCTGAATATTTAGATCTACTCTTTTTGTACTCATGCTTTCAAGAAACCCTTGCCGGGTTACCTTTATAATGCAATAAGCAGGCCAGATCTTTGTTTTCTTGGCATATTGTCCCATAAAGTACTAGATCCATGTTATTTTATCATTATACTATAGAAACCCTCATAAAATAACGTTGTACATGCTTCATTATTTTTCTGCATAACATAAGTCATGGGATTTGGCTAATTTTGAGTTGATAGGAAGCCGAGAGGTCTATTTAACATATCAAAAGGGATTTCTTTCTGATCCCCTTTTGGATGTGAGGGCCTAACATTATATTCTAAGGGAACTAAGTGTTATATAACCTAGTAAAATTGCATATCTTTAGAAATAACGTTTTTAGGTTCTAATTTCTGCATTTTCCCCACTTGGGAATGTGTGGAAGTTCTTCTTTTGCTGTTGTTTCACTCATTTGATGGCTATGCGTTTTTATGCACACCATATTAGTATATTTTCTGGATCTCCAACTTAATAATATCTTTATATATTCTTATTTTTGTAGAAAATCCCTATTTTGGGATATTACATATAGAGATAGTCATCTATGAAGAATTGAATTTTGTCCAAATGTGCAAACAAATCAGGTCAAAAAACCTTGGCTGACTACCCCTCCTCCACCTCGTTGCAGTTGCTACCCCCAACGACACATCTTGGGCTCTTGTGGGCCCCCATCACAGATTTGTACATGTGGAAAAATGGTAGGGATATTATAAAATAAGAATGAGCATATAACTGTCCCAAATGCACAATTATCATTTGTATGTCACCTACATAAGGTTAATTGTCATTTTAATGATGAAAAAATCATCTGGACCCACCGAGAGTAGGTCCCTCTCAACACAGTCTCTACTAACATCATCTTCCCTCTAGTGATGTGATGCACGACATGAATACCCAAGAATCGTACCAATGCTACATTTGTCGCTCATGTCGCCAACCTCTCTATGCCATTAATCTAAATGGTTGTGCCCTTTACAAGATCATCAAGAATATAATGATGGTTAACAAAATCACCTATCTGTTCCCCACGAGGTAGCATTGGATGTATCTCCCATACCATCCCGAAGGGGGGAAATCCTATCAAAAATATATGTCTTGGATCTCCATATCGATCCTATGGCCCTATAACTAGAATGCCTCCTAGTGTGGGTCCTAGTATCTGACTATACTCGATAGCAAGGGCTAATTAGCTCTCATCAATGGTTTTCCCAAGAGCTTAAGAACCCCATAATGAGCAAAAATCCCTATGACTATCGGATCCTCCTGAATATTTGCAAGAAGAGTCTGTAAGTCTTGTTCGCTCCATGACACCTTCAACGTTTCCATACCTGAAAGACACCATCATTTTTTTCAGTTAAGAGTTAATGACATACATAATAATACCTCATCTTCAGGTTGGCACAGGCCCCACACACTTCCTTTCCTCCTCTCCCAAAACATTGTTTTTACTCTCAAAAAACCATTGAACACATTTTTTAGCATTTTCTCAATGTTTCAAAATTCTAAAAATTCCCCAGGAAGTGTTTTGTGACCGTGAGGAAGGGCGGGGGTCTCCCATAGCTAGCTGAAGCCCTAATCTAAAAATATAAACAACTAAAAATGATGAGTAAGGTTAGGCCACCTACCTCCAACTTGCAGATCTTGATTATTATGGTTGATTTTTCCACTACGATGTGCACAAGATTTAGCGCCTACTCGTCCTCTCCAAATTCTCCATGTCTCACTTAGAAAATGAATTGGATTTGAGGGGAAATTGCCCCTTTATAGGAAAACCCTATTTTTTTCATAATCCATTGTGACAAAACTGTAGATAATTTTGATGAACCATCAATGTCGTTGGAAAGCTCTCACCGAATTCTACAATGGATTTTCCTTTATTTTTGGTAATTTGACACCTCACTCGGAAGCCATTTTTTCCATGAAGTTTCACTTTGCTGCTAATTCAACCCAAATATTTTCATATGAGGCACATGTACTTCAGTACCCATTTTCCTTGGAATTTTTCATCTCGTGTGTCGATTTTCATCATGGGTAACCCTTATTTACTCATGTTTTTATGGTCCCCATGGGCCTATCCTATGTGGCAGCATCATCGAGTCACCCTTGTTCAAAGCATTCAAGATGAGTCATCCTTGCATTATGGAGTCTGTTCTGAGTCCCATTATGTAATGTTACAATGTTTCATCCATATTTGTGTCACATTCATCCCATGTTGTTATTATCGACCTCCAACTATATTGTTTTTCATAAAAAATATTCCATCTGAGTACTTGACCATCCCCTCTAGAATCGAGTCAGTCGCTGCCAAGTAAACCATCAATTTTATTCTCTCAGAAGGGAAGTCGTGAGCCCTCCTCTTAGTTCATATACTTCCATTATTATCCCTGATTTCATTCCATCATTCACTCTACTATGATCCCTTGTGCCTTAGTTGAGGATTCCTGATTGCCTCAGCTCTTGTGGGCCATATTTTGTCGACTTCAGCACATTCATTCCAGAAGAACAACCTATAGGCTGGTGTACTTGGTTCCATCTTTCATCATTGTTAGATACCTCAGATCAAGAAAAGGGAATCATAATTTCCCTTTGACTTGATTGTTTCTCACATGGTCGGCCCTAGTTCATTATCACATGATTGAGAATCATACAATTGATGGTCCGGTGATCCATCAGATTGTACGAGTGATTCTCGGGTGTCTATCATATTTTTCATACCTTATGATAGGGTGTCCCTTCAGGTAGCTCTCCACATGCTTGGATGACCTCAGATCATGCTCCATCCTTAGATGCAGTTACACATATTTTATGGGTTCAGTTCCAACCTCTTGTAGCACCCACAACATGCATGTCTCATTCAGATGATCCATTCACATCTTTAGAGCCCTTTCTTATTCAGCTGGGCTTCTTCGGTTGCGGCCCCCCCTCCACATGTAAGCTTGAGGGGAATTATGTTTCATGTACTTAGATGTTATTATATTCAGTTCTAACCTATGTTTTAACAGACACATTATGTATATGGGATCAATTGTATTATGTCCTAGCCCATTGATGCTAGTGGATTATGTATTATGTACTTTGTAGCTTAGTCCCACATTGTTCGGCTTGTCATTATACTTTGGACTCAGTTATCTCGACAGGTATGGGTATGCCTCCCCCGCCTCATTTGAGCTCATGTACTCACACATAAAAGGATACTTAAATAAATTTAGTAGGTCTTGGCCCCTCCATATTTTTCCTTCCTCGCATTTCTTCAATCATCTCTCTCTCTCTTTGGATCTCCTTTGGTGTGTTTTGAAAGTGTAACTTACAATGTATTTCAGTCATACGATTTTCTCCTAACACTCGTACATTGGGGGGAAATATTGTTATCACCAAAAAATGGTCACCTAGCCATTTCTAACTAGGTGGAAAGAAATAAACCATGTGAGTTTAATTTTACCATAGTAAAATCGGATTCACTATAAGAAATAATTTAATAACCCACTTTTATTAAGTTATTTTCGATTAAAACCCATGAGAATAATTAAATAAACCATTATTTATTTAATTTTCCTTAGGAATAGTTATTAAATCACTATTTAATAAATATTCCTTATCACATTTGACTAAGTCACCTAGGAATAATTAAACAAATGATTATTTGTTTATTATTCCTTATTTCCATATTTGAAATAATTATTAAATGATTATTTAATATTTATTTCATTTTCAAACCTTTTGTAACATTCACGAAATAATTAATAAATAATTTGTTTGTTAATTATTTCTAGATAAAGATATTTAACCATCTTAAATATATTTTCCCTCTCCAAAAATATAATAAAGTATTCCAAGCAATTAGATCTAGATTTTTGTCAATAATATTTTATTATTCTCCATTTTCGAGATCAACCCAATACTTTGCTATAAATAAGAGGGTTTTTCATCCATTTCTCACCACGATCATTATCATCATCACATACCATTCGAGCTCCCATTTTTGAGTTCTACATTGTCTAGGTTTCACAAATTACAAAGAGAGGAAGATCTAAATTTTTAAGCAACGAGGACATCGAAGCACACATCTTGTTGAGGGGGAATTATGACCTTTTGTAAATGTAATTTACTGGGTGTATTAATATAATTATTTTCTTTCAAAATACTTTCCAAGATTTGGTTTTAAATTAGATTTGTATTTGTTGTTTATGCTTTTAGATTTACATACATTCATTTTTTTTGCAAGTTTTCTCACATTTTTGTTGCAGATATCAAGTATAACCTACCACAATTGTTGTGAGGGTCACTAGTCACTTGTGACTTAAGTGGGATATTTTTGGTGCACCTTCCAAAAGATTTAATACTAACATATATATTTATTTTTGAAGAAAAAAACTCGGAAATTATTTTAGGAATTAATTAAAAATACACCTCATCTAAGACCCTATAAGAATTTTTATATGAAAAATTTTAGAAATAAGAATGAATGCTTTCTGAAGAGGAATCATTTATATTATATTACGAAAAATAAGAACTCTTGACGGGACTGTGGTAGTGTTTTCGGCATATGGGCATATGAAATACACTTTTCTTAGTAGGGAGGTTTCTTACCTACATAAGAGTCACAAGCCAAAATGGTTTGTCAAACGTTAGTGGAACAAGTTCAACATGTAATAAGCTAAGTTAGAAAGGAAACATAACATGCTACATAAACAATGAAACAAAAAAAACAACATGAACAAGATACACTCTTGACAGAGAAAACAAACTAATAACTCAAAAATGGAGAGCTTCTCTCTTTGTTAGGTGCTGGTGACAGTAGAAGATAGAATTCTACATCTCTTGTAATGGTTCCTTCGAGCTACAGAGCTCCAATATCCAAGACAAAGGGATCTCTTCCCCTCACATTTTCATCAAGACTCTCTTTCCTCTCAAAGGATGGTATATCGATGAACATGTGGTGAAATCCTCTCTCTGGGATTGAAATGTTGGGTGGCCAACAACTGATTCCTTCAAATCCTCCTACTGATGGAAAACACAAGTTGGTTTCCTATGGAGCAATTTTTTCGGCATAAAAATGTGTCCCCCATTCTTCTTCCCAAGGATGGCTTTTATAGAATATTTTTCCTCCTTCTCGTGGCCCAAGATGGATGGTGACACAAGAGTGGGGGTATGATTCCTTTGTGTTCTACATTAAGGCCTCAAGGTGGATCAAAGGTGACTATAATTGGTTAGGTTGAGCGGGAATATTTTTAACCAAGTGTGCCAAGTGGTCCTAGCTGGTGACATTTCATCATCCCCAGGAACACGTGGCTATTGAAGGGATAGTCATGTTGTGCATGAATATCGAATAAAAAGTCGCATTGTGAGTAAAGACCCTATGTTTCTTGTGCACGGTCCATAAAATTTGTCTTTTTTCCTTAGGGAAAATTTATTTTTTGGCTCCTCCTAATGTATTTCTTCTTTGGAGACCTTTATTTGTACCTTATGCTTGAAATTTTTAATGTTTTTTTCCTGTATGACTTTCCAGTGTTAATAGTTTCCCCCAGATGTATGGGCCTAGGAAGAATTTTATAGCCGAAATACATTATGGTTTCATTTCTGTGCGCTCCTTTAGAGAGAGAGAGAGAGAGTAACTTGCTTTGGAACTGAGTTGAGAGACCCCTTTCCTTGAGTAAAAATTAAACCATGCTCTATTTGGAAACCTGCAAGAGATCAAACGAATAAAATATTTCTATGAGGCGGGCATGTCCCATTCTTATCATTTTTTGACTAGTTAAGCTTATCCGACAAATAGTGGTTTTGTTTATGCCACTTTTTTTAGTGACCTGCTGCTGGTTGATGATGATGGTTGCTGATGCTCTCGAGGGAATTTTTCTTTGAAAGAAGGTTGAATGTGGTGCGCATATAAACAATATTGGTATGGCATGTTTGTTAGAATGAGTGTTCAATGTATGCATGGGTTTTTTAATGTTGGGGAACTTCCCGTGTAAGCATTGTTGAAATAAATGCTTATCAAGTCATGGGTCTTCGGCGAATTCTGACATAGTGCAAAGGTTATGAAGTATGATATAATATTGACATGAAAGCTTATCTTGAAGTCAAATTTCAAGAGGATCAATGAAATCAATCTGCAATGATGATTCCCATAGTGCCATCTGAGGGTTCCCCTATTGAGGTGAGGAGTCATCCAAGGTACTACTTCGCTACCAGGACATGGCAGGCATCAATTGTGATGGGTTAAGTAGGCATGATGAGGAGAAATGGTTTTGACTAATGATGGTAGTTAAGTGGGCCGAGGTCAGAGCTGTAAATACAAGTGGTGGTATTCATAATAAGTTCTAGTGAGGAAATACCTGGGGTTGGTAAGACGTCCAGGGTGGGTGTATTGTTGGTAAGAGTGTCATGGTTAGGTGTGGTAAAATAATTCATAGCTCCAAACAATGTTTATTAGGGATTGTTGCTAGGCGAGAAAAGTAAATGGATGGGTGGAAGTTCCCTCCTAAAAACTATTTCTACACTTACCAAAAGAATATATAATGGGTTTGGATTTACAAGCATAGATATGGGTGCCTCTATAAACATGAAATAATCCTTCACCATGGTGTGAGGAATGTATTTTGCTGAGAGTGGGGGCTACATTGGTTGGTCCAGGTGTGGGGTTGATGGAGTGGATGAAAAAATGTCCCAAATGGGCTATGCATATGGGGGTGTGATAGGAAAAATGTGAGATGCATTGGTGCATTTTTATGATATCATTGTGGGAATGGTAGCTCAGGAAACGGGTTTTAGCATGACATGGGTGAAACTTGACTAGATTTATGATGGATGAATTAACATGAAGTGCTTCCTAGGCTTGGGGTTTTATGGCCATGGCTCCAGACCTTTGACATATGGTCTATATGAGTGATAGATGTTGTTATCACTGGAAAATCGGACAAGAAAAGGATATCAGCAAATGTCAAGGAGAAGGATTTACGAGGTGGAAAAACATTACATAATCTAGAAAATTTAACTTTCTCTAAGGTCAAAAGGAAAATTTATCAAATTGCACACAAAAGAAACTGGCATAATGTGCTCTTCACACCCTTTTCTTCGTTAGTAGCGTAGATCTCTGTGAATTTAACTCAGTAAGCCACGCAGTCCTGGGTATGGTGGAAGGTCACCATCCAGGACCACTTTTCACACTTCAGAAATAATATTCTCCACTTGAGGCTACCCAAGGACAGTCACTTAGAGCCATCTTGAGACCTCAAGTGAGCACACAGTGGAATAAAACACCACTTTTGGAACACTATCCACAATTGTACCAAGAAAGGGAAGAAGATTTGAATTTTTCCTATAAAATACCACCATGAGAAGAACAATTTAAAACACATTCTTATGCTAGCCAAATTTCCCATGAGCGAACCAGGAATGTGTTGTCAAAGAAGAAAAGGAGTGAAGGGATTCATTTGTTGGCCATCAAACATCTCAATCCCAAAGGAGAAGTGCATCAGTTGTCTGTTACCCGATCATTCATTCAAGGAGAAGAGAGAGGCCTACAAACAACTTAAGGGAAGATCCCTCCTTACTTTGAGTATTAGAGCTCCATGGTTCTAGGGACTCACTGCGAGCATTTTAGCATTCTACCTCTTTTTACCACCAGTGTCTAATATAATGGGATTCGTTCTCCATTTGTATTATTAGTTACTTTACTCAATATTTGGCTTGTGGTATATGTGTATTTCTTGTTTCTTGTTTCCTCCTCTTTTTGTAGTAGGCTATGTTTTATAACTAGTTCTTCTACATGTTACGATGCTTCACTAACCATCTAAAAACCAATTTTTTCCTTGTGACATTGCTTGTAGGATAGAAATAAATCCTACCAAGAACCAGTGTTTTTCGTACACCCTTGTACTAAACACACCAATACACAATTGGTGACTCCACTTATTTTTCCTCTTAAGCTAAGTGGTTGTGTTTTGCAGAATCTCTTTTCAACTCAGGATTGCTGCAGGACCAGCTCTCCTCTTCCTCGGCTTCTCTTATTCACCCTTTTTGAAGAGATTTAGTTCAGGAAAAGTGGAATTTCTATGTGAAGGAAAAATTTGCGCGTTCATCTCATATATACACACAGGTCTGTGCACGTTCAACTCAGACAAATGTGCAGACTCATGCGCCTGTGTATAAATAACCCATGCGGAAACCAATGAGCCATTTCTTCACTGATTTTCTCCATTTTTTACAAGTGTAAAGTGATTGGAAGCCAAAAATAAATCTGCTATCACTTTTTTATGGTGTCCCTTGACTGTTAGGACATGTTTCTAGCTGAACTTTAGCTTAGCTATTGCATAGTTCTAATTTTTAGTTTATTATCACAAATTCACATAGTTTAATTAGGAGGAAAGTAAGTGTTTTAAATCCACCCATGTTAACTGAATGAAATTATTAGTGATAATAGAAAACAAACAAGTAGGTAATTAGCGAGAATTAAGTGGCCCATATCTACGGATGTTTAACTAGTTTCCACTTTTTTCCAAATGTTTGCATTAAGTTTAGTTTAAAATTTTCATTAGGATTCGGGACTAGGATCAAATTATCTAAGAAGGAAAGTAATATCTACTACTCTTGCACCTCTTTTTGACCTTGGGCATGCATATGAATTCTCTCTTTTGATAGTTTTACATCTCCCTATAGTGCAACATTTAGTCTAAATAGACAAAATTGTAAGTGGCCCATTATTCGTGCATCATTTAATTTTTTAAAGGAACAATCAAAACATAGTTTAATTAGAAGGGAGTGTAAAGGATCATCGCATATCAACATCCTATAAACATTGTGATTTTATAGTTTATCACACACACTTCCACACCATAATAAAAGTAATACTCCTTAAAACTAACCAGTAAGAGAACTCATTAAAATATCCTCACAAGGGCCACAAGATAATTAATAGTTCGGGTTAGGGCCATTGGCTATAGGAATCCAATAAGCCACCATGGTCATTTTACATTATTGAAACATATAATTTGAATTTTTAGGGAGCTTTAAACTGTATATCCGCCCATTAAAAATAATTCTCAACATGAGACCCGATTCAAAAGGGGGTTAATAGGCTTGATGCATGCGGTACTATTTGGGAACTACCTTACCCATCTAGTTCTCGGTCACTATTTGAATATTAAGAAGCTCAAGACTCAAATGCTCATATCGGACGACGATACTTAGTGGCCAAATCTAGGGGATCCTTCCCTATAGGTGACAGTGCAGGCAACACTAGATCCTCTTTCCATTACCTTGGTCGATAATTGGTAGCTTCAAGGCATCCTTCCCTAACGGTGACAATACATGTAACAATAGATCCTCTTTCATAATTATAGCATCATGGACGACTTAGCACAGTCCTCCACTGCCATGTCAACTTTAGAAATCCTGCAATCTTGCCCAAAGCAAAGGAAAGCCTTACTTTCCACGTTAGGCGCAATCGACCCTGTTGATTCATGCCTAATGGCTATTAACTTAAATAAAGCCACCCCTAGGCTTCCTTCATTAGTCGCCTTCCAAATACCAGTGTTAGTCCATAACATCACTATCCACCGATGTATCATTGACGAGGATGCATCTACATGCATCATGTCAAAAAAAATTTGCATAAGTTGGGATCCCCCGAACTAAAGCCATCAAACATCACACTTAGAGCATACAACAGGTGCCCTTCTGCTCATGTCGGTCTCTACCAAAATGTCTTGGTTTTCTTGGCCGAAAAGATGGTTCTTATAGACATTGAGGTCTTGGACGTGTAGCTGGACTGATATACTCCTTCTTACTTGCCGAAGAGTTATGTATGCCATGTCTATCATAGCATATTTCGTGGAACGGATCATGATGTTCCCCCACAAGGATCACATCATCATCGTTGACCAATTGTCGACCAATTGATGTACCATGACAAGCGACCCATGACGAACGTCGATATCATTCTACCCTATGTAGACAAATCTATGGAATCACTCACGTGGTACCAAGAATATGGACTTGGTGAATTCAAACTGTCATCTATCCTTGGATCACTCCTAGGACATCCCCCTGTCATACTAGAATCATTCATTGATATCACAAGGGCCCCAGTGTGCATGATGTCGTCATCAAAAATTGAAACTAGCCAGGAGACAGAGACTAGTATTAATGAAACCGATACCATAGGAAAAACGTTTCTACCCTACACCATCTCCCAAACTCCATTTCTATACCCTCGACCTGGCTTCGTGTCATAATAAGGCTTGGCAACGGTAACATTTCCAAACATGTAATTCATTATACCTATCTAATACCTAGTCCCACCAACTATGCTGGGGGCCCCTGGCATTATATCTACAGGAATAAACCCCATCCCTCCTTAGGAGGTGACACAAGTTAAATAGATTCCCATAGCAACGCAGGTTAAAACGACCAGGAAAACCCATAAAAAATGGAAAAATATAGAAAACCCCATCATGCCAAGGGAACTACAACCTTTTGCATTGTGTGATATTGTAGGCCACCCTATCAATATCAGCTCGGAGTTGAATGAATTAAAAACTCTCTTTAGCTCCGATCGAAATATTGTGCCCACAAGTTCCCGTAAAAAGGAACCAACCACAAAAAACCAAGGGAAATAATTATGTAGCAACCATGCATTCGATATCTGCAACAATTATGGGCATTGTACTCATCATAGTCCAGAAATACCATGATATAGGGATGCCTTACATGCCCTAGAACAATCATATCAGGAGGATCCCCCAGGGAGAAAAATGGGGAAGAACCTAGGGTCATATTGTACCCTTAGGAGGTAAGGCAGTCACCGAAAAGACTCATGTTTGTCCCCCCTCCTCATGTCCAATTTTGTGCACTCTGTGATGAACATGATCATGTCATCGCCAAAGGTGTAGCCTTGGAACTATTTCAAATATGGTATCTAGTTAACCCAGTATACCATGCCGACCTTCTAGAAATCCAACATTCGTGTGAGATATGTGGTGGAAATCAACCATTACTTCATTTCCATTACATCCCTCGATTTTGTTTATCATTAACCAGTTTACAGACTGCCATAAATTTCCTCTCCCTAGAAGACGACTTAGATACAGAATCCATGGAGAGCTCCACAATGCAAGAGGTTGTGACAAGCAAATCCATCCTCTTTCTGTCAGCGGAAAAGAAATCTATTGGGGGACACATAGTCAGCCCCACACACCCTCCATGGAGAAGACCAACCTGTGCATTATGCAATGCATAAAACCATTTGGTCGCCAAATACCCAGACCTAGAATCGCTATGCAAATGGTGCCCAATCACCTCACCAGCTCTAAGGGAAGGGAATACCCAAGAAAGACATTCTTGTCTTGTATGTCAGGGAAACCATCATGCTCAACATTTCACATACATCCCTTGACTGTACCCACTAATCGACATCATACATTCATTATAAATGCACCATCGGGATATAGTCAGCCCTGAACCTAATGTAATGCAGACTGCCCCGATGCAGCCTACCCTCTATCAATACCAAAGCATTGGGCGAGTCAAAAAGACGCACCGCCCTAACAGTACCCATGCCTAGTCTAGGTTGGTATGCGGGCTATGTGACAGTTCAATTAGTGTAAGGAACTGAAGCACCTCAGTAACACCATTCCCATGGTCTCCCCTACCCACATAAGCATCTCTATAATCAAGAGAAGATCACACACTGCTATTGCAGAATCTACTCACATTTTCATGATACAATGAACTGTGAGCACCTCCCAAGGCTAAGAGCAGCCTTGATTCTAGTACTCCCAAAGGAGCTCAACCTCCTAAAACCAAAAAATCAAAGACGGAAACAGCTAAATATTTTCCCTACGCCTGATTCTTTCCAAGTGTCCACTTCAGGGATGAAGAGTAGTGATGGTTCTCACACCATATAATCGATAGGAACCACGGTACCATGCACCATTTTCACCAGCCATAACCACGAAACAAAGGTATGCCCCTTAATGGAAAATTTTAGGCGCCTCTGCACCAAGCGCAATTTCCAAATCTAGGAAAGTGCGAGTACTCTTGGTATGCCTCCTGAGGAACCTAGACTTCCTCTCACACAAGCCACCACGATGGAAATTCCTTCCCCACCGAACGCCGATGACAAAATATGTAATATTCCCAATTAGCTTTCAGCTAGTTGGAATATTAATTTTTTTTTATCATTGGGATAGATGAATAAGAGGTTAAGGAGACCCATAAATATATTTAGTATGAATAAAAAACACTTCTCATGTGAATGTGGATCATTATATTAGCTGTATAAAGCACCTTGAGGTGTGAATAGGGGATAAAGCATGTGGATAGGGTCAAATTGGACAAAATAAACATCGTTGTTATGGAGATAGTGGAGGATAAATGGAGGAAAACGTAGTCATAGAGGAAGAGTGTATGCATGAGAGTAACTCCTTTAATGAGTGGGACCTAGGGTGAGGAATTTCACCAATAATAAAAGGAAGAGGATAGTAGGCATATAAGGCATGATTCTGATTACTAATATTGTATTGGTCTTGTATGACTTTTTGCACGCTTTAACTATTTAGCGGAGTCTATTGTGCTATTTAGCATAAGGGTGTTTTAGAGTGAAAATTCCACCCTCATCCTCGAGGGACTTTGAGTGCATACAAAAAAGAGGTTTATTGAGCATCATTTCCACTATCCATCTTTCGGCCAAGCTTCATCCATTATTCCCAGCGCAGTCTCCTTTAGGATTGTGTTGTGTTGCGGGGTTGGAGTAGTGGAGGGTTGATAAATCCAATTTCTAAGCTTGTTTTCGAGTGGAGGGATAAGCCCTTCATCGAGGAGGCTAGTGAGGAAGTTCTTAGAGTTTCATTCCAACATCCGGCATCAGGCCAAGTAGCAGCATTCACCCATAGCTTAGTCTCCTTCAGAAACTCTGTTACAGAGATAATTTTAAGGATGGAAAATTATCTTGAAGTTTAAAAAATTGGCAAATCTCACTAGTCCCTAATATGCAAACTATAAAATGTTTATTGATTTATTTGGAAAATTACCCAAATTTATAATGATATTATATATATTTTCTATATAATGTTGGTAATTTTTAACGTAAAATAATTTTATACTGTAAAATTTGGGAAAATAATTTTTATAAAAAAATGGAAATTGGTGAATCTTTTTTTTTGGAAAACCATGGAAAATTAGCCCACCTAAAAATATTAGCCCCTAAAATTTTCCATGCTTTGTTATTTTGTAGTGCAGTTGCAGTCGAAGGTCAAGTACCCAAGTTCTTGACCCTATTTTCTAGTGAGGGGATAATCCCTTCATCCGAAAAGGTTCAGAGCAGGGATATCATCCATTTCTACATCGATCATCCACCTCTTATCAGTTTCCAGTTGCAGAGCATTATTCATCCCTAGGGCCACATTTTTTATATTATGCATTTTGAGTATTTCTGGAAACCCCTTCTAGGTTATCTTGGAATAGTGCTAGAAGGCCTAGATCTCTGATCCCGACATATTCTAGGCACCCTATCAGCAGATCCATGTGTTTACATTTACAGCAGTAGTAAAGCCCAACTAAAACTACACTATCTTAGCCTCTGACATTCCTGTGTAGTAGATTCTCTTCACATTTTATTTACGTGGTCTCTAGAGGCTTGTTTTTCCTAACTTGAGTGTCTTTTTACTCAAGATCTTGTACACATTTTCTGCTATATTTTTTAATAAGAAGGCTATATGAACTGCTCTCATATTTATGTGTTGATGTATCACTACATTTTCCATTTTATGTTCTATATTCTTGTATTTTCCATTTTGGAATATTACAGTGGTATCAGAGCATGATCTCTAGCTCAACTTGTGGGAAAAAGATATTATGGCACAAGAAGAAGAGATCCATAATGATGGAGGGAATGAGTTTTGCCTCAATTATTTTTAGATCTATGAAGGACCTCTCCAAGAAGGTCAAACAAATGAGAAGGGAGAGACACAAGGAGACCTCAAGAAGGTTTTAAGATGAGGAAGGTCCAATAACTTCCTATTAGCAACAGAAGAAACTGATATTGCATAGAGCTCCAAAACAATCTACTATGTCCAGTTTCTTGGAAGAGGAAGGTGAAAGGCATGGAAATGGAGGAAAATTAGAACATAAGACACTAATTGATTATCTTGCAGAGTATAAATCTCAATCAAAGGCTATCAAGGAGAATCTAACTCTCTAGTAGTTCATTCAAATCAAAGAAGAGTGAAGACCTTGCAGCAGCAGTAGAAGAAAAAGACACAATAGATTTCTATTGTCTACTTTTCATGGGTCATCCACAAGCACAACAATGGCTTGGAGGAATAATTTAGATGCATTCTTACTGCTACATTTAGTAGCATAAAGAGAATTTTTTGAGATTGGAGTGCTGCACCTTGAGGGTGAAGCAAATGTTTGGTGGTTCAGCCATTTGAAACATGCAAGAGTGACTTCTTATGCAGATTTTACTCAAAGGATGATCAAGAAGTTTGATAAGAGGAAATCGGAGGTAATTCCTATGGATAAATTTATTGAAATTTATGTGAGAACACATGAGGAGCCAAGGGAATATGTCATCATTATTACTCCAGAAGAGGAGCAACTTCCACCACCTTCAGTTGCAAGAATACTTGCATAAGGGGAAGGAACACTTGCATCTTTGCAATATGGTCTTGATCTCTTGACATTGAGAGTCCCATGCATTATTCTGGAGATGCATGAGGAAGAGGAGACATATACCGGCGTTGGTGCAACAATATAGGAGTAGCCATCACCATCACCAGTAGTCTGAGGATTCATTACACCGGTAGAAGGAACCCTTATAGTTGTACATTATGTTCCCGAGTATCAACTTATAAAAGGTATGAGAACATTTTCACCCCTTATTATTTTAGCACATCAGATAGAGATTTGTGGGGAAATTCCATCACAGAAATTGCATGATGAAGGGTTGAATCACATTTTTGATTTGGAGCCGCAGACTATCACTGTGCAGAGGACCCTTGACTGGTTCAAGGAGGAGGTGTATAGCCATCCTGTTTTCTCATTGTTGAGCTGCACACAACATGTTAGGTTGGAATGTAGAGTTTTGGAGGATAGGATGAGCATATTCCTAATCAATCCAATGTATATCTATGTGTTCATCATTATGTATGACCATGAGACAACAGATGCACCATCATGGAGATCAGCAATGCTATTACTAGGGAGCAGTGATGAGTTGGGGGCCTAACTACTATTGAGGAATTCCAATAACCAAACCACTTATGTAGCATTGGATAGGAAGAAGGTTGATGAGAGACATCTTATGATGGAAAAAATCTCCCATTATTATGATAGATCCTTCTTGATGATCACCTCATAGCTCAATGAGAATATTTTGCCTATAACATATTTGGAACCTTATGGGTTCAACTTGTTCATTGATGAGTGGTCTTTATGTAGATATCTCCAAGAGGTTTCACTTCAATATATCATGGAGTGCAAATATTATCAGATTGAGGAGGATTGTATTCTCCATTGGATGGATACAGAATTGGAGCATGATAGGAGACACCCACAGTTGGATGTATGGGTGAGGATGATGAGCAAGGGGTTTTTGAGCCACTTGTAAATCTATGACACCGGGCAGCAGGAGGCATGGATGCTCTGGCTACTCTTGAGAGAGTTTGGCCATCACATGGCATGTCCTATATCATAAGGTGTGTTATTGTCTGGGACATGGTATGGCATTCACATAATATGGCAGTAAGAAGTTTGGTTATATTGGGCTAATGTGATATTTTTCATGTCAATGATCATGTCTTTACTCCATGATTTGTATGATGATGATATGAGGAGGCAGCAAGACTCATTCTTTCTTTGGTTACTCTTAGGGGAGTATGGGTTGAATTTCTAATATACGTTGCATGGTGCTTTAGGATTCGATGGTGGCACAATCATGGTGCAAGGGGGCTACTCCATAGCCATTGAGGATTGGAATATACTTCCACATAGGAAGGAGTCTTCCATATGTAGCAGCATTCTAGCATGTGACTTTGGCATGTTACATGTCAAAGAGGGGAGTTATGAGATGATAGGAGCCTTATCACAAATTCCATCAACGTCGTCACTTGGGACTATAGATGTATTGATCGAGTGTTGCAAGGATCACTTCGCATATAAGGTACTTGATGGGAAAATAGAAGATGAGGGGTATAGAGTGGTGGAACGAGTCATTGTAATATCTCAGAATGGGAACATGCAACAATACTTCACATAATATAAGAACTTACAACAAGATAGATAATAAATCTAAGTACAAATCAAAATATGCAGAAAGAGCTAAGCCATTTTATTATATTGGAGATGAATTAGTTACACAAGTACAAGATATAGGTAGATCTAGCCAATAATATGAGCTAAGATCACCTATAAAACATGCGTGAAGCAGGTACAGCGTAACTATTGAGGCTCTACAACAAATATTATGTTGTCTCTTCAGCAGAATATAAACATGGAGTTGCAGGCTGAAAAGAGAAAATCATATCTACTCAAAACTGGAGCTCTTATAATACCAAGATTCAAGATCTGGCCACTGTGACAGATTCCTAAGATAACCCAGAAAGGATTTTCTAGATCTGCAACTTTGGAAAAATCACCTCCCTGGGGTTTGATCCTTGATCTACTGGGAAATATAGATCTAAAGCTAGATCTGAAGAATAGATGGCTGAAATATGTGCTCAGATCAGATCTATGCTTGAAGGGTTGATCCCTTCGTCAGATCTATGAGATAGGAGCTCTAGATCTAACTTCTCAATCCTCCAAAAGATGATTGCAACTGATGCAACACAACTGCCTCTGGAAACTATGTTGTGAGGGAAAGAGAGGTCTTATTCCTGCTGAAAAATTATGCAATAAGATCCAGGCCATTGGTAAGACTGATGGAAATGTGAAGGAATGATCCTCCACTGGATTGCTAGCTGAAATACTAGCAACTTCCTTCCTCCTTTCAGATCTGCAATATGGACAGCATTATTATTGGAGAGAATACTGCTGCTAGGAGGTTAATAAATTTTGGCCTGATGTCAGATCTGCAATGTGGCTCTGGGAGTGCTACAATATAATCCCAAGTGATGGGAATAATCCCTCACCCTGTTCTCTAGTTGAAGTACCGAAGACAACTAATACCTTCCAAACTGATCTTCATAAAAACACAGTTTTCCGAATATGAATGTTCTGCAGGAAGTAGGAAATGGAAATGGCACTAAAAGCCTGATTTATAATGAAGTAAAAACCTCTTCCTTAGATATCACTCAAGGAAATAGGAGGGATTCCCGCCCGGGAATGCCCTGTGCTAAACAACACCTGAAATCTCTGCTAAACAGCCCAAGATTGGAGTGGAATGTCACTTGACAATTCCAGATCTAAAAGATCATACATCAAAATAATCCAAGATGCCTTTCACCTTTGCCTTCATCTCCTTTATAATTATTGAACCCCCTCAAGCCTTGGCCCTAATATTAACTGCGCTGTCTTAGGTTGATAAGATCCTCCAAGTGGGACTGCATTGTTTGACCAAATCAACCAAGCAGTCTAGGTGCAATGTACACCCCCTCTATCATGTGTGCTTGATTCCTCCACCACTTGATCATTAATGCTCAATGACCCCTTGGTTTGACATCTTCAAGATATTAGTTGACTGAATCAACCCTTCATGATCTCTCTCATTAAATGAGACATGATCTCCAATCTCATTCACATTATTAGTTGCTCAACTACCTCTTTTTGCAGATCTAGGCTAAATTAATCCACATTCACTCACATAAAGTGGATATTTATTCTTATTGAGGATTGTGGGTCCCTCCACCCTTTTATTTACTTAATTCATTAAGAAAATCAAGGACTCTAATATTCCAAATGTGATGTGAAAATTTGGGAATATTACAGTCATCTATTACCAAGACAAGACCTTCTTGGCTAGGATCTCCTAGCTCAAGAAAAATTCTCTACATGAAGTACATGATTCATTCCTTTCCAATCACATGGAGACATATTAGATCATTATGGAGAGATTCTCATGGGAAGGCTCATTCAAGGATCTCATCATCAGCTAACTCACAGTACATGGTAAGAGTTGTTTCTTTGTACTTATTGATCATCTAACAAATTATTTTCATTCTATTTCCATTTATATAGAGTACATTGCTCCACAAGAGGGAAAGCCTCTATTTGGACTTCATGGTATTTCTAAGACCAACATCAGTTATGGAGATAGAAAATTCTATATGGATTTGGGAAATTATTGCTCTATTCTTGGGATGCTCAGTTGATACAAAATTCCATTTACTACCTTCTAGTAGATGAGAAAACATGCACAACTAGCAAGTGGTTGGGAGACAAATTTCCACATTATGATCAGAGGCAACGGGTAGCAAAATTGCATTGTATCTACTTGGGGAAATATTGGCACCATCCAGAATTTCATATGACACTCAATATATTTCTCATTTGGATTCCATATTGTGATGATGTTCTATTTACTATATGTGGAATGGCTTGGGCAAGCAAGGTTCATGGAACCATAGAGTGGATCTTTGAGAATCTAGTTTCCTTTTTGTCTCTTGAGGGAAAAATTATTGCAGCCGAAAATTATCAGCAGCTCTATAAATATCATAAATGGAGAGAGAGACAACATGGGATGGACAATTTTTTCTATCATGTTCAACCATTCAACCCATCTACAATGTAGGGGCAAGAGATGGAGGAGTTTTTCTATGACCTACCATTTTGGAGGGTGATCCATTTTACTTGGATGATAGCTTGCGGATTGGTTTTTATCATGGGTGTTGAGGTCCCCAACATTTTTTGGATTCCATGCCTCAAGAAGACCTCTAGAAAACATCTAGTTGCCTCCATGGATTTCCCACTTCTTAATGATGAGAGCCATTTGGGTTTATCACCAAAGGATAACTTGTACACTTGGGAGGAGAAACTAGGGGACAGATTGATGGGAGAGAATCTTGTTCAGTGGAGGAGCTTATCAGATGAGGATGCTACAGGAGGAGGAGAGGAGGCTTTGTAGTATCCATATTTGCAGTTTCTTGAGGACAAGCAACATTTGGGAGGGGAGGACTGTAATATTCCCAATTAGCTTTCAGCTAGTTGGAATATTAAGTTTTTCTTTTATCATTTAGATAGATGAATAAGAGGGTAAGGAGACCCATAAATCTCTTTAGTAGGAATTAAAATCACTTCTCATGTGACTGTGGATCATTTTATTAGCTGCATAAAGCACCTTGAGGTGTCAACAGGGACTAAAGCATGTGGACAAGGTCAAATTTGACCAAATCAACAACAATGTTATGGATATAGTGTAGGATTAATGGATGACAATGGAGTCATATAGTAGTTGTATGCATGAGAGTAACTCCTTTAATGAGTAGGACCCGAGGTGAATAAGCTCACCAACCATAAAAGGAAGTGGATGGTGTTTGCGCTCAAATCTAACTTGGTGAAATGGAGGTAAAACTCAAGGCAACATCAAACCACGCTCAGCCTCGTAGCTAGCCCTACGAGGACAGGAGAGGGCTCTCTCCAGGTCTATCTCGGCAAAAGGTCTTCAAAGGGGCTGAGATGACTTATAATGGATATTGATTTTAGGCTAGTAAATAGATAGGAAGGTTTGATTTAAATTTTTTGGGTTTTTGTTGGAAAAATGGGAAAAACAATTTTGGGCTCAGGGATGAGGCCAGATCTTTGCAGAATTCGAATTGGGGCAAGGTAGGCAGTAGTATTGATGCTTTTGATTATGTGTATGGATGGATCAGAATGAAAAGGAGCTGAAGAGGGCAAGGGAGAACAAGGATCCTCTCCAAACTGGCGAAAACATATAAAACTAAACAAATTTAAAGGCAGAGCACTGGAATTAATGGATTCTACCTCATTTACTCATTCATTTAGTTTCAGAAGCAAAAGAAGGGAATGGAATACATTAAACATTTAAAGAACTTACAAATAACTGAGAGAACACACCATCAAAACTGAAAACCACAAGAATCCCAACAGGTGCTGCAAAACCTCTGATCTTTCCTTAGCCAAAATGCAGAAAATATGTACAATAGTGTGCCAAACTTTTCCCAAGAGTCCAACCTGTCCAACCCTTGAAAATGATTGAGAAAATACATCATATAGACCATCCTAACCCCTTCCCATGCCTCTAGGGGTCGAATTCCTCCTTCTAGGAGCAGTTCCAACTAATTCTAAACAAGGAGCTAGAATCTAGGCAGCCAAACAACTTGCCTCTAAAAGGAAGGAAACTGATTCTTTGACTTGATTTTCACTTTTTTGGGAGTGAATCTTCTAGAACAGGTAAAATTGAATCAAAGTTACATTAAAACCACAAAATTACATCAATATAACTCAAAAATTACATCCACAATCAAAACTGGTCCAACTGGCCGAAATCCTGAGCTGGAAAATGAAAAATTGACCAATTTTCTCTATGCGCCGCGCGCCTGAGCTCTATGCATCGCACGCCTTTCAGCCTGCTTTTGGGGCACTTCCTGGCATCAAAATCAAGCTCATGATAGCTTGTTGGAAATACCTATATGTCTGCTATCCAACCCAAGTGGAATTTCCCAATTTGGAGCTCATTTGCCCCTCCAAAACTTCATTCTCCCACAAGTACTTCCTGCTGGTGCAAAAGGTGGCAGAAAGGTGATTTTCATGGTGTTTTTGGCCCTTTTGATCATCCAGAACTTGATGAAATGCTTCGGCCATTTCTGAGCATGCATAAATTACCATGAAAAATCCAAAAATATAAATTTTTCCTCCAGCAAGTGTCCCAATCATAAGCGCGCGTCGTGATGCGCTACGCGTTGGGCGGAAAAACCTGTTTTGAGACCGAAATTTTCCAAAATAACAAAAACTTCTCCAAATTTGCTGAAATTCAGAGCGAAGATCCCTCATCATGCCTCATGCTCAGCCAATGAAGCCTCGGCCAAGATTCAGAGTGGACCAGGCCTTTTTCGCCGTTTTAGTGCTTTGCTCAACCTTGCCTTTAGGATCTTCATTTTAGCTTTGCAAATGTGATTACGGGCCCAATAATGATTTTTCATGTGACGGAGCATGTATTTGTCTCTATTGGCCTTCGCCAACAACTTCTCCAGATGAATGTTAACATGTGTGAGGCAGGTCTCTCGATCAGCCGGTGTCATGTCACCTGGTCTCTTCCAGGCCAATGCACGGTCTTCCCGGATTTGCCGCAACTCTATGAGCGTGTGTTGATGACGAAGGCGAGACCCCTTCCACACCATGTGGAGATAGTACTCGCTCTGCTGATGAAGTTAACGTGACCCCTTCCACCCCGGGTGGAGATAGTACTCGTCGTGATGCTGCAAACAAGGCTCTGGCGCCTCTCTGATATATAACGACCACTTTTATTAGATCTCCTTGACATATTTAGCTCTGCGGTTGATGAATCACTGTCCTGCTCATACCCCTGCTCATAAAATGAATCCGTCTCTGACATGGCGCTGAAATCAAGATGTTTGAAAAATATATGCTGATATAGGTATGGTGAAAACAAGAGTTTTAGTGTATGCTCTAATCCCAAATGTGTCACATGTGTATCAAGGTGCTATAGGAAAACCACAATGATAAAGGTACTGTCAAATGAGTTTGAATGGAAAACAGCCACTGCTTGACTACATGGGGATTTGACAAGTGAGTAGGAAGGAGTGTAATGCTGACGGAAATAGTTATTAGGAACAAAAGTGAAAATAGCCCTTGCAGTGACAATTAGACTTTGTCAATGGAGGATGTGGGATAGTGAATATGGGACTGTGTTATAACAGAAATGATAAGCAGTGAGACAATGATATGGTAATGACAGTGACAGCAATGATGGAATAGCAAAGAGACCCTAAGGCTGTGGTGTATAATAAGCAGGCAGTGACACTAATGACAATAGATGGCATGAGTATATATGTCAATAACAAAAGATTTGAAACCCAACAATACCACCAACATTTGTTTCAAAACCCTATGGAGCGAATTTGGCAATGAATATAGGGTTTAACGTTCACCATATCAAACACTTGTTCTTTCCTCATTTGAAACACCATAACATATCCATGAATCAATAAGCAAGCTTGAATAACTTACTTGAAGGCAAAAGAGGCAAATTTGATGCGAATTTGGGTGAGGGAATGTTGTTTGCTGGCCTTAGGGCTCTATGCGCCGCGCGCATGCCCAATGCGTCGCGCACTCTGTATGCATCGCGCGCGTGCAAAAATACACTGGCCAGTGATGCCCAGTGCGTCGTGGGCTCCCTATGCGCCGCGCGCCACTTGTATGTGCCGCGCGCACTGTGAACTCACTTCCACGGCTTCAAAACAAGTTTTTGCCCTTCAACACTTCAATTCGATCTTTGCTTTGAAGACTTGTGAATATAACTTGTTTCCAATGGTTTATATAGCTTTGAAAATATCACACAAGGATTTGATTTTGAAAATTTGAAGATTTTGGGTGAATTTCTAGCTTGATGGCTCAATGCGCCACGCGCTCTTTGTATGCGCCGCGCGCTACATAGTGAATTTTGCAGGAGGCTTTTGGAGGCCTTCCCGGTGTCCAAATTGGGCATGTGATAGCTCGTTGGAAATATCTTGGAGTCTAATTTCCAACCCAAGTGTAATTTTTTAATTTGGAGTTCATTTACCCTGTCAAAAATCAAATCTCCCAACACTACTTCCTGCAGGTGCATCAATTCTCCTGAGGCAACGGTATTCTTAAAATTTCTCCAAAACCATTACACCTCTGTAAAAATTGGAGGTTTTTCTTCCTTGGAATGTTATGTACAAAAAAATCTCTCAGTTTTCCAAAATTCATCTTTTATTGCTCTGAAACATCATTTGAGTGAAACCTATCCCAATGTGTGAAACAAGGGATTTGTCGAAATGGAGCAAAATGAAGGGGATAAGGGGCTTCTAAATTCTTGGGGAAATTTTGGGAAGTAGGGAGGGATATTAGGAAGTAGGAGAAAGTGGAATCTCAAAGATTGAGTGAGAGGAAGGGGTCCAAAAGGGCAAAACACAGGCCTAGCCTAGAAAATTGCCAAGTTGTGGCAAGAAACTAGGGTTTGTGCAAAAATGAGGAATTTGGGGGATCTCAGTGATGGGAAGTGTTTAATAAGGTAAATTAATGATAGGGGAAGGTGTATGAACATCAAGATACAAGTTTTTCTAATGATTTGACCATCCAAGAGAAATTACCTCCAAAACCCTAGGAGAGGGAAATGGACCTTACCTAGGCACAACTGAAGCATGAACAAGCTGTAAAATGACCCAATGGAACTTGACATGATGATGACAACCCTCTGAATGATGGTACACTCAGCTGAATGGTGACATGGACCGAAATTTGGACAACTTTGAAAAGAGTGAAAACAAACCCTAGACCTAATGCCTAGTGACCAAATTTTGCTTGAAGACTCATTGAAATGAAAAAATTTGACCTTGACACTTTAATATCACTTTGTAAGAGCATGTTTGATCACTGGAGGAAGGCTGCAAAGGCTGACGCTAACACCAGACACTGCATGATTTTCACCAAGGTGTCACGGATGAGCTGAAGGTGCGCAAGCAACGTGCTTCGCTCGTCATTAAGGAAGTCAAGAATGACAACAATAATATGTTAAATGACATGAATAAGGTGATCAAGGACCAGGATGAGGCAACATAGCACATACATCAATTAGAAGAGATTACCACTAAGACGTGCAGCGAGTTGCCCGACCTCAAGATCCAAGCAGAGGCAACCCCATAGGAAAATATTGTGAAGCTCGCCACAGCAATCCAAGAGTCCAAGAATGAAATGGAAAAGGTCAAATTCAAGCTACAGATGCAGATTAATAAGCTGCATATCAGGCTGCAACCAAAAACACCACCATAGGTGCGCGAGCAGCACGAAGAATATATGAAGGTTGCACTAAAAGGTATCTCTACCACAGTCAAGGGTTGTGGCAACATATTCAAAGACACTATGAAAATTTGTACCTCATTGCAGGAGGATCCAAATGTTCAACAAATTGAAGCAGAGATTCTGGAAAATCAAAAACAATTTGTCGAGATTAAAGTCACGGCAAGGACCCTAGCACCTGCACAGCGACTTGCCCACATAAAGGAAGGAAAGAATCTGTAGAGTCAGATCAAGGAGCTGTGAAGGAAAGAGCAGATAATCGTAGGGAAAATCCAACCGTGGAAATATGAGCACCTTCAACTGTCTCAGATAGTTAATGAGAAGCTTAAGGAGATGCGCAGGAAATAGAAGGACGTACTACAAAGCATCACGGTGCTGACTATAGAGAAGCTACTGGAAGAGGTGCGCTAGGATCAGACATAGTTTACAGTAAAAGTTCAGCCATTGAAGGATGCCTACACCATCATTGTAGAAAATATTCAGGGCACACCAGCTGAGTGACTCGGGACGAGTCACATGTGAGAGTTGGGGGCCTATTGGAGAGGGCCCAACTTGGTCTAGTTTTGAGTTAAAGACTACACAAACTGAGGAAGTGTAATGGGTGATCCAACAGAAATAAGACAATCGTGCGAAGTGTAAAAGTTTCGCGCTGAGTTTTAGGAATTTTAGGGGCTTTGTGGTGGGTCAAAGCCCCTCTTTTTGTAAAGGGATCGGGATTTTTTTGAATATTTTGAGCTCCTCCCATGGTTTGTGGACCATGGTATTGTAAGAAAGAAAGCTATCTAAGGAAAGAACTTACTGATTCAAGTCATAATATATACAAATATAGAACACATTTAATTATTTGTGTTTAGTCTGTTTTGGGTCTTCGAAGAAGGCTCCACAACTATGTGTGTGGAGGCCTTGGTCTGCAATTGTGTGCGCAAACCACCCACAGCTATGTGTTCAGGTCGAAGAAGGATTGTACTGAAAGGACACATTATCAATAAAGAGAAGGAAGATTCTGAAGTATTTATGTGTATTTGTGCAATTTGTCTATGATTTATCTTTGATGTTGTGTATATATTACAAAGTTGTATCCCCCAATATTTTCTTGGGTGAGACTGCGGTCTGCGCAACAGATCGTTGCCAAAAGGGCCGGTAATAGAGGGTTTTGTTGGTAGCGCAGCTACTTCGAACCTGGGTCTAGACCCCCTCAAGCCAACAATTTCATATTACATTATGCCCCGTGTTGAGATAATGACCACACATACGTGTTACTCAACCATAATACTCATCACATGTTTGTGACAATGCCTCATACTTGTGATTAAATACTCATAATAACTTGTTGTTAAATCAACACATTCTGCCCATTAATGACACACAGGTTGCATCTTATATCATGCTTTGATTTCAAATAAATGACTACACATAACACCACATCTAACCATGAATATTTAGTGGCAACAATTTTTGTGATCATACAATATGCCTATGATTAAATGCATGTAACAACTTGTTGTTATAAAAATGTATTATACCAAATGATGAATCAAAATCTACATAATTTAGGTGACATCGCATCAAACTCAATGTGGAGTAAAATGGCATCATAATACTTCATAATGATCACACTTAGCGATATGCCCAACCATGAATAATGACAATGTGATTTGTAAAAGTGAATTGAATGAATTCACATACTTATTATGCCCACAAAAATCATAGCATTGAGTTTACTTAACATCAACTTTTGGCACATTACAGTTACTAAAATGCTATGGTAACAACACATTACAAATAAACATTGTAGCACCTTATGACTGTGCAGTATGAGTTGATGACAATGTAATTAGAGGCCATAGAGACCACAAATTTTCACTAAATGTTATCTATGTAAAAAGAAAGCCAATCATAGGTACAACAACTAAATTATTACCAGCTTATCTTATTCATTATATGCATGAGAAAACTAACCTATATTAATAAAAATTTATGTAGGGTAGATACGAGGAACAAAGCTTATGTGAATAAGATCTTACACTAAGAACTTCCTAGGGATAAAGCTATAGTAACCTCAGTCAGTATGATAACCAAAGAGTTTATATGACAGAAGATTAAGTGGCTTTTAGAATCATGCAACCAAGCCAAAAATCCTTTAACCTATGGGCTCAGAATTTGAGACTTTCATAGATCATATAACAAGAAGATTGTGTATTGCCAGCAATGTGATCTTGTATCATTGTACACATAGGTAAGTTGGAACCTTTTGGATGTAATTGAACAACCCTTTCCATTAAGACACCCAAAAGTGTGTGACTTGGAACCAGACTCACAACTCTCCTCCCAACCACTAATAGACTTCCAGTAATGTTATTTTATCGACAGTTATCACCCCCTAACACGTTCATCATGTTCCAATGGCCAGTCCATCAAATGCACTAGAGATTTCAGAGGTGTTCCCCTCCTCCACCCTTCTTGTTTAAGGTTATTCAATTCTACTAAGGAGTTCAAAGGTATTCCCCACCTCCACCCTTCTTGCTTAGGAATATCCAATCACATGATTTTTCAGGAGTTCCAAAGGTAAAATTACTCCACCCAATATCTTGGATGGATTCCAGAGACAAAATTGCCACCCTCGCTTGTCCTAGGGATTCCAGAGGTGTTCCCCCACCCTGAGTTGGGAATCCGGATTTTATTAAATGATCATAAATCTAAGGCATCTTGAATCCTCCACCCACTATTTGATATGGGCTTCTAGAGGTACCATCATCCACCCTCTACCAATTCACAACCCCCAAGAAACTAGACATTCACTTTTTATTCAAAAAAAAAGTATTAAGTTTATTGCACAATATTATGCACCATGAAAACTTTTCCAGGTGTCCACCCCACCTTCTGGGATGTGGCCAAGCCACAATCATGGCTTCCATGTTTCTAACTGATTGCAAGTTTCCTAACTTCTGGAAGGTAATACCAATCCACACAATCTTATAAGGTCAAGAGGACACAATTTTAAATTCCTTTCCAACTAAAAGGGTAAGGAAAGTAAAGCCTGCAACACTACTAAATGGTTTATTACTTCAAAGTTCACGTCTCTTTGAGAATTAATGAATAAGCTTGGAGAAAAACTATTCATATCAAGCATATAATATCATAAGTTGCCTCTAGCAGACGAGTCTTGGTTTGAAGGCAATTAAATGGTAAGTATTGAAACGAACAACAACATTTGGTTCTAGTCTAGATATGGAACCATCACAGTTAAATAATCAAGCCCTGAATTATGAAAGTCCAAGGACCAAACAATATGTAGAAACATACATTAGGGTTTGGATGCTGCAAGGTGAAAAATGAGCATGTTAAGGCCTTACATGCCCAACATAGAATACATGCACCAAAGTTAGAATTATGACAACCCTGCATAGGCCACACAGGTTACAAAAGAGAGGCAATTAACATAGGCATGTGAGAAAGGAAAATAATTAGTTAAATTTCTCAGCAGTGATATGGAGTGAGTTACAGTCATGTTGAGTTCTAGAAAATCCAGCTATGCAATAAAATCCATATGTTAATTGGATGTAGATACTATGGAATTCTAATGCTAAGAGTATAGTTATTAGTGTGATGGGGAATCACCTCTGAGACTACAAATTGACTTTTTGTCCTCATGGTATTGACCCCACGATTTTCAGGTGTGATTCCCTCATTGTAGAAACATCCTTTGAGTTGACCAAATGACCTTCTTGTCGCTCATTTTCCTCTTTCCTTTTCCTTTGTTCACCTCTCCCTTCCTTATCTCTTCACTTTATTCTCAAGATATGATGTTATTCGCTCCTTCGTTCTCTCTCTGTCCTCTTGTTCCTAATCTCTTCTCTTTTCTATAATTCGCCCCCTCCTCTGATTAGTGAGGGCCTCACTAATGACTAATCAATTTTTTTCCATTTGGACTTTTGTTCTCTCCTTGCCCTGCCATTTCCCTCTCCCTAGGACTTCTTCTAGAATCGAAAATAAGTGAGGGGAAAATATTTTTTCCACCATGTGCAATTAAGTTGTAAAATATCTACTATCCTCTAAAGAATCATTCATTGTGCCCACAATGTATCAATATTAGGCATGTAATATACAATCATCGCCTAATTATTCAATCATGATGCTACACTCAGTACCCACTAGTATAAGCATGTAATCAACATATAATTAACAATCATAGTGCTACCATCGACACCAAATAAGTATATGTTGAAACATATCACTCTTTAATAAATACACAAAACATCATGCCTTCAATGCAATAAGTATCCTCGCCTCACCACATACATACCATGGGATTCTTACATCCCAATCAATATATACATGTACCTATCATTCATTAAACCAAGAAATGTTATACAAAATACACATCACACATTGGTTCTTCCTCACATCCCTCAAACCTTGTGAACATAATAGTTCCAAGCATACAAGATCACATATCCCAACCAGTGGTGATTGTATACCAGTAACTCACTGCCCTGTAGACAGTTCTGCAAAATTAAATAAATGACAACTTCCAAGGCCACAACCACCACATGTTCAGCCTTCAAGATGTCAAATAAAAATTGCATGCATTGCCAAGGAATTTATCACAATAACATGTTGAAAATCATTGCAATACAACTAAACACTGTGAGTAGGATGCCATCATACTCACATTTAGATATTATACTCATAGTTGATATCCATCCCAAAACCATGGATTCGTGAATTATTACCATGCAAGTCATACATCAATTATAGACTAGATTTTAACACCTAAACATTAATTTAGTTAATTTCTAAAATCGCTATGGAACCCCTTATAGGAAATATACTGTCAATTTCCCATGATAGAGCCCATGTAGTCCAAGTGTTGAACATGGATGCACTGATACCACTATGTAACACATCCCCTCCTAAATCCCACCAAATTATAGATTAGAAGGTGGTGGTTACTATGTTGACCCAAGATCCAAGGTGTCATTTTGGAAATGGGGTCTAAAAATTTTGATCCTCTTAAATACCTTAAAGCCTCAACAAATATCATCGTTGTGTTCATCTTGTCAAGACGAATATGGTGATATAAAATTATACCTCAATCCAACTTTTGAATCAAGAGATAGGACCATTGGAATTTCTGATGAATTAGAGAGTGTCGCATCATCATCCTTGACGCATCGCACCCACGTGGTTACCATAGCCAACCTGTCGGCACAACCTAGAAATGGTATATCAGTTGTCAACCCATTCATGGTTTTGGTCCCACCTCAATCTACATTTTAGTGTGTGTGTGTAAACATCTACCCAAGTAATCATCCAACCGGGGTAAACATGTGATGAAAAGTTAATATGATCTGATTCAACCTCCTAGGTCACCTTAAGGAAGTGGAACCGATACCATGCAACAACACAAACCTTCTGCACATGCTATAGGATAAGTAGGAGACATCCCAACCTTCCAGGAGGCTAGCCCATAAACCAACCTGACCTTTTCATGCTTCAATACCCCAGTCGCTCCCTTGACATGGGAAAGAGTGCGACTGGAAACCTCAAGTCACATGCATAACATGGGTATGCATGAAACTAGAGACTTTTCCCAGTAGTTATAAGCCTGTAACCTTGATTTTTGTGCCACTTTTTCAGTCCCAGAGCCCAGGTCACTACCCAGAATTCCATGACACTTTTAGAACTGAAAAATAATAGTGGAATAACAATGTAAAGCAAACACTTAAACAAGGAATTCATTGGACCCCTATTATCCATGATCAAGAGATCATCTCCAAGTTATGTAAATTGCTCAAAAATGAAAGTTCTCAAAAGTGGTTACATTCTGAACGACCAAAAAGGTCACGTCGCTGCAATTCTGGTGCCGCGAATGGTTCTCAAAATTCAGGTCGTATGCAAAAGTTATTGAGGTTTGAAGTCTCCAGTAAACTCCAAAACTCAGTTGACCAAATTTGACTTTCCAACATTGGAAATTTTTTTTTTTAAAAAGAATATTCTAAGGAATATTTTGTGAATATTCCCTAGGATATTCCATATGTTCGAATTATAATCGAACAAGTGGCATATCCTTATTCGGAGTTGGTTTCACTTTTTGAAATTGGGCCAATTAAAGGGTGCCACGTGACAAACTCGGAGGCTGCCACGTGGCCCAGGTTGGAGTTGGAAGGCGTTACAAAAAAAAATTATGACTCTGTGGGAATCGAACCCTAGTCGATTAGCTAGCAGCCCACAGGCCCCATCAGACGGGCTATACGTTGGTGCTTACAATACAATGGGCACGTGTTTTATTTATTATTTAACAAGAACTCCAGCGGAAAAAGAAAAAAAAAAAAGGAATTAGCCCCTTAGAGCTAGCCCGGTCTTCATACAACCATTTGCAAGAAACCAGGGCTCTACTAACCATGGTGGAAATGGTTATCCAAACCATTAATGTGGCCACCACTTCAAACTTTATGCCACATCTAAAACGGTTGGGGGTGGCGGCTAAAACAACAATTAGGACGGAGGATTCGCATGTGACCGCTCCTCCAACAATAAACTTAACATTTATCATCACCACCGATTCCGGAGCGGCTTCCAACATTTTCGGTGGGTGTACTATTTTTGGAGCGTTATCTAGCAGTTACTCCACTTTTAGTGGGGTTTTGGGGGGACAATGGGCAGTTTTCTTTGGTAGGCCATAACTCCCTCATTATTGAACCAAATTGGATGAAATTTTGGTCAATTTTGGGTCTCTTCAATCTTATGAAGAGTTTGGAAATAGTTTCAGGTCGAATAGATGTGATATTCAGTATATTTTTCTTCAAGGAAGATGAAGGAGCCATCAGGGCCACCATGAGACAAATTCAGTTTGAGGCCTAACCAGGGGAATTAGAGTCCTTTTCCAGAGTTCCAATAGTCTAAATTGGATAATTCAGATGTTATGAATCTGATGAGATGGTTTTCACAGCCTATAGAGAATTTTTAAAGGCCGAAAAGCTTCAGTAAAGTTCAAAGGGCCATTAGTGTCAGCTTTTGCCAGCAACAGTGCAGAGCTTAGCCAGAACTGCTTGAGACCACATGCAGTGAACCAGTGGTCATTCTTGACTTAAAAATAATTTTGAATCTATTTACAGAGGTTTCAGAAATTTTTGAAGACTTATAGAGGTCGAAAACTCAGTAGAGAGGTTTTCATTGACCCTAGTTCCAAGGGATGTCGATCGGTGATTGAGGCGAAACCGGAGCAGCCGGAGGCCATTTCTAATGAATGAATAGTCTCTCTTGGCTATTTCAGAAATTTTGAAACCAATGGAAGTGGTTTAAAAACATTTTTAGAACTTATAGATCTCAAAAATCTGATGTGAAGTTTTGGGCAGCCATCAGGGCCATCGTGGAGTAGGCACTATATTGGGTAATATTTCACTGTTTAGTGTAAATGAAAAGTCATTTTCAGCTATTTCATATCTTTTGAAACTGTATTTACAGTCAGCTTTTCCTATTGAGGCATATTTTAACTTTTATTTTCATTTTTCTCGATTTAATACAAGAGGGACAAGCCATTTGGGAGGCTTGGACCAGCAGTCGTAGCCCAGGAGGGGTGAATTGCTCAAAAAATAGCTGAGTAATGTGTTTTTGAGTTTATTTTTTGTTTATTGTTGTTGTAAAATTTTAAACAGTAAAATTAATTATTCAATTCCTCACACAGAAACTTTAATAAAAAAGCCTAAAAGATTTGTTTATATTGCAACTTAAGGAGAACCATTTGCACACAAAATTATATATGTTTGGATACTTTGCATAGCGTAACAAATACAATCCATTTCAAATAAGATTGGTATGAGAGCTGGTGTTTTTTCAACATTAGGAGAGCTAGTGTTTCTCTCTGTATTGTTCTTGTGCAAAAGGATTTTTTTAAGAGCCATTTTGGGGCAGCATTTGTTGTAGGTTTATGAAGCCTGAAAGGTGTTTAAACAGTGTAAAAGATTGACTTTTTTACTCTTTACAAACTTATTGTTGTTTGATTTTGCTTGAGATTTGGGGATAGCTACTGATTAGCCAAGTCTTGGAGGGAACAAAAAGGAAAAAAGAGTTGAAGTATTTTTCTTTACCCCAAAGTACCTTAAGGTCAACATTGGAACACAAACCCTCTTGACGATTGTTTGTTAAGAAGCTTTTGATGTTTGTTTGTTGTTTGGCTACTTGAATAAGAGTTTGTCTTTACAGCCATTTGGTTTAAAAAGCTTGTCATTTGTTTAAAAAGCTTTGAGAACTTTTTCGAAGTTAATTTTTTCATTGGCATCATAATGACAACTTCTACAAGTGAAGTTTCCTCCTTCACAAGATTCTTCGGTGATGATATGAAGCGTGACTTTATTATATTGAAGGACATGGTACAGATTTTGTTTGAGGATAAAAGAGAAAGTACTGAACTTCGTGAACAGTTGTTTTCCATGAAGGAAAAGAAGGAAGAAATTCTTCAAAGATTGCATGATATGGAGAGGCAACTCCATCAAGCCCAAGAGGCTTTGACCAAGAAAATGCATGAGGAAAAGGTGATCCATTCTAACTTGTCTTCAGTTTCCTCATTAGAAATATGTGTTGGTTCTTTCGAAAAACATAAAAGGGGAATAGGGTCCAAATTAATGATTAAAATGGGCTATGAAGGCAAGGGGTTAGGTAAGCATGCACAAGGCATGGTTGAACCTGTTCTTGTTGAGGAACGACCCAAGAATATTGGTCTTGGTTATTTGCAATTTAATGGCGAAGACTCCAAAAACATGAAAGCATGTGAGGCTAAGTTAAAGAGAACCTTTATTCCAAGTTCTAAAATGCAAATATGTCAAATTTGTTTCAAAAATGATTGCCATTGCTTTAAGCCTTTGTTGCAGCAAGAAGATGGTAGACATGCATCTTATGGCATGCATGCAAGTTCAGACAGTTTTCAAGACAAAAACGGTGATGTTAGTCTGCAAATGAAAGTTGTAGCCTCTACTAGTTCATCTTCTCATGAAGACAAAAAGGATGAACATCCAAAGCAGCACAACAGGTATAAATCTTCTCGTGATCAATTTGATTGTGTTTCTGCAAAGCATGATAATTTTTCATGCTTAAATGGAAGAAAGATTTTTTGTACATATTGTGGTGGATTTAACCATGTTGTTTCGAGATGATGGATGAGGAAGAAAGCATACAGGAAGCATATGAGGCAAAGACAACTTTAAAATAAGGTGCATAATTTTTGCACATATTGCCAAAAGAAGGGACATGATGTCTCTCATTGTTGGACTTTGCATCCAACTAGTCGTCTAAAGCACATGCAGCAAGAGGAAATGAATATTGGCACAAGTGGAACTATGGATTCCATTAGTGATGTGAAAATGGAAGATTCACATAAGGAAGAGTTGCAGCAGCAAAATTCACCATGGAGGTGGCTTGGTAAGAAGTGGATGGACTTCTCGGTACAGTAAGATGTACTCATTTTGTACATATGCAAATTTCAGTTGTATACATGTATTTTATGTTGTAATTTCTCGTTTGTTTGAGCTACCTTGGATCATTGATCAAGGCAGCGATGTACAGTTTATGTCTTCATATTTCTCGCCAGAAATTTTCTGAGTGAGTGCAAGAAAGACATCTCTTGACAGGAGGACAAGCATGAAGGAAGGGAAGTGTGAATTTCTTTCTAGTTATGGTTCAAATTCACTAGCCATGCAAGGAAAATGTTAGGAGGCTAAAGAGAAGAGGGTGCAGTATTCTTATTTGCTGTATAGATCAGTTTCAGTAGTCTAGAGATATTTTGGGGTCCAAAAGCTTCTCATTTGGGAGGTGTGATCAGGAGATCATGTCCAAGTTATGCAAATTTCTCAAAACTTAAAGTGTTCAAAAGTGGTTGCATTCTGAATGACTAGAAAGGTCTTGTCGTTACGATTCTGGCACCGCAAATGATTCTCAAAATCGAGGCAGTATGCAAAAGTTATTGAGGTTTGAAGTCTCCAGTAAACTCCAAAATTCAATTGACCAAGTTTGACTTTCCAACATTGGAAAATTTTAAAAAGAATATTCCTCAAAATATTCCCTGGAATATTCCATATGGTCGAATTATAATCGGACAAGTGGCATATCCTTATTCAGAGTTGGTTTGACTTTTTGAAATTGGGCCAATTAAAGGGTGCCACGTGGCAAGCCCGGAGGCTGCCACATGGCCCAGGACGGAGCTGGAAAGCGTTACAAAATTTTTTTATTACTATGCGGGAATCGAACCCTAGTCGATTCACTAGCGGCCCACAGGCCCCACCGGGCGAGCTATACGTTGGTGCTTACAATACAATGGGCACGCGTTTTATTTATTGTTTAACAAAGAATTCCGGCGAGAAAAAAAAGGGGCTAGCCCGGTCTTCATACAACCATCCGCACAAAACCAAGGCTCTACTAACCGCGGTGGAAACGGTTATCCAAACCGTTAATGTGGCCACCACTTCAAACTTTATGCCATGTTTAAAACAGTTGGGGGTGGCGTCTAAAACGGCAGTTAGGACGGTGGATTCACATGTGACCGCCCCTCCTACAATAAACTTAAAATTTATCATCACCACCAATTCTGGAGCGGCTTCCGACATTTTCTACGGGTTTACTATTTTTGGAGCGTTATCTAGCAGTTACTCCACGTTTATTGGGGTTTTGAGGGGACATTGGGAAGTTTTCTTTGGGAGGCCATAACTCCTTCATTATTGAACCAAATAGGATGAAATTTTGGTAAATTTTGGGTCTCTTTGACCTTTTGAAAGTTTGGAATAGGTTTCAGGTTGAACAGAGATGATCTTCAGCATCATTTGCTTCAGGCAAGATGAAGGAGCCAATAGGGTCACCATGAGACAAATTCAGTTTGAGGCCTAACCATGGGAGTTAGAGTCCTTTTCCAGAGCTCCAATAGTCTAAATTGTATAATTCAAATGTTCTGAATCTGATGAGATGGTTTGTACAGCCTATAGAGAATGTTTGAAGGCCAAAAATCTTCAGTAAAGTTCCAAGGGCCATTAGTGACATCTTTTCCCAGCAACAGTGCAGAGCTTAGCCAAAGCTTCTTGAGACCACATGCAGTGAACTAGTGGTCATTCTTGATTGAAAAATAATTATGAATCTATTTAAAGAGGTTTCAGCAAGTGTTGAAGACTTCTAGAGGTCGAAAACTCAGCAGAAAGGTTTTCGTTGACCCTAGTGCCAGGGGGTGCCGATAGGTGATTGAGGCGAAACCGGAGTAGCCGGAGGCCATTTATGATGAATGAATAGTCTAACTTGGCTATTTCAGAAATTTTGGAACCAATGGAAGTGGTTTCAGAACATTTTGAGAACTTCTATATCTCAAAAAGCTGATGTGAAGTTTTGGGCAACCTTCAGGGCCATCGTGGAGAAGGCACTGTATTGGGTAATATTTCACTGTTTAGTGTAAATGAAAAGCCATTTTCAGCTATTTCATATCTTCTAAAACTGTATTTACAATTATATTTTCCTATTGAGGCATATTTTAACTTGTATTTTCATTTTTATCGATTTAATAGAAGAGGGACAAGCCATTTGGGAGGCTTGGACCAGCAGACATAGCCCAGGAGGGGTGAACTGCTCACAAAATTATATCTGTTTGGATACTTTGCATAGCGTAACAAATACAATCCATTTCAGATCAATTCATGACAGACATTTCATTCAACATGTCACAAATTTCTAATCTACGAGTTTAAATAACATATATGATCATAGGGGTCTCATACTTATCTGAGAATTGTTAAGCATTTTTGTCTCATCACTTTAACTGCATTATCATCTATTTGGTCATAGATACATTGTTAATTCATTTACAAATCAAAACATGATGAGAGCCATACATCATCACCATCATAAAACACATTCATAACTAGCATATAAACAACAAAAATGACAAGCACATAACAGCCATATAAGCCACATAATAACAAACATATTTACGCATCAATATAAGAGGAAATAACTCTTATTTCCATAAGAAAAATGCAACCAAGTCTGACACTTCCACGTTCCACCCGAAAATAGACATGGTTGAGCCAAATCTCTCTTCTGTTGGTGACCCTTATGCCATATTCCAAGCATGAATGTGGGATATCATAAAATTAATCAATCAAAACCAAACCAGGGCTTCCAAAGGCAAAACCACCTCAACCCTCTACCAGTGATTCCACCTCACAGTTGGACATCACAACCATCATCATATTGGTCTCTACCCAAGTTGTCCAGGGCTCTAGAGCATTTGTTCCAACTACAGCTTCCAGGACTAGTAACTCAACCAATAGTTGTCATCGGGCTTCCAAATCGTTTGTCCAACTAGGGCTTCCTGAACTACTAACTCAACCCAAAAAAAGATTCCATAGCGTTTTTCCAACCAAGGATTATGGGACTAGTAACTCAACCCAAGCTATTAGTGTTGATTTTTGTAGCATCAGAAATTGTTCTAAGTCTAAAACTTTATAAGCAGGCTTGGACATCAGTATGCCAAAGAACCTAGAAATCGTTTGTGGAAATTCCACTCGGTTCATGTCTTATTACAATAATTAATTATTTTAATGGAGACCCTGAGTCTAAACTTAGGGAAATTAAATAATTAAAGGGTATTAATAATACATAATGTGAATCTAAGCCCCAAGGGTTAGCTCAATCGGTTGAGTCCCTGTTGTTAAGTACTTTTCCGGTTGGGAGGTCACAGGATCGAATCTCCTTGATGCCCACGGGGTTAGGCCTCGCATGTAAGGCTAACAATTTAGATCCCCTTGGGAGGTTCTATCGAGATTTACAGACCATGGATGTAACTGGGTTAATGTGCGCGGGCACACAGATTCCTGAACCACTTGTAAAAAAAAAAAGGACATAGTGTGAATCTCCTAGAGAATGAAGATCGAGTCAACTTTTGATCTTAGCCATTGATTAGACTTCTAATATGGGTCATTGATTCATCAATGAGAAGATTATAAAAGGAGGCTTAGGGGTCATTTGGAAAGTAAGTCAAGCATACACTCAGTACTCGAAGGAGATCGATTCTGAAGGAATAGAATTCGATTTCAGAGAGAGAGTTGCAGGACGAAGTTGAAGAAGTAGAAGGAGGAGAGGGAGTCAGCAGTGACTGAGCATGAGGGCAGAGGGATGCAGAGGATAATGGAAGGTAGCGCAGAGCTGTAGCATAATGATCCCACATAAAGTGACGTAGTCCAGCGCGGGGACTGCGCAGAGAGACACACAGACAGACGCAAAGGGAGTCAGAGGCTCTTCCGAGTGTCAGGAAATTTTCAGGAGGGGCTGAGAATTTTGTCTCAGGTGTTTTCTAATTATATATGCTAGTGTATTACTTGTAAAGATTCAGTTGCTGAAGAATAATAATAAAAACCTCATATTTTGCACTAGTTTTCCCACATTGGAGAGGACAATTGTCCAAAAATAAGTGTGTACATATGATTGGTTCTTATGCTTATGTTCTTGACAATTTCTTTCTTTGCATATGTAATTGTGAATGTTGTAGTAGTATTTATTTCGAATTTTACTGATATATTTTGGTAAATAATTTATCGGAGTAATAAGTAGGAGGAATAAATCTATCACTGCAGTTGTATATTTCTAGATTGAAATTTTCACATGGTATCAAAGTCAGAGATGGGTAACAAGAACATAGAACCGGCAAGTTAACAGAAATCTGACATTGTTGCGGTAGCTCAGAGGGGTTCATGCAGTTCTTCAGAAAGGAAGACAAGCATGAAAGAACATGTTATCACTCATAAGTTTTAAAATTTTCATTGATAGGGTCTTACATATCATTCACCTAGTTTCCATTTTGTTTTCATAGTCAAATTCATGATATTTATAATAATAAAAAAACACACACATGTGACAAGGTTTACCCTAAGTCTAAACCCATCATCAGTCTTGTCATATCAATCAAATCCATTCCATATCATTTATTTTTCGCACCCATGCCTTCAAATTAAAAAAAAAATAGTCATTTGTTTGTTTTTCACCTTTTCGCAGTGAATACAATGGTAGAACAACGGATTTCGCTACAAAACTACCTCACAATTACGTAGCTAATCTGTCAGAACTTTAATTTTTTTTGCTACGAAATTGTGTTTTTTCTGCAGAAAAGATAGAGTAGTGTGAGGTGTCGAGTTTTCGATGGCCAAGGATAGAGGTGAGGTCATAAAATTAGTTATCATGATCACCAAGCATGCAAGATCATATTTTCTCTCATCATTGCTTTTTGTGGTCACATGTGTCATCATTCTCCCTCAAGTTGTCGAATTACATTTTAAATCTTGCCCCTAAGCTTCTCTCTATCATTCATTGTTCAAAATATTGCATGTAAAGAATCTCAGTGTCATCCTTGAAGAGCTGGTTCACAGTGCAAAATAGCTTGCTATCTAGATTTCTTCATTTGCAGGTGTCACAACTAGGAGGCATCGAGGGTATAAAAGAGCAATGGCAATAAAGAAGAAAGTGAATAATGGAGCGTACTGTGTGAGATAAGAGCCTATTATCACTCTCAATTTTTAGATTTTTATGGATAGGTTCATTCACCTAGGTTCATGATTTTTCATAGTCATTTTCATGAAATTTTTGAAAACATTGCATATGGCGATGTCTACCCTAAGTCTGAAACCACCTAGAGCCTTGTCATATCAGTCAAGTCTACCTCATGTCCTTAAGTTTTGATTCCCATTCTTTTAAATCATAAAAATATTCCACTTTCCAATTTTACACAGTTTCATAGCGAATACAGTGCAAAATAGTCAAATTTTTCTATGAAACTACCTGATAATTTCGTAGCGAATATGAGGATTTCTCTGTTTTTTTACTTTTTGAGAAGTCATCTTCAGGAGAAGTATCTGGGAAAATAGAGAAGCATTATAAGAAACTAAGAGAGTTTATTTTCAATAACATATTAAATAACATTAACCTCTTTCACTTTTCTCAAAGGTACTACAAATTGGGATATTCAGAGATGTCCTTCGGCTCCATTTCCAGAATGCAGAATTTTCTTGTTTTATACATGTTTTCGAATGCATATTCTGGACAGATGGAGATGGTTTTCAAAAAACCAAGAGATTTTTTTCTTCAAAACATACTGACCTACAAAAACCTCCTTCCATTTTTCAACAGCTATCAAGGATAGGGATATAAGAGCTCATCTTTGAACCCTATTTTTTCAGAAAAGAAAAAAAATAAAAAAAAACCAAAGTCATTTTATTGATAAATAAACTTGTTAAAGGTGAAAATGATGTTTTTTGAAGAGGGTAAGAGGAAATTTTTCATGATCATACTTCATCATATCGATTTTCAGACCTACATGTGAAATTTGGAAGAAAATGAGAGAATTTTTAATTTTCTCCATAATCAGGTAGTTTCGTAGCATGCTCCAGGCTTGAAGGCCGAAAAACGCTACGAAATTTCTGAAGATGCTCTTTTGCCTTTAAATTCAGTTTTATGGAGAACTAAGGAGGGAAAAAAATGTATTTATTTCATTAGCCCCAAGGAAGATCCTCCAATAGCCAGAAAGGTCAAAGGTTATGCAAAAGGTGGATTTTGGAGTTTTCTACGAAATGAGCGCTATGAAATTTTTGTACATGATTGTTTTAGCAGTTAACTTCAAGTTTGATTTATGACCAAATGAAAAATTATTTTGGAAATATGAAAGGGATTTTTCTTCAGCACGGGTCCATCTACAAAAACCTCTCTTATTTTCTGCAAATCCATCAGGGTTTGGAAATTATACACTCATATTTCAAGCCTATTTTTCAGAATTTTCACTAACCAGATTTGTGAAAAAATTGTAAAAATTCGACTTGGAGGAGGTCCAGCTCAGCATCCATGTGGCATAATGACACATCAGCACTCCAGTACACTCATAAAATTATTTTGTTGAAGTTGATAAGGGTTATTAAATGGATTTGTTGAAATATTAATGAAAGAAGAGTCCTTTTTTTATTCAAACTCTGTAAAACAGAAATGTCCCTAGGAAGTCTCGAGGTGATGGAATCATGTTTGAAATAGGTCTCTGAGGTGGGAATTCGAATCTAGCAAGGTGGAAAATAATTTGTATGAGTCCTCACTCTATAAATGAGATATTTTTAGAGTTATAAAGGGTTGGAGAATTCTTTTGATACAGCTGCTATTGTAATTTCTGATATCAATAATAGACAAGCAGTGACTTTTCTTGCTTCAACTGAGATTCTTGATGTGTTTCAATGGGTTTATGTGTCTCTTTTATATCTTGCTTCCAGTAGTATTGATGCCAAATTACTCTGAATTCATATCATATATGCTTTGACTTCCTTTTAGCATTGAGTTATTGATTATTCCCACATGTTAGTGTTGTTCTATCATTGAAACAGAAAAAGACTCGTCTTCCATAAGTAGGAATGCTTGTCATTGATTTCCTTTTACTGACTCCATAAGCCCAATGGTAGTTGAATATTCCTCATTTTTCACCTGAAATCACATACACTAAAACACTCACTGAGTTAGCCATCTGTTTTAAGACCTAATTGAGTAAATCCTTTGATAAGTTGAGAGAGCCCTCTCAGACTGAAGAGGCTAATATTCAGTCAAAATCTAGTTTGAAATAGTTACTCCAAGTTGACCATTGAAGCAACCCAATAAGACTCAATTTGGTGATAACATTTTGGCATCGTTGTCGGGGACTGAAGGTGTAAATTTTCCCTAGGAAGAATGACAAAGTTTCAGTTCTAGGGTCTAAGAGCAGTAGACACTGAGACACATATTGGTTGTATTCCTACTCTAGCGACTCCACACATCAAATAATCAATTGGAAGGTGACTCCACTGCTTTAGGACCAGTAGCTTGATGAAGTTCCAAGATGAGTTCCATTGCAAGAATAAATGCCAGGTATTCCCCTATGAATCGGTCTCACATCCCTGGTTTTCCAAATACTATGCCAAAGGTCGATTGGTTAATTGATCTTCCCATATTTAAAAATGAAAAGAAATACAATGTTGCTCTTCATTTGGTTAGATTCCATATGCATGTACACATACTTAAGGTTCAATTCCCTGAGGATTGTCTCATGAATATGTTTATGGTAACTTTAGAAGGAAAAGTACGAAAGCCTGCCAAATGGTTCCTTATATTCTCTTTCTGATTTCCATGTTGCATTTTATGAGATGTATAAAGAATTTCATTCTTCCTTATTTTTGGTCAAAGACTGTTGTAAACATTGCGTGAGTTTTATTGAATATGTGGAGAATTTTTATGAAGATGATGAGTTCACGGATGAGGAAATTTTAGAGGCCCTTCATGACAATCCCTTTCATCACCAAGAAGAAAATATAGTCTCTCTCCTGGATGAAAATGAAACCCAACAGGATTTTATTTATGACAATCATGTTACATCCTCTGAGTTCGATGAAAATTTGTAGCAGACTTGTCAGTCTTTTGATCATCAGGAATATGAGAATCATTTCAAACAGCAAGAGGAAATACTGGAATATAATTGTTATAATCCTCAGGTAAAGGAAGAAGTTTATTATTCATGTCATTCCTTGCATCAGCCTACATCAAATGAAGAAAATTTTGAAAAGAAAATTTTAGACAATCAGATGGGTATGCGTGTTGAATCATATGAAGAGTTACCTTTAGAAATTTTTGTGGTACATGCTGAGGCAGTTCCTTTTGAAAGTGTCCAAGAGTACTCCAAGTATTTCTTCCTCTCAAATGAAAATAATGATCAACAGATTTTTTATTTTTTATTTGATAAAGGTCACAAGGGTTATAATGAATAATCTGAACAAGGAACACCATCAAAGAATCATATTTACTGACACTTTCTTGTTGATCAACAAGAATTATTCGTGCATACTCTCAAAGATCCTTTCGTAGCTCTGCTGGAATCTTCTATAGGAATGAATTTCAATATGATTTTCATTTATGTATACAAATTTAGATGGCAGAACAAGTTGTCATATCTCAAGAATAGCTTTATGATCAGAGAAGTGCAATGTTTGTTCCAATCCAGTACTCAACTTCTTGATTGGCTTCATTGGAAGTGTGAGATCACTTGATTCAGTTTTTATGTTAAGTAAGTAGAGTAGGATCATTTGTATATAAATTAGCTTGAAGATCAAGCATTTTGTTAGTTTCAGTTTTAAATTCAACATGTATACTTCCAATTATTTAGCAGCTACTGGTTTTTTCAGTGCCAAGGTTACAAGTCATAATAGTTGCAGGCACTTACATATATCCTAATGAGGTATGACTGAACTTCATTTTGTTGTACCATTCCAAGTGGAGCCATTTTAATCACTCTCAATTTGTCATTTTTGATGGATAGGGTCATTCACCTAGGTTCATGTTGTTTCATAGTCATTTTCATGAAATTTTTGAAAACATTGCATATGGCGATTTCTACCCTAAGTCTAAAACCAACTAGAGCCTTGTCATATCAGTCAAGTCTACCTCATGTCCTTTAGTTTTCATTCCCACTCTTTTAAATCAGAAAAATATTCCACTTTCCAGTTTTACACAGTTTCGTAGCGAATACAGTGCAAAATAGGCAGATTTCGCTACGAAACTACTTGATAATTTCGTAGCGAATATGAGGATTTCTCTGTTTTTTTAGTTTTTGAGCAGTCAACTTCAAGAGTAGTTTCTGGGAAAACATAGAATCATTATAAGAAACTGAGAGATTTTATTTTCAAGCACATATCAAATAACATTAACCTCTTTCACTTTTCTCAAAGGTGCTAGAAATTGGGAGATTCAGAGATGTCTTTCGGCTCTATTTTCAAAATGCAGAATTTTCCTGTTTTATACATGTTTTTCGAATGCAGATTTTGGACAGCTATAGATGGTTTACAAAAAACCAAGAGAGGTTTTTCTTCAAAACATACTGAACTACAAAAACCTCCTTTCGTTTTTCAACAAATATCAAGGATAGGGATATAAGAGCTCATCTCGAAAACCTATTTAAAAAATAAATAAATATTAAAAAAAAAAAAAAAAAACATAGTCATTTTATTGATAAATAAACTTGCTAAATGTGAAAATGATGTTTTTTGAAGAGGGTAAGAGGAAATTTTGCATGATCATACTTCATCATATCAATTTTCAGACCTAGAGGTGAAATTTGGAAGAAAAGGGATAATTTTGACTTTTCTCCATAATCAGGTAGTTTTGTAGCGTGCTCTAGCCTTGAAGGCCAAAAAATGCTACGAAATTTCTGAAGATGCTCTTTTGCCTTTAAATTTAGTTTTATGGAGAAATAAAGAGGGAAAAAAAATTATATTTAGCTCATTAGCCCCAAGGAAGATCCTCCAACATTCAAAAAGGTCAAAGGTTATGCAAAAGGTGGATTTTGGAGTTTGTTGCGCAATGAGCGCTATGAAATTTTTGTACATGAATGTTTTAGCAGTCAACATGGATGGAAAAAATAGAGTTGGTGGTAGACTCTCTTTCCATTCAAGGTTTTAAGCAATCGAACAATGATCACACTAATGAGGAAGTGGATGAAATTTTTTCTCTGGCCTTGTCTTCTTATTTAAAGGCATTTGAGTGCAATTCAAAAGATAAGATTCAATTTTTGGATGAATTTTCTAAGAAATTTGAGAAAGACATTGAAGTTTTAGAAGTTAAAATTCAGTCCTATAGTCTTCATAGTCAAGATTAGTCTTTTGAAAAGTTTTTCATGCCAAAATACAAAGAGAAGATGGTGTTACCTTTTTCTTTTGAGATTGAGGGAGAATGTCTTGTTTTTGAAAATGAGTTTGATAGCACACAAGTAAAACCTTATGTTGATAAACAAAGCATATATGAGTTAGCTAAAACTACATAATGTCTTGAGAATCATCAAACAAACTATGTATTCTATAATCCTATAGCTAACTACATGGAAGAGTTCAATAGTCCAAATTTCCAATTATGTTTTCACTGTGAAAATCATACCCATTTTATGTTGCCTTGGTCATTACAGTATCCATTTTTCTTTTGGTTTAAGCACAATTAAGGAGTTCAGTTATCAGATCAGCTCATTGACTGGCTTTATTGGAGGTTCATGTCGCTTGAATCAAGCATGAAGATTGCAGTTGTTAGGGTAGGTAGGAGTGTGTGTGAATAATCTCAAGTATTCTGAGCATCTTTTCAGCATGTATAAATTTAGTATTCAGCTTAGATTGTAGTTTTCAACAAGCTTGAGCCCGAGGAGAAGGCCATAAGAGTTTGAAGAAGTCTTCATCAATTTCATATTTTTTTGTTTTTATTGAAGGCACTGGAACTACAAGTTCTTTGTTGTACCACAGGGGAAAACCATCCCAAGTGGAGCCATTGTTATCACTCATAAGTTTTAAAATTTTCATTGATAGGGTCATACGTATCATTCACCTAGGTTCCATGTTGTTTTCATAGTCAAATTCATGAAACTTATAAAAAAATATATATGTGTGACAAGGTTTACCCTAAGTCTAAACCCACCATCAGTCTTGTCATATTAGTCAAATCCATTCCATATCATTTAGCTTTCACACCCATGCCTTCAAATCAAAAAAATGATCCACTTGTCTTTTTTTCACCTTTTCGTAGCGAATACAATCGCAGAAAAACAAATTTCTCTACGAAACTACCTAACAATTCCATAGCATATTTGTCATAAATTTAGTTGTTTTCACTATGAAACTGTGTTTTTCTGCAGAAAATACAGAGCAGTGTGAGGTGTCAAGTTTTCGATGGCCAAGGGTAGAGGTGAGGTCAGCAAATTAGTTATCATGATCACCAAGCATGCAATATCGCATTTCTCTCATCATTTCTTTTTGTGGTCACATGTGTCATCATTCTCCCTCAAGTTGTCGAATTACATTTTAAATATTGCCCCTAAGATTCTATCTATCATTCATTGTTCAAAATATTGCATGTAAAGCATCTCAGTGTCATCCTTGAAGAGTTGGTTCACAGCGCAAAACAGCTTGCTATCTAGATTTGTTCATTTGCAGGTGTCACAACTAGGAGGTAGCGAGGGTATAAAAGAGCACTGGCAGCAAAGAAGAAAGTGAATAAAGGATGGTATTGTGTGAGATATGAGCCAATGGATTTGAAATTATTGAATGAAGATCCCAGTGTTATGGATGCTTTTAGGAAGGTTGGTTGTCTACAGTTCTGTCAGAAATTGCAGGGTTTTCATGCTCAGATATCCAAAGACTTCGCAGCGAATTTCACAGGGACAACCTCAAAATTTGGGGTCTTGAATTTCACAGTATCACCTGATATTATCTCTCAAGCTACAGAAATACCCAGAGGAGGTGAAGAATGGTTCAAAGGTACAAAATTAAAAATTAAAAGTTGTGAAGAATTTCTCAAATAGGAGCACATAGGGGCTGACATGACAAGTGGCATCCCAAGGGTTATATGAAAGAGAAATATTCAAAGCTATTTTTTTTCATTTAGAAGTATTTTACCTATGAGGGGAGGTTTCACATGGTCTACTCTTATTACTTCAAACTCCTTTTGAATTTCACTGGTAAGCAACCACTTGATTTGCCTTTCTTTTTATTTATAAGTGTGGGTTGATGTCAGATAAGGTCCAAGCCAAGGCTGAGGGTAGCGAAACATCATTTTTTCACCATGGCCTAATCAAATTATTAGTGTTGGAGGAATTTAAAAAGTTAAACATAGATTGGGAATCTTTTCTCTTCCTAAGTGGATATGAGGTAGACTCAGTGACACCTAAGAAGATTTCAAAGCCAAATATCACATCATCTCCAGTTGTGATTAAAGAAATTAATGAAGAAGGAGTACAACCTACTGTGGAATCAATGGATATTGAAGTTGAACCTCTGCCAGAGATTGATATCCCACATCCATCACCTGTAAGAAAAAAACAAAAAATTAGTAAACACAGCAGCAGGAGGGTAACCAAGAGCCAAACCCTTGCCAAGGGAAACCTTGAAGACATCCTCCAGGCAATAGACATTGAAAAATCTCCAATTGTTTAGGCAGAAGACATTGAAGGGGATATAAGGAAGATGTAGAAAGGTAAGTCTGTAAAAAATGGAATTTTCAGGAGAAGATGTTGGTTTCATTTTCCAGCAAAGGAAACCAATGACCAGGTCACAATGTGCAAAGGGTGTCATGGAGAGCATGAGAGAAGAAAATTTTAATGAAGTTAAGTAGCCAGAGAACATCATAGACCTATCTCCAGCAGCAAAAGAGGTTTTTCTACAAAGGAAAGGAAAAGAACAAGTTGAGGAAAAGACTGAAGTGAAAATTTTACAGGAGCAATTAAGGGAGGCCAGGGAAGAAGTAATTGAAGTCAAATTGGAATTAAAAGAGGCCTAGGTAGACATACAGCTAATGGTAGACTTTGAGAAAGAAATGAAGAATCGACTGGATAAGTATGATAAAACTTTGTCAAATGCCAAGAAGATGCTGAAGAGAAGCCTTCCACTAAGGAATGTGGTGAAAAACACAAGGAAGAGAAATATGTGGTTGCAGTCTCAGAGAAAAAAGCTCAAAGGGCAGGTTAAAGAGTTGGAATACCAAATGGATATGATCCAAGAAGAACAGAAGAAAAGAGCGCTAAAGACTAGAATGGTAAATGAACCAGAAGAGGTACATCCTGTTGTTGCTAAAGATGAGATACCCAAAGTCTGAGGGGTTGGTCTAAAATAATTTTGATTAATTTTACAACGTGCAGGGAACACAAATTTTGGTGTAGAAACTAATTTTTTGAAGAAAAGTGACAAATCTGCACTTTCAACCAAGTTAGGCAGTTTCGTAGCGAAGTCCAAGCTTGAGGGTCGAAATTCGCTATGAAATTTCTATAGGATGTTTTTTACTTAAAAAATCAATTTTGATGGAGATACAAGGAGGGAAATTGATGGTATTTAGCTCATATTACCTTAAAAAAATATCTTGATCAACAGAGAAGGAAAAAAGGGAGGTTGAACGGCAGAAGTAAACATGCTACTAAATTTCGCTACAACACTGCCTAAGGTCACTCTATTTTCACAACAAAGTCTTTTAAATGGTTTTTGAAGGTTTGAAAAGCATGTTGAAGAACAACTAGACACTTGGAGATATCCAAGCTGATAGTGGGCCATCCCAGCATAGATTCATTACTTGACAAGAGTGTCACTTATCTAGCTCAACATGAAGACAAAGATTAAAGTGGTGTTTATCTTTTCCTTAAAAATAGAACTGTTGTTTCCTAATATAGGTGGTATAATAATGTATTAGTGATGGTGAATTATACTCAAGCATACTATCCTTATCCATGTAATTGTCCCATTACTGAAGAAGTGAATGTAATAAATGTAAAAAGCAGATTCCTATTAGGAGCATAAGTATTTAGAGACTAGGTGTCTTTTTCAGTTCCAAAAATGTAGTTTTTAGTTATGTTAGGTGTCAAAGTTATGGTTCGATGATCTAGCTAGCTGGGCAGATCATATGTAAGCAACAAAGGTCTATTAAAAGATAGGAAATTGAATCAGAAGGGGTTGGAGAATGCTATTTGACACTACCACTATTGTAAATTTTTATCATCAATAATAGACAGTGACTGTGTTTCTGCTTCACCTGAGATTCTTGGGATGTTTCAATGAGCTCATGTCTTATGTTTCCCTTTATCTTGATTCCAATATCTTGATTTTAAATTACTCAGAATTCATGTTATGCATGCTCTCACTTCCTTTTAGCATTGAATTATTGAATATTTTCTATGCGTTAGTGCTATCTTTTTCATTGAAACACTAAAAGCCTCAGCTTCCACAAGCAGTATCATTTGTCACTAAATACCCTCATACTGACTCCATGAGCCCAATGGTGGTGAAATCTATCCCATTTTTCACATGCAATAAAATACACTAAGACGCTTATTAGAGAGTTATCCATATGATCTAAAACCTAATTGACCAAATCATTAGATAAATTGATAGAGCCCTCTCAGGCTGAAGAGGCTAATCCTCAATCAAAAGTTGGTTTGAAAGAGTTACTCTAAGTTGTCTGGTGGAGCAGCCCATCAGTACCAATTTAGAGATAATATTTTGGTGTGTCTGTCGGGATTATGAAGACATATTCCCCGAATTTTGTGCTCAAACAATGATGTTGAACTCTTGGAGGTAGCAGGAGCTCAGAATTTTTGAGGCTGCAGAACTACCTTGGTGACTCCATTGTTGAAGAATTAAAAAATGCATAGCTTCATGGTGATTCCACTAGACTTATGAATAACCCTGATGTAGGCATTCTTGTTTCGAGGTATGCATGCGTAGATTTTTCATAAATTTATGGTTTCCCAAATCCTTTTCCCAAGGATGCATATTTTTTAAGGAATGGTCCAAAATTTAATGGAGAAGGTTTGAGTTTGACCTTGAAGCATATATCAATTTTTCGTGACTTTACTGAGCTTCTTAGAGTCAGACATGAAGATATTTTCATCAGATTGTTCTATGATTCATTTCAAGTGAAATTGTGGACAATGGATTCAAAGTTTTCCTATCAAATCTATTAAGTCATTTGCAGATTTTTTTTGCTCATCTTTTTGGAAACATGAATGGAAAAACAAAGTTGGTGGCAGACTCTCTTTCCATTCAAGGTTTTAAGCAATCGAGCTATAACCACACTAATGAGGAAGTGGATGAAAATTTTTCTTCGGCCTTGTCTTCTTATTTAAAGTTATTGGAATGCAAGTCAGAAGATAAGATTCAATTTTTGGATGAATTTTCTAAGAACATTGAGAAAGACATTGAAGTTTTATAAGATAAAATTCAGTCATATAGTCTTCATGGTCAAGATCATTCTTTTAAAAAGTTTTTCATGCCAAAATACAAAGAGAAGGTGGTGCTACATTTTTCTTTTGATATTGAGGAGGAATGTATTGTTTTTGAAAATGAGTTTGATAGCACACAACTGAAATCTTATGTTTCTAAACAAAGCGTATATTGGTAGGCTAAAACTGCAGAATGTCTTGAGAATCACCAAACAAACTATGTATTCTATGATACTATAGCTGACTACATGGAAGAGTTCAACAGTCCAAATTTCCAATTATGTTTTCACTGTGAAAATCGGACCCATTTTATGTTGCCTTGGTCATTATAGTATCCAGTTTGCATTTGTTTTTAGCACAATCAAGGAGTTCAAGTATCAGATCAACTCATTGAGTGGCTTTATTAGAGGTTTCATGTCGCTTGAATCAAGCAAGAAGATTACAATTGTTAGGGTAGATAGGAGTGTGTGTGAATAAGCTCAAGTATTCTGAGCATATTTTTAGCATATGTAGATTTAGTCTTCATCTTGGATTGCAGTTTTCAACAAGCTTGAGCCAGAAGAGAAGGCCATAAGAGTTTGAAGAAGTCTTCATCAATTTCAGAAATTTTTGTTTTTCTTGAAGGAAGGCACTAGAACTACAAGTTCTTTGTTGTACCACAGGGGCACACCATCCCCAGTGGAGCCACTATTATCACTCATAATTTTTAACAATTTCGTTGATAGGATCTTACATATCATTCACCTAGGTTCCAAGTTGTTTTCATAGTCCAATTCATGAAATTTATTTAATAAAAAAACACATGTGACAAGGTTTACCCTAAGTCTAAACCCACCATCAGTCTTGTCATATCAGTCAAATCCATTCCATATCATTTAGTCTTCGCACCCATGCCTTCAAATCAAAAAAATGAGCCACTTTCTTGTTTTTCACCTTTTCGTAGTGAATACAATGGCAGAACAGTGGATTTCGATATGAAACTACCTGACAATTTCGTAGCAAATCTGTCAGAACTTTAACTGTTTTCGCTACGAAACTGTGTTTTTCTGCAGAAAAGACAGAGCAGTGTGAGGTATCAATTTTTCAATGCCCAAGGGTAGAGGTGAGGTCAGCCAATTAGTTATCATGATCACCAAGCATGCAAGATCGTATTTTCTCTCATAATTGCTTTTTTTGGTCACATGTGTCATCATTCTCCGTCAATTTATCGAATTACATTTTAAATTTTGACCCTAAGCTTCTATCTATCATTCATTGTTCAAAATATTGCATGTAAATCATCTCAGTGTCATCCTTGAAGAGCTAGTTCACAGCGCAAAATAGCTTGTTGTTTAGATTTCTTCATCTGTAGGTGTCACAGCTAAGAGGTAGCGAGGGTATAAAAGAGAAATGGAAGCAAATAAGAAAGTGAATAAAGGAGGGTATTGTGTGAGATACGAGCCAATGGATTTGAAACTATTGAATGAATATCCCAGTGTTATGGATACTTTCAGGAAGGTTGGTTATCTACAGTTTTCTCAGAAATTGCAGGGTTTTCATGCTCAGATATCCAAAGGCTTCACAGCCAATTTCACAGGGACATCCTCAAAAGTTGGGGTATTGAATTTCACAGTAACACCTAATATTATATCTCAAGCTACAGAAATACCCAGAGGAGGTGAGGAATGGTTCAAAGGTACGAAATTCAAAATGAAAAGTTGTGAAGAATTTATCAAACAGGAGAACATAGGGGCTGACATGAGAAGTGGCATCCCTAGGGGTTATATGAAAGAAAATTATTCAAATTTGTTGCTTGTGGTTCATAAGTATTTTACCCGCGAGGGGAGGTTTCACATGGTCTACTCTTATCACTTCAGACTCATTTTGCATTTCATTGCAAAGAAACCACTTGATTTGACTTTTTTTTTATTGAGAAGTTTGGGGACGATGTCAGATAAGGTCCAAGCCAAGGCTGAGGGTAGTGAAACATATTTTTTTCACCATGGCCTGATCAAATTATTAGTGTTGGAGGAATTAAAAAATTTAAAGACAGATTGGGCATCTTTTCTCTTCCTGAAAGGATATGAGGTACACTGAGTGAAACCTAAGAAGATTTCAAAGCCAAATATTACTTCATCTCCAGCTATGATTGAATAAATTAATGAAGAAGGAGGAAATCCTATTGTGGAACCAATGGATATTGAAGTTGAACCTCTGCCAAAGACTAATATCCCACAACCATCACCTGCAAGACAAAAATAGAAAATTAGTAAACACAATAGTATGAAGGTAACCAGGAGCCAAACCTTTGCCAAGGGAAACCTTGAAGACATCCTCCAGGAAATATACATTGAAGAATCTCCAATTGTCGAGGCAGAAGAAATTGAAGGGGATAGACAGAAGATGTAGAAAGGTAATTCTGTCAAAAAATTGGATTTTGCAGGAGAAGATGTTGGTTTCATTTTCCAACCAAGGAAGCCAATTACTAGGTCACAGCTTGCAAAGGGGGCCATGGAGAGCATGAGAGCAGAAAATATTAATGAAGGTAAGCAGCCATAGAACATGATATACCTTTCTCCAGCAACAGAAGAGGTTTTTGTACAAAGGAAAGGAAAAGAACAAGTTGAGGAAAAGACTGAAGTGAAAATTTTACAAGAGCAATTAAGAGAGGCCAAGGAAGAAGTAATTGAAGTCAGATTGGAATTAAAATAGGCCAAGGTAGATAAACAGCTAATGGAAAAATTTGAGAAAGAAATTAAGGATCACCTGGACAAGTATGACAAAAATTTGTCAAATTCCAAGAAGGTGTTGAAGGGAAGCCTTCCTCTGAGGAAGGTGGTGAAATACACAAAAAATAGAAATTTTTGGTTGTAGTCTGAGAGAAAAAAACTCAAAGGGCAGGTTAAAGAGTTGGAATACCAAATGGATATGATCCAAGAATAATTGAAGAAAAGAGGGTTGAAGATTAGAATGGTAAATGAACCTGAAGAGGTACAGCCTGTTGTTGATAAAGATGAGATACCCAAAGTTTGAGGGGTTGGTCTAAAATATTTTTTATTAAGTTTACAACTTGCAGGAAACACAAATTTTGGTGTAGAAAATAATTTTTTGAAGAAAAGTGACAAATCTACACTTTCAGCCAAGTTAGGCAATTTCATAGAGAAGTTCAGGCTTGAGGGCCGAAATTCGCTATGAAATTTCTGTAGGATGTTTTTTACTTAAAAATCAGTTTTGATGGAGATCCAAGGAGGAAAATTGATGGTATCTACCTAATATGACCTGAAAAACATATCTTGATCAGAAGAGAGGGCAAAAAGGGAGGTTGAATGGCAGAAGTAAACATGCTACTAAATTTCGCTACGAAACTGCCTAAGGTCACTCTATTTTCGCAGCGAAGTCTTTTTAATGGTTTTTGAAGGTTTGAAAAGCATGTTGAAGAACAACTGATGAGATCCATCATTAGACATATCTGGAGGGGTTAATAGTCACCTTTTTTCCTTCTTAGATCTATTTTTCTTTCATTTTTATTATTATTTGGCTTTATGATGCTAGTATAGGTGGTGATTAAGGCTAACATACTCTAAGTGCCTAATATGAGGTTGAGTTCGGAAAATCATGATTTATTAAGTATTTTTATAAATATTTTATCATAAATACTTAGAGGAGACATAAAGGAGAAATTATAGGAGGATTGTCCACCCTAGATTCTCTCCAGCAATTTGAACTCCAAAGGCAGCCAAAGGATCCCAAGGATTCTCTCTAGAAATTCAAATTCCAGAGGCAGCCAAGCAACTCAAAGAGGAGTGTACTCAATCTTTGTTTACTGGGATTCAAGAGGACTCAATCACCATTTTCTAGGGAATTTTTTGGTAGATACCCTGGAGAATAAAAAGAGAAGAGCTAGAGCTAGGAAGAGTTAGTCTATTCTAGTCTCGATTCCATTTAGAACTATTATTGTGAGCTATTGAGCTTTTTTCTTTATTCACTGATCAAACTTTCAGAGATGTATGCAGTTATTATTTTATGAAATGAGCATACTAGTTTCATTCGAATGATTTAAGTTTCAGAGGGCTAGGCTCGTGGGTTAGGGCCCAATCCATGTGCCTCAGCTTCTCTATTGTTCCTACCATTTCCTTATTTTCATTTAGCTAGTTTTGATTCTGCCATTTAAGTTAGATCTGCTTTTGATAAGTTTCATTGTTGTTTATTTTTTGTGTTGATGTAGTTTTAATTTCTTATGCGTAGCAAAATAGAGGAAAAACCCCAAAAACTGTGGTCAAGCCTCCCCCCCTCTCATCTTTGTCAATAGAGCTCGAGGAGGGTAGAACTTTCCCCACAAACCAAAAATGCTTTCTCGCTTATGATTTCTTGGAAATATATTAGATCAGTTCTTGTATTTTCATGAATATATTGTGTGCTTTATTTCATAAATATGCAGGTTGATTGCAGGTGCGGGCAGCATATCCCAAGAGAAGTTTCCATCACCTCCAAATTCATCTTCCATCTTCCTTTCATCTATGTGTTATGCTACCGAACCTTACCTTTATGCCTCCATTCCTCCTTTTTTTCTCTCATCGCAGCTACCGCACCCACCTTTTGATTCATAAAATAACTTAGAACCATTTAGCTCGCCTTATTCCTGTCTTTTTATTGGTCCTGACTACTTTACCTTTTTAAAGCTAAACGCTTGAAAATCCATTGAAACTTGTCTTCCGCCTTTGCTCCTCAAGCCTCCCGCCACCATACGTCACACTGCGTAGATCGCAACATTTACCTTTTACCCTTAACACTTATCACTCGTTCTTTGCGATTGCGATCTTGCGAAATCGCACTTCGCACCATTTAGCGTTTGCCTTTTAACGCTTACTGCTTATTCTTGTGATTGCGATATTGCAACATCGCATATCACAAATCGCAACTTTTACCTTTTTATTTTCACCACCACATCATCCCCATTGCAAATCGCATCCCGCGGAACTTAGCACATCGTAGATCGCAGCCCGCAACCTTTACCGCATTGCAAACCACACTTCGCACAATTTAGTTCATTTCGTTAAGTCCTTACCGCTATCCATTTAAACTTGCGATATTGCGATTCATGACCCGCCACGTCACTCGTCACACTTCACACTTCGCACAATTTAGTTTATTCCATTAATTCCTTACTGTTATCCATTTAAACTTGCAAAGTTGCGATTGCGACATCGCACATCGCAACTTTTGTCCTCCATCGCACCCCACCATCGCACTTTTGATTTATGTTCGCTCCAAATTCATTTCTCACACTATTACAAGGTTTTATAAGGTTTTAACCCCCGATTTCCATTTCTAAGCCCTGTTTCATGCGCTAAGCCCTCAATTTGCCACTTTAGCCCCTTTCTTCCCTCCAAGCTACAAATCAACCCATTTTTTAGTTAGAATTAAGTCATGGATATTTTAGTTTCATAGATAAGAGCATGGTAGATAGATCATAGGATAAGTAGAGTGCATTTAGCCGTTTGGCCAAGTTAAGTGTGGTTTAGAATTGGTTTCCTTTCTGCTATTTGTTTTCTTCAAATTCAATTAGCTTCATTCTTGTCATTTCTTTTCAGCAATTTAGTTCAATTTACATTCTTTCATTTCCTTCCAGCAATTTACTTTCCAGTTGTTCTCATAATTTAATAAATAGCACCCTTTTGTAAATCAGAAGAGGATGACATGAACAGACTGCATCTGTTGTGTATATAGAATTGTCACCTCAAATTTTGTACAAACCCCGTGTTGATAAAGTAAAATAAGGCAGCCCCTGGGAGTTGCAGCACTCTTGGTGCAATACTAGGGCTCACCACTTTTTGGCGTCGTTGCCAGGGAGGTGTCTAGTAGATGTTTTGATTTTGTTTTTAGCATTCTTTTCTGCTTTCCTTTCTTTTCATGTCATTTCTGAAATATTAAAAAAATACAAAAAGATTTGATTTTCATGCCTCATAGGACTAGGAATACTCAAATACAAACCTTACCTAAAACCCCCACATCACCTCCTGGCCACCCTTCACTCTTCTTTAGTGGCAGTGAGATTGAACCCCCTCTAGGAGAGCCTTCTAAATATTTTAGGATCCTATTGGGGAAGAAGAAGAAGACCTTGTTCCAACTTAGGGACTTGCTTCACCTATCTTAACCATGGCTGGGACCCAGAGATATTTTCCCATAAGAGAGGCAGATGGGGAAACCAATATGAAAAACATTAGCCCCTCAGCTCTTCCACACTTTCATGGACTTACCTTTGAGGACCCTGACACATTCATGTTTGAATTTGTTATTGTTTGTAGGACTTATGAATACACCTCCGATGATCAGAAGTTGAAGCTATTCGCATCCACCCTTAAGGATGCAGCCTTGCGCTGCTTCATGGGTCTTCCTGGGGATAGCATCACTACCTAGGCACACATGGAAGAGACCTTCAGCAGAAGGTACAAATACTATTGTAGGTCCAAGGAAACTAAGGATGAGATATTTAGGATGATTCTAGGGCCTGATGAATCCCTAGAGGATTATGAAGAGAGGTTTCAATTTAACTATAAGAGAGCCAATTGTACTCTTGGTCCTGACTCACTTAAACTTATACTTCTTCGAGGGATCAGTGAAGAGATGATAGAAACCTTGAATATGTTATCAGGAGGAGATATCTACCAACAACCCTATGAAACAATCAAAACTGTCTTTCAGAACCATTCTAGGGAATTTAGGAAGAAGGTAAGAGCTATAAAAAGTACATCCAATACCCCTTCCTCTTCCACCTTCATAAAACATGAGATTGGAAACATGCCAGAGGACTTCAAGAGTGACATGTTGCACACCTTTTCTTTGCAAATGGACACAATGCAGGTCAAAAGAAAGCAAGAGGAAGCAGAGAGAGCTCTGGCCATATTTTGTCCTAGATGTATCAGGAAGCACCCAAGAAATGAATGTCCATTGAATGTCATAGAGGTTTGCTTATTCTGTGAAGAGAATCATGCCACAGATAAGTGTCCCTCCTTACATGGACTTCAATTTGTATATCAAGGTGGGGAAATAATGCTAGAGCAACTCTGTTTCATCAACCAGAGAAGGCCTCAAGGCCCTCGGCCATATCAACAAGGTATGCAAGGAGCATATTACTCTTACTATTACAACAATTAGAGTGCACCCAGGCAACCTTGGTACACCCCCACTCCTCCATCCTGGTCTCCACCTCCTGCATGGCCTTCCAACCCTTTACATCATCCTTAGTGAGTAAACCAACCATTTCAGCAGTATGTTCCACAACAACCTCAGTGGAACAATCCATCCCAACGGTGGAGGTCTCAAAAAAATTAGCTACCTGCTCTAATGCCTGCACCCAAACCTCAACCTCAGCTTACTCATGTTTCTCCACCTAGGCTACCTATACCTTCACAGCCCAATCCGAACCTGAACAACAGACAGGAACAACAGGCTCCCAGTGGAGAAACATCTCATCCAGCTTATGTTGTGGAGATACAGGAGGTTAATATTAGCTATGGAAGAGTAATCCCAGACAACCATCCCCCATCTCCACCTGTAGAGGTTGAGGAGGAAAAGGAAGAAGATAACACTCAGATCCAACAACCTCCTTTCCCCGAGCACTTGATCCACCATAGTCAGCACACCCCACAGGAGACTAAACTCCTGGGAGAATTGAAAATTTTGTGTGTAAAGATACCACTTCTCCAGGCCATTAAGGATTTCCCTATCTACAATAGGCTCATCAAATAAAAGTTCTTCAATAAACCTAGAAGGAGGAAGAGAGATACCCCCACCATCAATGTGGTAGGACAATTGTCTGACCTGATGCTAGGGAAGGTGATATTTCCAAAAAAACTGGACCCTAGTAGTCCAGTTTTTGATGTACATATGGATGGTGTCATAGTCCCCAACACTCTGATTGATTTAGGGGCTGCCATCAATATCATGACCAAGGAAACTATGTTGAAACTTAATCTCCAAGGGACTTTGAGGAAAACCACAACTGTTATGCAACTTGCAGATCGATCCACAGTAACTCTGGAAGGAATTGTTGAGGATGTTATGGTTACGATTGACTCTTGGGAGTATCTTATAGATTTCCTAGTCCTACAGCCAAAAACCAAATTTAATGGTCATCATATCATCTTAGGGAGACCTTGGTTAGCCACTGCAAATGCGTATATTAGTTGTCAGGCCGAAAACATGACTATAAAAAATGGGCCTTTGTCTACACAACTAGTGTTATATCCTCCAGCCCAGCCTTCCATTGATCAAGATCTCCCTATATGGTTGGAGGTTGAAGAATATGAGTTATATAACAATGCCCCTATGTGTACCATAGATGTTATTCTTAGAGGGGGGCAACTTGATGAATATGAACTCATCGACCATGCCATTCAAAACCAGTCCTCCACTAACATTCCTCTCAAAACCTTAGTCAAAGAATCTGAAAGCCAACCTTGGATGGAAGTGCCCTCAGTTGAGGTAGCCTCTGAAACCACCAAGGCTATTTATTTTGGCCCATCTAGATCTCTAAAAATAAACCCAAACCTCTTGAATGAAGAATAGAAGCATCTATGCCAGATTTTAAAACAAAATATTGAAGGATTTTCTTGGGATTACAAGGAAATGAAAGGGGTGCATCCTTCAGTATGCAGGCATCACATTTACATCAAAAAAGGATGCAAGCTTGTGATACAACCCCAAAGAAGGATGAACCGGGCTTTGAAGGACATATTCAAAGAAGAGCTGCAGACACTATTGGATGCAGGGTTCATATATCATATATCTCACAGTGAGTGGGTATCTCCTATTATCCTAGTCCCAAAGAAGAATGGGAAGTTGAGAATTTGTGTTTATTATGAGAAATTAACAAATCCAACAAGAAATACCATTTCTCTTTGCCCTTTATAGACCAAGTCTTGGATGGCCTTGCAGGGAAGAAGTTATTTTCCTTCTTAGATGGGTTCAATGGGTACAATCAGATTCAAATCAACCCTGAAGACTAGGATAAGACTACTTTCTGTTGAACCCTTAGTTATAATGAGAGGAGGGGGGGGGGGTGAATCAGTTTAACACATACATGGACTTTTAAAACTTTTCTCTTAAACCTTATTTACACCTTCACTTCATGATCAACTTAATATGTGAGCAATCTTTATTAGTGAGCAGCAAGTATCAAACAGATTTTTTAATTGTAACAACAGTCTTAATATGTGAGCAACAAGTATTAAGAAGATTAGATAAATCACATCAACACATGCACAAAGACACCAAATATAAGTGGAAACCCATAAAGGGAGAAAACCACATCTTATTATTGTTGTGATGCAAAGGCAAGCTCCAACTCCCTCTCACCATTGTTTTTCTGCAGGCACCAACCTACAGGAGGCTCCAACCTCAATTCTGCAAGCTACAACTTGCAAGGAAGCTCCAACTCCCATTAATTTTCTGCAGGCACCAACCTACAGGAGGCTCCAACCTCAGTCAGCTACAACTGACATTTTATCAAAGCTACAACTTGATGTGGAAGCACCAACTCCCATCTATTTTCTGCAGGCACCAACCTACAGGAGGCTCCTACCTCAGTCAGCTACAACTGACATCTATCAAGCTACAACTTTATAGGGAAGCTCCAACTTCCTTACTCTTTCAAAAGAGAAACACTTGCTGATTTACCTTGGATATCAGCTCTGTTCTGTTCCATCTGCTCTGTTGTTCATCTATTCTCATATCTTCCCTTTATCATCTCTGCATCTTTTCAGATTCTCTATCAGCTTCTCCTTCTTCTCTGCTCAGCTCCTCTTTCTTCTCTGCCTCACTGCTCCATTTCTGCATTCTCTTCTCTCACTCTCTCTTTCACTTCTCACACAACACTTTGCATATCAAAATGATATTACTTATAGAAATCCTCACATGACTGTTTGTATTCCTCTAGGAATTCGAAATGGATGGTCATACCCCTTGGTCTTATGCCTCCTCATTTCTTTATCCAACTCAATTTAAAATCATAATAATTTGTACAAAATTTCATGCTACAGTGGGATTTTGTCTTTTCCTTAGGATACTTGCCTTTGCATCACAAACAGTAAAAAATAATTAAAACATTTACATTCACATTTTCAATTACATATTTCAATTTCACTCAGCTCCTTTTCTGGATTTTGGCTTTACTAAATTTGTCTTTTCTTGCTGCTGTTAAGAACCTCTTCTGCATACACTTTGTTCAATGTCGTCTGCATATTCCCTGTTTTATGTGCTTATTCACCTGTCCGACTCATTCCTGTACATATTCCTGTCAAACCTGTAATCTCTGTGTATCTCTGCATGCTCTCCTTTTCCTTTTCCATAACTGCATTCAAGTTTCATGCCCAAGCATTTCCATATCCGGCAATCTCACACTTGTCCTATTCCACGCTGGCAATTTCAAACAAATAAGGTTGGGCTATTTTAATATCTTAATTCAGAGAATTTAGATATTAATTTCATACTCCTCTATAGTTACAAATCCGACAATCTCTTATATGGACATATGCGCTAACTTCGCATTACAACCCTCATACGCAACATAATAGTTGACTATTGAACCATAATAAAACCAAACCTTATGACATTAGCACAGTGAATAAGAGTGTATCGTCCTTTGGCTCCAGGTCCACGAAGCATTGCACCCTGCCTTTTTATATATATTGCGCACCGTATATATATATATATGGTTTGGGTTTTTGTATATAAGGCGCATAATACTTTGGCTATTAAAACCAAGTTAATTGACCTTCGGCATATTTAATCACATATACATATTCTATTATATGTAATATATCCATATACATATTCTGGCGCCCTTCAATAATTAATGGAGTCCCACAGTACATCTCATACCCTTATGAACTTGTGAACCATGATAAAAATCTTTTAATATACTCCTTCGAACCTTATATTAAGATTATAATACGTCAAAAACATTAATAAACCAATTCATTTTATATGACTCCGCCAAGCCCCAAAATTCAGTCAAACAACCAATCCACGGAACACACCGTACCTGGCTTAATCTCTGTGCGCTTTTATTAAACCTCGCGCATCTTCGTTTAATGATCTCCATCCAATGCTCCTCCACCAGATCGACGGTTTATACCCATTTCGCTCGGCGTCTTTGGTCGGTGTATAACGCGTGAAATTGCAAGTTAAACGGTGGCTTCCAATACCGCCTATGCCACGTGTCACGAAGTCTATGGAATCGCTGCGATTTCTGCAAAACCACCTTACGGTCGAAAGGTGGTGCGGAATTGGGAAATCCGCCTCCGTGAACCCGCTCATGGTTTCAGTCCCCTCATGGTTCCTCCGGTCAAGGTTCCGGTTCTCCTTTATTATTTATATATTTTGTTACGACTATGGTTCTGCCTTTGACTATGGTTCCGCCTCTGACTCTGGTTCCGCCTCCATTCATATTGTAGTCAATACACGGTTTCCTGTTATAAAAGGTTCTTTTATACTCTGACGCAGAGTTCCACCATACATAACCCTTGCACCATACATAACCCTTGCAGAGTTCCACCATACATAACACGGTTTTGTTTATTCTTATGCAGAGGTTTATTATGCATTTCTTATAAATACTCTGCTACAGGGTCTCATTCATACGGAATTCTCGTCACAGGGTTTGTATATTCTCCCCACAAGCGCATACAGTTTGGACAGTTACACTGGGACAATTTCCTCATATGATTCGACCAAGAACACATAAAGTCACACATGGAACTTATTCACAATTCTTCAAAACAGATATATGTATATATACAGGTGGTAGGTCTCAAACAAATTCTTACAATTTCATAACAGCCAGATATTCAACTCGGTGGCCATTATTCTCCTATTCTGTTACGGAAGAGGTTCTCTGCCTCTCTCCAGCTCTCGGGCTCCCTCTCCAGCCCTCTTCTACCATTTAAGCAATGCTCCAACTCATCCCCAAGAATATTAAGTCTTTACTACAGATTTAGTCTATCATTGATGAATAATTGCTCAATAATTCATCTGCAAACTGTATTAAACCCCTAATTCATAGATAAACCAATTCTGCTTCAATTCCTCTGTTTCTTCTGTTGCCTCTGCTACTTCTCTGTCTCTTTTTCCTTATGGATAGTTTAGGTGTTGCTCCTGTCTTTACCTTTGCCATCTCCTTTTCCATCAATGACAACATTTCCAACACTTTCACCTGCCCTTGGGGTACCTTTTCTTATAGAGTCCTACCCTTTGGGTTATGTAATGCCCCGACCACCTTCTAAAGGGTTATCTTGAGCATCTTTTCTGAGTTATTCCATGACTCTATCGAAATCTACGTGGATGATTTCACACCATATGGGGATGACTTCCAGGAATCTCTCTCCAATTTGAGTAAATTACTAAGAAGGTGCATTGAGACGCATCTCTCCTTGAGCCCAGAAAAGTGTGAATTCCTAAAGAAAGCAGGGGTTGTATTAGGACACTCCATATCCCAAGCAAGAATACAGGTAGACCAGAACAAAATCACTATCATCAAAAGGGTACCTGCTCCTATAAAGCAGAAAGATGTCAAGAGTTTCTTAGGCTTAGATGGTTACTATAGAAGGTTCATCAAAGATTTTAGCAAGATGGCTTTGCCATTATTCGGGTTATTGGCCAAGGATTCCGAGTTTATTTGTTTTGGCCCTTATCAAGAGGCTTTCGAGCTCATTAAGAAACAATTGACTACTTCCCCCATCTTCCGAGGTCCAAATTGTACTCTCCCTTTCCACATCCACACTAATGCATCCAACAAAGTTGTAGGGGCAGCATTAGGACAATTAGAGGAAAAAATCCCTTATGCCATTCATTTCATCAACAAGAATTTTTCAAAGGTGGAGTTTAATTATGTTGTTACTAAGAAGGAGATGTTAGCCATTGTCCATGCATTGAACAAATTCAGGCATTATGTCACTGGATATCAGACCTTTTTCCACATTGACCATGCAGCCATCAATTATTTAATGAATAAACGAGATGTAAATGCTAGGATAATTAGATGGTTTTACTTTTGTAGCAATTTGAGTTGACTATTGTTGATAAACCTGGAAAGGAAAATGTTGTTGCAGATTTTTTGTCCAGGCTAGTTCTCCCTGTAGGTGAAGAAGGAATGGTGGATGACCAGCTGCCAGATGAACACCTCTTTTCCATATCATCACTCTCACCATGGTTTGCTGATATATATAACTACTTGGTTGCTAGAAAACTCCCTCCTAATCTTTCATTTAGGGAGAGGAGCAGAATCATCAGAAAAAACGCCCCTTTCACATGGATTGGGGGAAATCTTTTCAAACTAGGCCCTAATCAAATCCTAAGGAGATGTGTGAGGGAGGGAGAAGTTTTTGATATCCTCTCTGAATGTCATGACAGCCCGTGTGGAGGCCACTTTGTTGTAAAGAGAAATTCTTACAAAGTTTTGCAGGCAGGATACTATTGGCCTACCCTTCACCAAGATTCCAAAAGATACACCAGCAGGTGTGACCAATTGTTACACTGAAAATTGTCATCCTGACATTCTGTTATGTGTATGAGCTCATTATTACTCATATCTCCTTCTTTGCAAGTCTAACATATTAGTTCCTCATGTCAAGCCTTGAAAATCAGAGAAAAGTTCCTAAAAATCTCCTTAACTTTGGTGTCGCACTTTTTCTGTATCTTGCCTACGGTCCCGCACCTAATGTTCAAGTATCCTGCATACCTTAACACACTTTCTCTGTGTTATGGGTGAGGACCCCTGTAAAGATCAAAAAGGCGCAAGTAAATTCAAAAAGATCAATTTCCGTAAATTCTAGAAGCCTCTAGAAAGAATCTTGCGGTGGCAGAACTGCTCTTTTGAGGTTCATGTATCCCTTACCTTATGGAGCTAACCCCTTGATGTGAGGAGCTTATCCCTTTGAAGGAGGATTATATCCCTTCATAATTGGAACTGAAACCTCTTCCTTTCCACTATAAAAAGAGGCATTGGGTAACCTCAAGGGGAGTTCAATCTTTAGAATATTTGAGGTTAAGTGCTGTTGGGATTCAGACTCATTTGACTAAGATTTTTGTGAGGAGAGATCACATACCTCTATTTGTCTTGGTTGGAGGAGTGCAGAGCTTATCAAAGTAGAGGAGACTCCTGCTTCGGACCCCAGGAAGGCCTATGCAACATCAAGGTTAAGGTTGTAAGTTTTTCCTTCTTTTGAAATTAATACAAATATACTCATTTTTCTCAATAAGCTGTTAGTTAATGGTTTATTTCATAGATTCCTTGATCACTATGATAAGCATGATTTATGATGATTTCTATACAGGTGATATTTAATATTTTTCTTGTTTGTGACTGCAGGTTTACGAAGATAACTCCTTCAAGTGCACGAGGGACAACAACGACTTTAAACAAGCGCTGGAAATACGATAAGTTTTTTACACCTCTATAGAGATTTTTGTAAATCATATATGCTTAGAGAAAGATTAGTTTATTTGGCTGTTTGTTGCTATATACTTTTATTACTAGGGAGATTGGTCTTGTCCGCAAGACGGATTAATCCACACAACAAATTGGTGACTCTGCTGGGGAAGAACTTGTTGTTTTTGGTTCTCTTTTATTTTGATTTGAGGAAACGTTTTTCCTGGTTTTTGATTGATAGATATCTGCCTGGGTAGCTTAGTTTTTCTCTGTTTTTGAAATTTTTGAAATATTTTATGTTTTTCTCTAGTTTTTCTAGGGACCGCACTTTTTCTTTTTTGCACAGTGCAAGCAGTTTCGCACTTTCCTTGAGTAAACAGTGCGGGACCGCACTTGTTCCTTTTGGAAGCCTGCGAACCCTGTTAAAATTTTAAAGAACTCCAGATTTCTTTCTTCAGTTTATCTTTATTTTGATTTAGAGTTTTTGGTTTTTACCCAGATTAATAATTGTTTCTGTCAAAAGCCTTTTGTGAATGAATTCCAGCAGTATTGGTGTTTTGATGATTTTCTAGAAGTTTTGCGTTTTGGATTGCTTTTCACTTGGTCTTTGTAGTGATTCGAAGCATTGGCAGTTTGAAGTACCTCAGATTACATTGGTCTTTTTTCCTTTTTGCTGAATCTAGCCTGATTTTGAAGTCCATCCTTTATTGAGAAATCGATCTACTTGTTTCTTTGCAAATCTTCGAAAAAAACTTTGTTATAGGTTTTTGAATTTCATTTTTTATAAAAAACATATTTGAGTGTTTTTTATTTGTTTGTTATTCTGGACAAATAGATCCTTAGTTTGCTGAAAAAATAAGTAAAACATTCTTCAAAAAATATTAAAGCTTTTATTCAATTAGATTTTTAAATTTTGTAGATCTCAAAATTAGTTTTGTTGTTTTGAGTGCTTTTAAAAATTTGTAGATTTCTTTTGAAGGGAAATTGTTTTTGTAGCTTCAAGTTTTTGAAAGTGAAAGGATTTTGTTTTGAGCTTTGATAATTTTTCTCATTTTGAGTTATTGTTGAAAAGACAAAAATATTTTCTTTCAATTATTCTTTATGTTTAAAGAGAGAATTGTTTATTAAAAGAATTGCATTCTCGAACTCTTTCTTTAGCTAGAATTTCATTGAAAGAAAACGAATTGATTATCATTTTTAGGTGCATTTTTAGTGTTTTTGGAAGTCGAGTCTTCACACCATCAAAGTTTCATTTATGCGCCCATTGACTTAAGAAACAGCTCATAAAAGTAACGCTTAATTAAAATTCATCTAGTAATCTTTTTATTTCTAGGGCTCTTATCAGCAACATAGCTTAGGCTAGTATCTTGGAGTAGGGATTAATTAACTCTCCAAGATAGTAAAAACAAACAAGTAGATAAATCTTGCGGTAGGAAATAAATCCAATTGTAATTTGTACAATCTGGGAAGCTTCTCTTAAAGAAGTCAATCACGAGATCATGTCCGAACCTTTGAGACAATCAATTATGTTTCATTGGGGAAGATAGAAGATTTTGCGCGCATTACAAATGGTAAACCTCGGATTAACCATTGTCGAGGAGCCTGGGGTCACTTGTCGGTAAACCTCGGATTGACCATGTCGAGGAACCTTCAAGGGGATTGAACTTTGTTACTCTTCCATTGCGCGTGGGATGGGATCGTAAACTGTTCCCCCAGTTGTATTTGTTACTGTTGGTAACCTTAGTGTCCATAAGCTTAATATTATTTCCTAAGGTGAAGGTGAAGGAAAGATCTCACTGTAAATGGAGCAGACGTCGACTAGACTCACTTGGAATCTCTGGGGGGTTCTCTTCACACGAGATGGTTTTGTGAGGAAACTCGTGCCAGTCTGTTTCATTAAGAAGGTTGTCAGGGTAACTGTTCCAACCGCCTTTTCTGTATTAAATTTCTACTAAGTTGGATTTCATCACCAACTAGTGTTTTTAGTATGGGAAGTTACTGTTTGTGTGTGGTTTGAACTATTAGATTTTTAAGCGTGTGATTCGGCTATTTGTTTCTTTAGATACTTTAGGTGTTTTCATTTAAATTTTCTTTGTTTGCGTGTGATTAGTTAATATTTAATCATGGCGGAATTGCCAAGACAATCCCGGAGACTACAAGGGAAACCCCCTAAGTATACACTAAGTCAACTTGAAGGGCTTCGTGCTCTGGTATCATCTAGTAGCGATATAATTAGATCAACAGAAATTGGAACTTCATTTATAGTTGTTCATCCTGATCATCAAATACCCACAACAGAACACATTCAAGAACCGATTTCAGTTTCTTAAGTTACTGGTAGTATTTCTCCTTCCAGTGAACTAGCTGACGAACCTGAAATCTCTGAACCTGAAACTGAACCTTATGTTTTGGAAACATCCTCAGGATTTATTACACCAACTTCTAGTGATCTTGGTTCACCTAGGGTAATAAATATTGTCACTGAAGATCTTCCATCTGGCCTTATTTCTATTGAAGAACTTACTAATCCAGACGAAGATTTATCTCTTCTCGAATCCCCTCAGTATTTAAATCTTAGGGAGTGTGAATCTATTTTCTACAGCCCTATTCGAACTAGTGCTTGGTATCTATCTTTAACAAACTTTTTAGAGAATCTGAGTCTTGCTTTTTCTCCACCTCGAATTCCATTTCATCCTACACCCAGGTTACTATCTGTCATCCATTATGGCAGGAGAGTCATCCATGTTTTCCGAGACACCGGAAGCATTTTTACACGGTGGTCCTTCTGTTCCTTCGGGATATCAGGCTCTGTCTGGTACTTTCTCGGGAGCATCTCCTCAACCAATTGAACACATATTATCATCTGGTCTTAAGGGAGTTAAAACTGAAACGTCGAACGCAAAGAAAATATTTATGATGTCTGGTAATATTCTGAATCCTCAACCTCAAGGCATTCAGTTACCACCTGGAGGACAATTTCAGGGAAATCAGTTACCGCCTGGGGGGCAACCTCAAGGTAGTCAGTTACCGCCTAGGGGGCAACCTTCAGGAAGTCAGTTACCACCTGGGGGGCAACCTCAAGGTAGATTTTTCCCAGGACAAACTGTGGAATCATATTATTTTGGGGGACAACCCCAAGGACAGTACATACCTCAAGGGTATCAACCTTCGGGACAGTACATACCCCAAGTTCAACCCCAAACTCAATATGCTCCTCAGGGTCCTTATCAACCCCAGTTTTAGTATGCACCTCAGGGTTATCAACCTCAAGGTCAGTACCCAACTCAAGGTTTCCAATAGCCTTCTGGTCAATCATCTGTACAAGGAGCCAAAAATTTACCACTTACTTATCAACCCTACGTTCAACCAGTCTATGGTCCTTATGTTCAACCTTCTACGGGACAATACCCTGGAATGAATATGATGTGGGATCCGTCCCAATATCAACAGCCTACGCAGCCTAACGTGTAGTTTCCTTTTCAACCTGGACAGCCTTTGGTTTCTGGTCCAACCCAGCAACCTGTCCAACCTACTATTCAAACTCCTGCACCTAGTTTTGTTCAGAAGTCTAGGCCTAGTACACCTCAGACTCCGCCTCAAACTGCTGCAACTGTTGCAACGTCTGTTCAACCTATAAAACATGTTTCTGGAGTATCTGTCGCTCCGAGTTCTTCTATCCCTGCATCCGTGCAAATCCCTCAAGTCTCTGTACCCCAGTCAGGACCTTTAGTTCAGACTTCGGTTCAGATGCCTACGGGACAAGCCGGTACAAGTACAGTTGTCACAAGTCAACCGCAATTCACGTATCAACTGTACCAGGGACAGCCTCAATTTGGTCCCGTTTCACAAAATCCAAGTTATCAGTATCAACCGTACCCTGGCTATACTTATCAACAGCCTCAACAACCCCAGTTTGGTCCGGTTAATCCTGGTTACCCGGGAGGTTACACAATTCCTAATGCAAATCCGATTCCTAGTTATCTTGGGTATCTGCCTCCTGGAACTGCTTTGGCTACTCAAGGTTTTCGCGACCCTAACCATCAGTTACCATTTATTGCAACTTTGGATTTACCTGATTTGACGCGCCTTACGAATGATCCAATTTTCTATTATTCGTATTGGCTGCCAATGCCGCATAAGTTGCCCAGTGATATACCGAAATTCGAAGGTAAGTCAGGAGAGGATCCATCAAATCACGTCATGACTTATCACCTTTGGTGTGCGTCTAATTCAATAATTGATGATTCAATTCACTTACGTCTTTTCCAAATAACTCTTATTGGTCTTGCCTCTAAATGGTACATTGAGTTACCACGAGGCTCTTTTAATAATTTCAATCAGTTAGCAACTGCCTTCTTGACTCATTTTCAGTTTCCTGTCAGATACGACAATGGCACGGAACTATTAACTTCACTTAAATAATCCACGTCCACATACATTTCTAATCATATTCATGAATGGTGACGTAGAAGGCGTTTAGTGAAATTTTACATTCCGGATCAAATTTTGGCGGAATGGTTTGTTAAATCATTGTTACCCAAAATCACTGAAGACGTAGCTAAGGCTGGCGTTGTTACTAAGGAAAAAGTAATTTCTAAAGCTTAGTACCTTGACCTCGTTTATACGTAGTCAGGTACTTTACATGAAAAAATCCCTGATCTTCCAAAACAAGGTCAAATAGTTGCCGCTCCTTCAGGGTCTCATGCTGCTGATGGTATGATTGGTACAGTCAATACTAAAAGCAAGAAGAAATCTTCAAAGAATTCTTCTCCTATTATAACTTTACCTGATTCCCTGAAAGGAGAATCTTCCCCCGAAATTTATGCCGACATTCATGTCGTAGAGACATCTACGACCAAATCTAATTCTGGCGGTAAAAAGAAAGGGAAGAATAAAAACAAAAATAATTCAAAAGAGAAAACTGATAAAAACGAATCCAATGACGAAAAACGCAAACCTCGCTATCCTTGTTACATTTGTGATGAGGATAATTTTACTAAGGAATGCCCACATCGAGCAGAGGTTGCAAAATTCGTTAAAGGTTCCCAACAACCTGTTGTCTTGAAGGATCCTTTTTCGACTCAAGATAGTAAGATGGTTGGTTCTACCTCAAATGCCTCAGAAGAACCTATTTTGATGATTTCTCATGTAAGGATTGCGACGCGATCACAAGATTATGGTACTAAGAATCCTGTTGATGGTAAAGAAGCAGAATCTTCTAGTGAAAATACATCAACTACACCTCCTCCTGTTTCTGGTCCGCTACAGATCGAGAAACCAAATCCAGACTTAATAATCAAACCGCCTGCTAAAGGTGTTCTTCGTAAATCAACTTTCAATCCACATGTGAGAGCTGCTCAGAATTACAACATTGTTGAAGACTTAGCTATTTCCCCTTCAGCAATGTTGGCTTTGGAAGTGCTACAATCATGCCCAGCAAAGTGTAAATTACTTTTGTCTGCCATAGGAGCTGTCGATGTTCAGGATTCAAACCTTATAATCTTCGATTTATAAAATAGTACACCTCACCTACCTCACCAAATGGCTTTCCAAATTCCAGTGTTAGTCAAAAACAAACCAATCTTTCAGATTGTGATTGATGAGGGAGCTTCAACGTGTATTATGTCGATTCAGTGTTGGAAATCGCTTGGTTCTCCTATGCTCGATCAGTCTCCAACGATTCTTAAGGCTTTTGATGGTCGAGGTTTTCACCCTTTTGGTATTTTGCAGGATTTACCCATAGGGGTCGAAGGTAAAACCATAAATCTAGATGTGGAAGTGGTTGATGCCCCTCTAGATTACAACCTTCTTCTGGGTCGTAATTTGTCTTATGTTATGACTGTTGTTGTTTCTTCGGTCTTTCGGCTCATTAAATTTCCATATCAAGGAAGGATCGTTACAATAGATCAGTTAACTTATTTTTCTTCCGACCCAGCCTCTACAGAAACAATCCAGCACGTTGGTAAAGCAGCTATCCCTTACAAGGATGTTGGAGTAGGTTTGATTAAAGATTCTGGTTTACTAGGAACTTTTTCCTTTCCTTCTCCTAACGTATCGCCTTCTATTGCAACTATTCACATGATTTCGTCAGATACTGTTATATTTGATGATCCTTGGATCGTACCATCCGACTTCGAGTTAGATTCATTTGATGGCATGATGCCTTTGAGTCCATTTGAAATTGCATAGCAGGCTGTACAGTCACTTTCCGACCCCTCTTCAATTGAAACTGATCCAATGAATGGGATCCATGAGGAATCACTTTCTATATCTAGTTCAGCCACAACGACATTTCCTGATCTTGTTCATACTGATGAGAAAATTCGTGAACTTTTGTCTGTTGATGATTTACCATGGGAAGATCTACATCACCGATCTTCGTTTTTACCTGAGCTGGATCATTTTGAAGATGATTTTGCTTCAATTTTTACTGCTGAATATGTCAAAGAACCCCAAAATCCATTGCAAAATCCTGATTCTGAGTTAAATTTGGAAAATATCTCTCGAACGATTCCAATTGACATTTTGGTAAAGCCAGGAATAATTGAAAACATTCATATAGGTGCTTGTTGTACGGAAGATGAAATTCAAACTTATAAAGCCCTATTTCAAGAATTCTGTGATGTGTTTTCCTAGTCTTATGAAGAAATGCCAGGAATCGATCCGTCAATTGTCGTACATGAAATCAAGACTTACGTGGATGCCAAACTTGTCCGTCAACGTCTACGTCAAATTCATCCTAGAAAAGCTGCTGCTATCAAAGCAGAAGTTGAAAAATTACTTCGTGCAGGTTTCATTTATCCAATTTCCTTAACGGATTAGGTATCAAATATTGTTCCTGTGACTAAAAAATAAGGAACGATACGAGTATGTATCGACTATAGGGATATTAATCGATTTTGTCCTAAAGACAATTATCCAACCCCCTATATCAATCAAATAATCGATGATTGTGCCGACAGTGAAATGTTTTCTTTTATGGATGGTTTTTCCGGTTACAATCAAATAAATATACTCCCTGCTGATCAGCCAAAAACAGCTTTTATTTGTCCGTGGGGGACGTTTTCTTATTGCAAACTACCCTTTGGATTGAAAAACGCTGGAGCAACTTTTCAAAGGGCTATGTCTTACGCATTTCATGACATTAAGCACATTGTGCAGCCTCATCTCGATGATTTACCTGCTCATTCATCGCGTAGGGCCGACCATCTCACTCACTTACGAGCTATATTTATGAGATGTAGGCATTATCGAATTAGGTTGAATCCACACAAATGTGTTTTCTGTGTAGAATCGGGTCGCTTACTAGGATTTTTTTTTTCGAAAGCAGGCATTCGCGTCGATCCGTCGAAGGTCAAAGCTATTGTCAATTTATCTCCTCCTTCGACTTTACGCCAACTCCAAAGTTTGCAGGGAAAAGCAAAATTTTTACGTCGGTTCATTCCTAACTATGCCGAGCTTACAAAGGGTTTTACCCGGTTACTGAAACAGAACATTCCATTCTTTTGGGATGAGATCGTTGATCGATCTTTTGATGCACTTAAACACGCGTTGACCCATGCACCGTTATTGCATCCTCCCAACTAGAACCAGGACTACGTTTTGTACCTCGCCACCTCTCATTCCACCATTGGGATGGTTTTAGTTCAGGAAGACGAATCTAACACTGAACATGTGATTTACTATCTTATTTGAAATCTACATCCGACTGAGATCAAATACACAAATGTGGAGAAATTGGCCTTGGCAGCTGTTCAAGTTGTCCAAATATTTAGACACTACATCTTGTTATGCAAAACCACAGTAATTTCTGACTGTAACCCTATGATGTACATTTTAACCAACCAATTTCTAGGGGGCAAGTATTCAAAATGGATATTCATCGTACAGGAATTTGACTTGGAATTTGAAAAATCCAACGCAAATAAATCTTTGGTATTTACGGAACTGATGTGCGATTTCCCCTCTGCTGATACTGAAACTCTGGCAGAGGAGCCCATTGCGGACGAATCTTTGTTTCTTATCAGTACTCTTGATCCATGGTATGGAGATATTATCGTTTATCTCCAAACCCAATATTTTCAGCCTGAAATCTCACGATCTCAGCGACGAAAAATATGCTTCCAATCCCAACAGTACAATATTATTGGTGATACACTCTATCGTCGTGGAGCGGATTCTGTTTTCCGACGCTGTCTTATTCATGAAGAAGCTAAAAAAATTTTAAATGACTGTCATTCTAGAGCATGTGGCGGTCATATGTCTAGGTATGCCACAACCCAAAAGATATTGCGCACTGGTTATTTCTAGCCGTCGTTATTCAAAGATTGTATTTATGCATTCCGGAAATGCCACAATTGTCAACTTTTTTATCGTAAGATGCGTGCGCCACCCGCTCCTCTTCACCCTATAATTGTTGTCAGTCCTTTCGCGAAATGGGGTATTGACTTTTTACATGTAACCCTCACTCGGCTGGGGGGCATGCGTATATCATATTAGTGGTAGATTATTTTACTAAGTGGGCTGAGGCGATGCCTACATTTTTGGCTGACGGCAAGACTGCTGCAACTTTCGTATTTAATCACATAATTGCTAGGTTTGGTGTTCCTCAAGCCATTATTACAGATCATCGAAGTCATTTTCGGAATATCATGATGACTGAACTAACAGATCAACTTGGCTTGCGCCACGATAGTTCCACTCTGTATTATCCGCAGGCCAATGGTCTGGTTGAAGCCATAAATAAAGTTTTAGTCACCATGATCAGATGAATTATTGGTATTCACAAGACGAATTGGAATTCCATGTTATTTTCAGCACTTTGGGCATATCAAACCTCAGTAAAAACAGCAACTGGTTTCACTCCCTTTCAACTAGTTTACAGTTTGGAAGCTGTGTTGCCGATTGAATGCCAAATTCCGTCATTGAAATTAGCCATAGAATTACTCCCAACTACGTCTGAAGAGGAGAAACGTTTCTTGTACTTCGCTCAGCTGGATGAGAATCGACGAAATGCTGCAATAGCAAATGAGACTCATGTCAAAAGAATAAAAGCTCAGTATGATAGAAGTGTTACCCCTCGAAATTTTTCAGAAGGAGACCTAGTCTTAGTTTATGATCAAGCCAACGATAAGCTAGGAGCTGGGAAATTCGTGCCCATATGGCATGGTCCTTTCATTGTTAATCGAAAGCTGGAAAAAGGGGCCTATGAGCTGATATATTTTGACGGTGTCCCTTTAGATAAACCCAGAAATGGGCTTTATCTGAAGCGATATTATGCTTAAACTTGGTGTGGAGATTTTTTATTAGATTAGATTTCTTTACTGCTGGTGTGTCTTAGATTAGAAAAGCGTGCCTAGTTTAGAAATGTGTTTTTATCACTATTCCTGCTTATCTGAGTTTTACTCTTGATATTGCAGATGTCGACGTCTCTTCAAACCTACATTGGTTTTGCTGATGGTGCTTGTCGTAGTACACGGAACATTTCTTCCACAGCTTGGGTTATCTATTCACCCTCTGACGAGTTAGTATCCATGCATGGGGTAAGCCTTGGTCAAACAACAAATAACATTATCGAGTATAGTGTAGTGATTGATTTATTATCTGAATCCATATCATTTGGAATTCGGAGTTTGATTGTTACGTTGGATTCTGAACTTGTTGTATTACAGCTTAATAGGGTTTATGCCATTAGAAATCCAGTGCTATTACGGTTATTTTTAAGAGTTCGTCTCTTGGAACGTGAATTTTATTACATTGAATATCAGCATATTCCAAGACATTTAAATACATTAGCAGATGCAGTTGCTTCTAGTATGATAAATCGACATTTGCAATGATCAAAACAGTAAATCAAACAAACATTTATAACATGTACATAGATAGCCGATAAATAGTTATATATCATAGTATAGAAGTGTTTTCAAAAAAATATACATCGTCTTCGATCATAGGTTGGAAACACCTTATGATCGGTAAAAATGGTAACACAAAAGGTCAAAAATATGAGTCTACGACACGATCATCTTATCACTGATGGTGATCACGATAAGAGACCACTGCCTAGGCCACCCTACATAGGAACCTCCTAAAAGGTCCTGGAACACCAATCATGTATCTCTGTAATCTGAGTGGAATCTCATCTATGTCCGTCTCTGGAATGTCTAGAGTCAGACGCTCTAGGTGATGCTCTAAATCAAACAGGTTTTCTGCTGATTGACCTGCTGGAGCTGGTGCGGCTGCAACTGGTTGTCTTCTTTCATAAGGTTGGAGATGGGCTGGTCACTGTGGGCCCACATCTACATTCAAAACTCTTGGTTATTAGTTTCAAGATGATCAAAATACAAAAAAAAATTAGAACTTAGAAATTGTTGAAAATGATTTTACCTGATTCTTCCCATTGTTCCCCTGCTGGGAGAGTCATCTCTCGGTCACCGCGGAAATCTATCCTGGCGTATGGAAAATCCTCTATAACAAAAATTTGGCGTTCCAGCCAACGAAAATATGAAGGAGGAAATTAAACAATCTCGACGCCCTTAATACCATGACGGGCCATCAATGCAACCCAATGAACCATCCTAGGTTCTCGAGGTCGACCGACATCAACAGGAATGTTCTGCGAAGCTAACATGGGGATCCTCTCTAGAGAAAAGGTGACTACGATGGATCCATATCCAAAGTTATTTAGTTTTCCATTCTTCACTCTAGTTAGTTGGCCTTTTACATTGGCCAACACAGCTTCGCACCAGTTGAAAATGGTGCCTCGAAAAAAGTCCACAGCAATGTGCATTTGGGAACTGGTAGCTACATGCAGTGCTGCACTCCCACACAGTCTGGTGATAGTAAATGCAATAACTTTCAGCTCGGGATGAATGATAGTTTTTATGTCAATCCATTTGTCCCTGGGGTCTGCCTGATCATTACAGAACTCTTGTCGAAGACTAGTGACAGTCTGGCCACCTAGCCTGGTCCCAAACAAGTAAATTTGTTCGCCCCTCTTGGACAAACTAGTCAGAAAATAAATATCCTCCAGCTCAATTTCGAGCCGGCGGCCGCCAATAATGAAACACTAGTCCTGTACGTTCCACCTGTTTACCAACCATGTTAGGAGGTCTACCTGTGCCCTCATGCCCTGGATGGCCCAGAATTTATACAAAACGCACGCTCTAAATGCTTGCATTGTGGGCAAATGGAGCATTGCGGCGTCATCCATGTCCTCATGCTCACGTTCTCTCCAAATCAACATCTTTTTAATCCTACAATGCATAAAAAGATATGTTAGAACAATCTAATTTGAAAAATTTTGGGCGGCAAATGAGACATTTGTTTTTGAAATTCAAATGCGCGGGGATCGCAGTTTGTCTTCATACACAGTGCGTAGGAACGCACGCGCACTGTGGGACAAGTGCGGACCCACGACTTTTTTCCACATAGGAAAAAGTCGGGGTCTGTAGGGCCCATGTGTTGCACCTGCGGACCCCCGCGGGCGATTTTTTAGAACATATTTTTCCCTTAAAAATGAAATCTAAAGCCTAAAAATGAAATGTAAACAGATGAAATGCAAGATTAGGAGGTCGTGGATTACCTGGAGCTGACGGTTCTTGATTTCGTTGGATGGATTTTCCAGAATCTTCACAGGAACTTTTTTTACCCAAAAGCTTTAACTTTTCACTCTAAACTCGAATGGTAAAAATGAAGTTGAAAAAGTCCTTTTTATAAGTTTTTTCGAATAAATAAATTTTTAATTTGCTTATTTTTCACTTTAAAAAGGTTATTTTTTAAAGCATTTTTATTTATCTTAAACAGATATGTGTAATGTTTCAAGTTTTTGTGCAGAAATTGGATTTTTCGGGAGAATTGATCATTTTTCAACAAAGAGCATACTTTTATCACTTTTTCGGACTCTTTCAAAAATTTACGAAAAAGTGAAACATTGGAGTTCTATTTTAAGCCCTTTTTAGACTCTCTAAACATGAAAATATTGTCGAACACTTGATTATTCGAACTCGTTAAAATAAATGAATGATCGTCCCTTCAGTATAATTTTACCCCTTTTATGGACTGAAATGGACTATTTACGAAAAATGTATACGTTGACTAATTACGGTCAATAGAGTTCTCTCCCGCATTATTTTATCCTTTTTCAGGCTCGAGAGACTAAATTTACGAAAAAGTACACCCATGGAGTTTTCTTAAGTTTTTTCTTCTGACTCCCTAAAATTGAAAAACACCGAGTTTCTCCTATATTGGACTCGTTAAAATTTAACAGTAAAGGACCTGTTTAATTTTCAACAGGAACGAACCACTCCTTCTTAGGGTTCGAATTTTAAACTAAGTTGGACTCATCCGAAGGATGAGCTTATAATCAAGCAAATGTTATCATCCTCAAGCTTGTCAAAAATAAAGAGGTACTTGCCAGAAATGGTGGGGGAAAAAGAGAGAAAAATGGGCGTGTTTGTTGTATTTTAAATTTTCGAAAATTCAGTCAACCACTCTTGAACACGACACTTTTTTGTTCACCTGGGTTGGGAAATCCTTTGCCTAACAGTTAATCAAACCACATTGAAAATTTTCAGCCGGTTTCTGGGTATTAGCTTTGGGTCAATTGTCACCAAGCCATCTGCAGTGTCGTTATGTGTCCAAGAGAACAATTCAAATAAAACCATTCATCTGCAAAATATCTGTCATCCATCTTTGACCATCCCTGAGTCAGTCCTTGCCAATATATTTTCAAAACTTGATCTATGATTTCGTGTTGTGGGCTTGCCTATGACGGATCACTTTCTATCGACGACAGCTCATTATCTAGGAATTTGATCTAGAAATCGTCAGTACCTTGAAATCTGCATGCCTCAATGGCAGGTTTCTCGCCTTCGACGACAGGTTGCATCATTGACCTTCGATCGAATGATTCCGTGACATGTTCGACTTCAGCTCATTCATTCACATTTCATGGATTGTACTGAGTACTTTGAGAGCCATTGAAATTATTGGTGGTTACTCTCACACTTGTTAACAGTTTACATCATTGACTGGTAATCAAGTGGTTTCTACCATGTTCGACTTCAACACATTCATTCACATGGATAGAATCGTACTAGTTCGAGATGCGGAAATCAAGACCCTGGATCTAGTTTCTACCATCCAGGCTGTGAGGAATTTTGTTATCATTTATACAGTGGACTATTTATAAACAGATGGTTGCGTCCATACTGTGTCTACACATGTCTATACTGTGATGTATTCAAAATCATTCCTGTATCAGAACAATTTAAGTTAGTTCTAGTTAGTTTTGATCTGAGTATGGGAATGCCTACCTCAGCGATGATATGTATACATATATATTTTGCATTGAATGTTTTTACAGGTTCCGACTGGGGTGTCCACAGGATGATCCTTGAAATGATAAAGTACTACACTCTTCATATATGACAGACTTCAGCTTCATCTATTCCAGACTTTGCACTTTAGGGGGCAATCTGTTACACTGAAAATTATCATCCTGACATTCTGCTATGTGTATGAGCTCATTATCACTCATACTTCCTCCTTTGCAAGTCTAACATATTAGTTCCTCATGTCAAGCCTTGAAAATCAGAGAAAAGTTCCTAAAAATCTCCTTAACTTTGGTGTCGCACTTTCTCTATATCTTGCCTGCGGTCCTGCACCTAATGTTCATGTCTCCTGCGTACCTGAACACACTTTCTCTGTGTTATAGGTGCGGACCTCTGTAAAGATCAAAAAGGCACAAGTAAACTCAAAAAAGCTCACTTTCAGTAAATTCTAGAAGCCTCTAGAAAGAATCTTGCAGTGGCAGAACCGCTCTTTTGAGGTTCATGTATCCCTTACCTTATGGAGCTAACCCCTTGATGTGAGGAGCTTATCCCTTTGAAGGAGGATGGGGAAACCCACACAAAGGATGGGGAAACCCACACAAAGGGATGAAATTCCTTTACACCCTAAGGTGGATTTTGAGCCATTTGATAAGTGGGGCATGGACTTTGTTGGACTTATCGATCCACCATCCAGAAAAAAGAAGTATATCATAGTCTGCATTGATTACCTAACAAAGTGGGTTGAAGCAAAAGCAGTGAAGGTAGCAACCGAGGATAAAGTAGAAAAATTTCTAAGGGAGAATGAGTTTTACAAATTTGGATATCCTAGAGAAATAGTCACTGATCAAGGATCACATGTCACCTCTCACCTCATTGAGAATATTTTGAGGAAGCATAAGATTAAGCATAGAAATTCTACTGCCTATCACCCTTAGGCGAATGGCCAAGTAGAAGTAACTAAAAGAGATTTAGAGAGCATCCTCACCAAGGTTTTGAGCAGCAGCAGAAAATATTGGGAAGATATATTGGTACAAGCTACTTGGGCCTACAACACTACCTGGAAGACAACAACAAGATTCACTCCTTATGAACTAGTCTATGGTAAGAAATCTCTACTTTCAGTTGAGTTTGAATTCAATAATTTAATAATGGCAACTAAATTAAATCCAGGTCTATCAAATGCCCAAAAAGATAGGTTGTAGGATTGGATGAGTTCAGAATGCAAGCACTTCTTCACACAGAGGTAGTTCAGCTGCGAAGGAAGGTATGGCATGATAAGAACATCAAAGAAAATACCTTCCAAGAAGGAGATTAGGCATTGTTGTATGATTCAAGGTTTAAATATTTTAAAAGCAATCTGATGACAAAATGGTTCAGACCTTACACAGTGGAATTTTTTTGTTATAATGGTACAGTTCAAATTAGAACCATAGATGAGGAAGGAATCCCCTTGCTTGTCAATGGTCACAGACTTAAAATTTACAATAATCCTTTGTCAAAGGTAGAGTTCCTAAATTCAATAAGCAGAGGTGTATGTGATGGGAAACTCCCTAGTTTCCCACACCTCCTAAAAAAAAAAAAAACTTGTGGGTTGAAAACCTCAATGGAGGCAGCTCACTTGCTCAAAAGAAAAAAAAAGGGGAATAAAGATTCATGGGTGAAAACCTCTCTGAGACACCCAAGGCAATTTTTTGGGTTGAAAACCTCCATGGAGGCAGCCAACTTTCTTTATAAAAAAAAATGATAAAAATAACAAAAACAAAAAATACATCTGCATCTTTGTCTTTATGTGTTTGTTGTTTTGTAGGTTGTTAATGGTTTCTGGAAACACATGGAAGCATTCATCTTCTTTTTCCCTCTTCTATCTTACCATCCATCCCATAATTCACTCCATTCATCTTCATAACTTCCTCCATCACCTCCATACACCACACTCCTCCACTCCTAAGCACAATGTAGCAAGGGCAGCAACACACAAACAGACTGCTACAAACATCAGGAAGTTCCTTCAAAAAAAAAAAAACAAAGTTGTTCATGGACTGCTAAGAAGAAAAAGAAGGAAAGTTGCATAAAATACTCCAGGAGAACGAGAATGCCACCCATGGCATCTCAAGCACCCCATGTGACATCCACAGCAGAGATAAACAACAAGCAAAGGTTAGCAGCTCACTCAGGAAGCTCCTCATTCAGAGTACAGGAATATGGTGAGAAATGAAACATCTAAAAGGCTTGTCTCCAACCTCCAACTCCTGCAACCACCTTTGAAACAACAGGAAAACTCAGGTATAGCTTCTCACCCCTTACTACGCATCCATAATATCCAGAAATAATTGATTTTCCGACTTAGAGTTTAAGGGGCAAAAAGGTGGCCAATTAACTTGACCACCACCATGAGGAATGACTGAAAAAACTGGAAGTACACACCACCTAGACATGCAAAAGAAAAGAGTTTAAATAAGTGGAGTAGATGAGAATGAGGGGAGGAAACATGCAGTCCATCATGAACTAATAAGAAAATGAAACAGTTATCTACAACAAAACTCGAGTTGAGACGAGTTACATAAGCACTCCAAAATTAATTGTGCTATCTAATAAAAGGAGATGTCATCTCATCCAAACCAGTAGATTGAAAAATTTTAAAGGGAGAGAGACCGATGGAAGCACGCAGTGCTTAAAGAAGAAGAGGAAGAACCAGAAAAAACAAGAAGAACCAGAAGAAGAAGAGGAAGAACTAGCAGAAATAAGAAGAACCAGAAAAAGAAGAGGAAGAGACAAAGGGCCAAAGAAAAATAGAAGATATGGCCATAGAATTCATAGAGATAGCAGAAAGTGGGTGAGAAACAGACTCACAACACAGCACCACATCCCCTTAATGCAAAAAGATAGTTGCCACAATATCTCCTCTGAGCACAAAGAGAAAAAGGCAGACCTCTAGGTATTCCAGAGCTGACAAGAATCAGAGAGAGCCAAAAACTTATCCCACAAGCCCGATTTTTATTGAAGAATCACCAAGGGAGGAGGAAAGGATCGAAGAGATAATTCTGAAGGAGTAGCTACAGAAGGCACAGACAAAGAATGTAGCACTCAAGGAGAAATTGCATAGAAAATAGGAGCAAGTAGCCACCATGGCAGACTTATGCATAGAATCCCTTCAGCATGGATTCCCCACTAACTCATACATTGTGTACCTCAAAGAACAATGGCTTCTATTTCAAATCAAAACTCTAGCCTCCCATAGATCACTCCCTTTCCAAGATTGTAGGCAGTTCATGAAGTTCTACAAACAAGCTAACATGGCTGATTAGGAAAATATGGTAGAGTTTTATGTGCGTAAATTTGTGCTGACAAATCTAGAGATTTGGGACCCCAATCCTACAATGGGGGATATGCAGTTAATGGCTCTAGAACCTTAGAAGGTAAATGAGGACACTAGAGAAAAAGAGATATGGAATTTCATGGGAAGAAGAAATAGATAACCCGTATATCTCAAACCAGAAGTGTTTAGCCCAAGAGGAGTCATCCTTAACCATCGAGAGATTGAAAGGGACCCTGCACTGGTGGAAAGTTATCTTTAGACTCAAAACCAGGTGATAGGCCACTTTGATGATGTTTTGAGGCAGGTATAAGAGGAGTGAATTATGGCTAGCCATAGGAGATGGAACATCCTCCCTCATTATCTCATGAACAGGGAGTACCATACTCCAGAAAGACTGAGGGGTGCATTAGAAAGGGCACCATTATACAAGAGGGCCATGCAGGCCAAAAAGATCCGATAGTTGGGACTAAAGCTCAACCCACCTTTGTTGTTACGGCTGACTGATGAAGAGGACACATATGCACAAGATAAAGAATGGGAAAATGTAGAAAATAATAATGGTTTTTACCCCCTTGGGGACACTCTCACACTTCTTCCTCGGGAAATCAAGGGCGCTGTCAGAGCCTTAAAGGAAATGCAGGAGGAGGATTAGTTGCTCAGAGGATGAGCAACCATTCAGTAGGGGAGTGATGATTAGCTCCATCATTAGACATATTTGGAGGGGTTAATAGTCACCTTTTTTCCTTCTTAGATCTCTTTTTCTTGAATTTTTATTATTATTTGGTTTTATGATGCTAGTATAGGTGGTGATTTAAGGCTAACATACTCTGAGTACATAATATGAGGTTGAGTGCAGAAAATCATGATTTATTAAGCATTTTTATAAATATTTTATCATAAATACTTGGAGGAGACAACAAGGAGAAATTATAGGAGGATTTTTCACCCTAGATTCTCTCCAGCAATTCGAACTCCAAAGGCAGCCAAAGGATCCCAAGGATTCTCTCCAGCAATTCGAATTCCAGAGGGAGCCAAGCAACTCAAAGAGGAGTGTACTCAATCTTTTTTTACTGGGATTCAAGAGGACTTAATCACCATTTTCTAGGGAGATATTGGTAGCTACCCTGGAGAATAAATAGAGCAAAGCTAGAGCTAGAAAGAGTTAGTCTATTCTAGTCTCGATTCCATTCAGAACTATTGTTGTGAGATATTGAGCTTTTTATTTTATTCAGGGGTCAAACGTTCAGAGATGTATGCAGTTATTCTTTTATGAAATGAGAAGATTGGTTTCATTCAACTGATTTAAGTTTTAGAGGGTTAGGCTAGTGGGTTAGGGCCCAATCCATGTGCCTCAACTTCTCTACTGCTTCTATCATTTCCTTTCTGTCATTTAGCTAGTTTTTATTCTACCATTTAAGTTAGATCTTCTTTTGATAAGTTTCATTTCTGGTTAGTTTTTGTGTTGTTGTAGTTTTAATTTTGTTATGTGTAGTAAAATAGAGGAAAAACCCAAAAAATGTGGTCAATCCCCCCCCCCCTCTCATCTCTATCAATAGAGCTCGAGGAGGGTAGACCTTTCCCCACAAACCAAAAATTCTTTCTCGCTTATGAGTTCTTGGAAATAGATTAGATCAGTGCCTGTATTTTCATGAACATATTATCTGTCTTTCTTGCATAAATAGGCAAGTTGATTGCAGGTATGGGAAGCATAGCCCAAAAGAAGTTTTCCAACACCTCCAACTTCATCTTCCATCTTCCTTTCATCTCTGTGTTACGCTCCCAAACCTTGCCTTTACGCCTCCATTCCTCCTTTTTTTCTCTCATCACAACTACTGCGCCCACCTTTTGATTCATAAAAACACTTAGAACCATTCAGCCCACCTTATTCCTATCTTTTTATTGGTCCCAACTACTTTACCTTTTTAATGCTAAATGCTTGAAAAGCCATTAAAACTTGTCTTCCACCTTTTCTCCTCGAGTCTCCCGCCACCGTACGTCGCACTGGGCAGATCACAATATTTACCTTTTACCCTTAACACTTACTGCAAGTTCTTTTCGATTGCGATCTTGTGAAATTGCAAATCACACTTCGCACCATTTATTGTTTACCTTTTAACGCTTACCGCTCGTTCTTGCGATTGTGATATTGCGACATCGCATATCGCAAATCGCAAATTTTCCCTTTTTCTTTTCACTGCCACATCATCCCCATCACAAATCGCATCCCGCAGATCTTATCCTATCGCAAATTGCATCCCACAGAACTTACCACATTGCAGACCGCAGCTCGCAACCTTTACTGTGTCGCTACCCACACTTCATGCAATTTAGTTCATTCCATTAAGTCCTTACTGCTATCCATTTAAACTTGCGATATTGCGGTTCAAGACCCGCCACGTCACTTGTCACACTTCACACAATTTAGTTTATTATGTTAAGTCCTTACTGCTATCCATTTAAACTTGCAAAGTTGTGATTGCGACATCGCACATCGCAACTTTTGTCCTCCATTGCACTCTGCCATCACACTTTTGAGTTTTGTTCGCTCCAAAATCATTTCTCACACTATTATAAGGTTTTATAGGGTTTTAACCCCCGCTTTCCATTTATAAGCCCTTTTTCATGCACTAAACCCTCAATTTTCCACTTCAGCCCCTTTCTTCCTTCCAAGCTACGAATTAACCCTTTTTTTAGTTAGAGTTAAGTCATGGATAGTTTAGTTTCATGGATAAGAGCATGGTAGATAGATCATAGGATAAGTAGAGTGCATTTAATCGTTTGGCCAAGTTAAGTGTGGTTTAGAATTGGTTTCCTTTCTGCTATTTGTTTTCTCCAAATTCAATTAGCTTCATTCTCTTCATCTCAGTCATTTTCTAATTAGTCTGGCCTTCTTTCACATTTCCTTCTAGCAATTTACTTTGTAGTTGTTCTCATAATTTAAGAAATATCACCATTTCGTAAAGCAAAAGAGGATGACATGAATAGAATGCATCTGCTGTGTATATAACATTGTCACCTCAAATTTTGTACGAACCCCATGTTGATAAAGTAAAGTAGGGTATCCCCTAGGAGTTGCAACAATCTTGGTGCAATACCAGGGCTCACCAATAGCTAGCCACCTGGAGACATCCAAGATGACTATGGGCCATCCCAGGATAGATTCATTACATGACAAGAGTGTCACTTATCCAGCTCAGCATGAAGACAAAGATTAAAGTGGTGTTTATCTTTTCCTGAAAAATAGGACTGTTATTTCCTAATATAGGGGGTATATTAATGTCTTAGTGATGGTGAATGCTACTCGAGCATCTAATCCTTATCCATGTAATTATCCCATTACTAAAGAAGTGAATGTAATAAATGTAAAAAGTAGAGTCCTATTAGGAGTGTAAGTATTTAGAGACTAGGTGTCTTTTTCAGTTCCAAAAATGTAGTTTTTAGTTATGTTAGGTGTCAAAGTTATGGTTCGATGATCTAGTCAACTGGGCAGATACTATGTAAGCAAAAAAGTTCTATTTAAAGACGGGAAATCAAATCAGAAGGGGTTGGAGAATGCTATTTGACACTACCACTATTGTAAATTTTTATCATCAGTAATAGGCAGTGATTGTGTTTATGCTTCACCTGAGATTCTTGGGATGTTTCAATGAGATCATGTATTTTGTTTCCCTTTATATTTCTTCCAGTATCTTGATGTTAAATTACTCAGAATTCATGTTATACATGCTCTGACTTCCTTTTAACATTGAGTTATTGAATATTTTATGTGTGTTAGTGTTATCTTTTTCATTTGAAACAGTAAAAGCCTCAACTTCCACAAGCAGTATCATTTGTCACTAAATACCCTCACACTGACTCCATGAGCCCAATGGTAGAGAAATATATCCTATTTTTCACCTGCAATCAAATACACTAAGACACTTATCACAAAGTTAGACATCTGATCTAAAACCTAGTTGACCAAATCATTAGATAAATTTAGAGATCCCTCTTAGGCTGAAGAGGCTAATCCTCAGTCAAAAGCTGGTTTGAAAGAGTTACTCTAAATTTTCTGGTGGATCAACCCATCAGTACCAATTTAGAGATAACATAACAGATGGATCACGATGTTTCTATTCTAGCATCCAAACTTGAAGAAGAGTTTGCTTGTGTGTCAAGCACTGCTTCTTCTAAATTATGGTACATTGACAGTGGAGCTTATGCTCATATGACGGGAGTGCGGGAATGTTTTTCCAACTATTGATAAGATTAGATAAACTTTAAAATTACCATGGGTAATAAAGCAAAATGTACCCCTATTGGAAGAGGTATCGTAGTATTTCAAACTGAGGCTGGAAATAAGCTTCGAGCCACTAATGTACTTCATGTGCCTGGGTTGGGGATGAACTTACTCTTAGTGTCTCAATTTCAAAATAGAGGTTACGATGTTTATTTCATTGGTAACAGAGTTTATGTCAAACACCCCAGTTGGAATAAGAAAGCACAAATCGAAGTAAGGAGCAACAAAATTTATAAATTACATCTTGAATCTCCAATGGAACTAATAGGAAGCATTGATGAAAAGGACCTGAATGAGCTATGGCACAGAAGAATGGGGCATTTGCATCATGGGGCATTAAATATTCTCTAGAAAACTATCACAAGAGTTCCAAAACTGAGCACCAAGCGACGATGTCTGCAGAGGGTGAATGTAGGGAAAATATGCTAAGGCAGTGTATCAGAGAAGCAACAATAAGGCTAAGAGTGTATTGGACTTGATATACTCTGATATCTGCAAACCATTTTCCACTAGAGATCTTAGTGGTGCTGATTATTTTGTCACCTTTATTGATGACCATTTCAAGAAACCTGGATCTACTTTCTGAAGACCAAGGACGAATTTTTCAGTCAGTTTTAAGAGTTTAAAGCTCTGGTAGAAAATATGACAGGAAAGCGGATCAAGGTGTTGAATTCAGACAATGGTGGAGAGTACACGGACAAGTAATTCATAGGGTTTTATGCAAGGGAAGGTATCGGAAGAGAGAGAGCCGCTCCATATTATACGAAGCAAAATGGTGTGGCAGAGAGGAAAAATAGAACCATTGTCGAGGATGTAAGGGAAATGTTGTATGATCAAGACATGCTTAAATTTTTGTTGGTTGAAGCTTGTAATACAAATGTCTACGTTCATAACAGAATTCCTCACAACACATTGGGAAAGATCACGACATAAAGTGTCTTCACTGGTAGCAATCCTGAAGTGAGTCACTTTAGGATCTTCGGCACTACGAATTATTGTCATGTGCCCAGTGAAAATATGAAGAAGTTGGACATGACTATGGAAAAGGGGTATCTGGTAGGATACATCGAGAATGCAAAGGCTTACCGCATCTACATTCTGGAGAGCAGGAAATTTGTAGTGTAGAGCGATCTAAAATTCATGGAGGATAGGGCCTTTAGAAGATCCTGAGAGATGCCTTCTCCTATGCAGTCTGAGGAGGATCCACTAGTTCAACCACAATGACCTGTGAAAGATAATATGGTTGCCTCTCCAAGGAATAGGGATCTAAGGGACACTTATCCCAAGGACTTGCAGGAGGGAGAGCAGGTGAATCCACCCACTACCAGTGGGAGAACAAGCAGGGAACTACGAAAAATTTTGAGGGATGCAGAGGACTTTGTCGGAGCCCCCCGATATGTGAAGAGACAACACAAGCAGCCCGAGAGGTACCAAGAATTGGTTCCATGGGTTGGGGAACCGTCTATTTTTCAGGAAGAAACTCAACATCAGGTATGGGTAGATGCGATGGTGGAAGAGTATAGTTCCATCATGACAAATGATTCCTGGGAAGTGGTTCCCAGACCTCAAGACATATCAGTTGTAGGTTCAAGGTGGATCTACAAGATCAAGTATGTTGCATATGGCAGCATCGAGAAATTTAAATCCAGGTTTGTGGCTAAGGGGTATGTTAGAAGGAAGGGATATATTATGAAGAAACCTTCGCACCAGTAGCCATATATAATTCCATTAGATCTATGATATCCCTTGCAACGCATATGGGATGGGGGATTCACCAAATGGACGTCAATATTGTGTTCCTAAATGGCGTGATAGAAGAGGAAGTGTACATTGAACAACCAAAAGGGCTTCAAGATGCATGAATAGAAGACTCATGTGTGCATGCTTATGAAAGCCTGGTATGGCCTAAAGCAATCCCCTAGAGCTTGATATGGTTGAATTGACAGCTACTTGCAGAAGATGGGATTCATCAAGAGTGACACAGATCCCAATATCTACTATTTAAGGGTAGGGAATGAGCCCCTAATACTGGTGCTATATGTAGATGATCTATTTCTGACAAGGTCATTGAGGCTCATCAAGGACTGTAAGGATAATTTGGCTACAGAATTTGACATGAAGGATCTAGTGTTGATGCAATATTTCTGGGGTTGGAAGTTTGGCAGCAGAAGGGGGAGATATTTCTTGGTCAAGGAAGATATATTACAGAAATTTTGAAGATATTTCAGATGGAGGACTATAGACCCATGATGACTCCAATGATCACCAACTGGAAGAAAATCGACACGTCCAAAGATGATGAGGCTGATCCTACTCTGTAAAGGAAGCTCATAGGATCTTTGATGTATCTGGTAAACACTAGGCCAGACATCTGTTAAAAAGTAAATACCCTCAACCAGGTCATGGTGGAACCTAAGAGGGCCCATTGGGTAGAATCTAAGCATGTTCTCAAGTATCTTTAAGGAAAAATCGAGCTTGGAATGAAGTACACCCGTGGCAGTGACATTAGGTTAAGTGGGTTCACCGATGCAGATTGGGTAGGGAGTTCGGTAGATCGGAAGAGTACCAGTGGGTATTGTTTCAGTCTTGGATCAAGGATGACTTCTTGGTGCAGCATGAAATAGAAATCCAGGGCATTGAGATCAACAGAGGCTGAATATATGGTAGCTAGCACAGCTTCGTGTGAGGCCATATGGATTTGGAAAATGCTTGTGAACCTACTGAAGGAGAAAATGGAAGTGACTAGTATTCTATGTGATAATCAGAGTTGCATCAAGCTCTCTGAAAATCCTGTGTTTCATTATCGGTCGAAGCACATTGACATCAGGTGACACTTCATCAAAGACGGTGTTCAACGAGCAGTTGTACAGTTGCAATGCACTACAACAGGATAACAAGTGGCAAACGTTCTCATGAAGGCTCTGGGGAAGACCAAGTTTGTCTTCTTTAGAGAGACTATGGGGATGATCAAGGATCCATTTCAGTATTAGGAATGGATAGGATCAGGATTCAGAGGGAGATGTAGTATAGATGAAGCAGTGATAGTGAAAGTGTCATGGGCAGTATTATAGAAGGCAGTAGCACAACAGATGAGGGGAAACAGCCATAGATCAATAGCACAGAGGATGCTTCAAAAGCAGAGCAGCATGTAGTAGGCATATTGCTAGAACACCTTCCTCACTAAGAGGGATTGTTGATTTTTGTAGCATCAGAAAGTGTTATAAGTCTCAAACTTTGTAAGGAGGCTTGGACATTAGTATTCCAAATAACCGAGAAACCGTTTGTGGAAATTCCACTCGGTTCATGTCTTATTACAATAATTAATTAATGGATACCCTATCTAAACTTAGGGAAATTAAATAATTAAAGGGTATTAATAAGACAGAGTGTGAATATTCTAGAGAATGAATATCAATTCAATTTTTAATCTTAGCCATTAATTAGACTTCTAATCTAGGTCGTTGATTCATCAACGAGAAGATTATAAAAGAAAGCTTGAGGGTAATTTGGAAAGTAAGTTGGGCATACACTCGATACCCAAAGGAGATTGAAACTGAAGGAATAGAATTCGATTTCAGAGGGAGCGTTGTAGAAGCGGAAGGATAAGAAGGAGTCAGCAGTGACTGAGCACGAGGATAGAGGGATGCAAAGGGCCATAGAAGGAAGCACAATGAACCCACGTAGAGTGACGCAGTCCAGCATAGGGACTGCGTAGAGATGTTAGAAAATTAAATATTACAGAGCAATGCAACATATAAAATATGTGGAAAACACAAGCACACAAAACACATAAAACCAGAGAGACACATATATATGTAGTTCATCCAGTTTGGGCTACTTCCACCCCTAACAAACAGTCCTTCCTTTATATTATCTAGAAAAATGAAGAGACACTACCTACAGCAGATCTCCTGTAATATCCTTTGTTCTCTCTCACAGTGTCCCTCTCTGTTTCTCGCTCTGAGAATACACACACCATACACAACCGCATTACAATACCCTCATACAAGCAAGGGGGTGCCTTCTAGGGCAAAAAACCCTAAACTAAACATAACTTCTACCGTCAAATCATCTACCTAATGAACGGCCCAAATTGACTAGAAATTACTATACTTTTACAAGGCAATTTTACATCAGTTTTTTAGCTTCGGGGGCGCTGCCCCCGAAACCCCTTACTAGGGGGGGGCTCCATAAATTTGCAGCCACCCCCCCTGGACCCCCCAGGCAGCATTTAATTACGAGCAGCATTGCCGCCCCCATTAAGGTACAGGGGTCCAATGCTGTGATACAAAATAAACAATATAATCAAGCTCCACACCCAACAATCTCCCACTTGGAGACTGATTGTAGCAACTCCACCACTGCTTCATTTGCTAGACAATGACTCCTCTTTGGACCTGGTTGTTCCTCATCTTCATCGTCATCCTTGAAGACCAATTGAAACTGAGCACATTCTCAGTTTCTCCCTGGTTACAACTTTTGTTAGCATATCTACAAGATTCTGGCTAGTGTGTATCTTTTCCAGCTTCAACTCTCCATCTTCCAATACTGACCGTATGAAATGGTACTTGAGATGTATGTGTTTAGTCCTGGAATGAAATGCTGAGTTCTTTGCAAGATGAATAACACTTTGGCTATCACTGTATAGTGTGCCCATATCATGCTTCTTACCCGATTCATCCATAAACCTTTGTAACCAAATCATTTCTTTACTAGCCTCTGTAGCAGCAACATACTCTGCTTCTGTTGTTGAAAGTGCAACAACACTTTGGATTTTTGAAACCCAACTGACAGTTGTTCCACCTACGGTAAATACATATCCTGTAGTGCTCCTCCTGTTATCTCTGTCACCTGCCATATCTGCATCAACATATCCCTGTAGAGCAATGTTTGAACCACCAAAGCATAATGCTTGATTTATGGTACCTCTCAAATATCTGAGAATCCATTTTACTGCCATCCAATGTTCTTTTCCTGGATTGTTCATGTACCTGCTTACAACTCCCACTGCATGTGCAATATCAGGCCTTGTGCAGACCATTGCATACATTAAGCTTCCAACTGCTGATGCATATGGAACTTTAGACATATATTCCATTTCTTTGTGGGTCTTGGGGCACATCTCCTTACTAAGTTTGAAATGGCTAGCAAAAGGTGTACTAACTGGTTTTTCATTCTGCATATTAAATCTTTTCAACACCTTTTGTATGTACTCATTCTAAGACAGTGTTAATTTGCGATTTTTCCTGTCTCTAGTTATTCTCATACCAAGGATTTGTTTTGCAGCTCCCAAATCCTTCATTGCAAATGAATTTGCCAATTTTCTTTTGAGCACATTTATTTCATGCATGTTAGACCCTGAAACAAGCATGTCATCTACATACAATAACAATATAATATAGCTACCATCATTTTGCCTTTTCAAATAAACACAATGATCAGAGTGACATCTAGTATAACCTTGTTCAGACATAAACTTGTCAAATTTTAGATACCACTACCTTGGAGCCTGTTTTAAGCCATACAAGCTCTTCTTTAACCTGCACACTAATTTTTCTTTCCCTTTGACCTCATATCCTTCTGGTTGCTCCATATAGCTCTCTTCCTCCAAATATCCGTGGAGAAATGTTGTCTTTACATCTAACTATTCAAGATGTAAATCTTCCGCTGCTACAAGACTTAAAATAGTTCTGATTGAAGTCATCTTAACAAAACGAGAAAATATTTCATCAAAATAAATACCCTTCTTCTGTGCAAACTCCTTCACCACGAGTCTAGCTTTGTACCTCTGTTTTTCTCCATCTTCTTCCTTCAACCTATAAACCCATTTATTCTGCAATGTAGTTTTACCTGCAGGCAACCTGACTAAGTCCCAAGTATGGTTATGCATTAAGGAGTCCATCTCTTCTTCCATGGATAGCTCCCACTTCTCCCTGCTTTCAACCTGCATTTCTTCTTCATAACATTCAAGTTCACCAGAATCAGTCAACAATAAATAATATAATGAAGGAGAGTATCGTTCAGGCAGTCTACTTATCCTGGTAGATCTTCTAACACCACTTTCAGGTGTTTGAGGTTGTTGTTGTTGTTGTAGTGGTTGATGTTGTTGTTGATTATTATTATTTTCAGGCACCTTTACCTTTTCTATGATCTCATCAAGAACTATGTATTCTTTGTTTTCTTTTTCATGTTTCTTTTCCTGCAACTGATTCTTATACAATACCTTTTCATTGAATATTACATCTCTGCTCCTAATGATTTTGTGATTTTCATAATCATATAAGCGATAACCAAAATCATTAACACCATATCCAATAAAGGTACATTTCTTTGATTTTTCCTCAAGCTTGGTTCTGTTTTCTTTATTAATATGGACAAAGGCCTCACAACCAAAAGGCTTTAAAAAAGAGTAGTTTATCTTTTTACCTGTCCATGCTTCCTTTGGAATACCACCATCCAAGGAACTTGAAGGCCCTCTATTTATTAGATAAACAGCAGTATCTACAGCATCTGCCCAAAATTGTAAAGGCAATCCTGCATGCAATCTCATGCACCTTGCATGCTCCATGATTGTTTTGTTCATCCTTTCTGACACACCATTTTCTTGTGGTGTTCTTGTAACTGTCTTCTCTCTACGAATTCCATGCTCTGAACAGTACCTATCAAACTCTTTGCTGCAATATTCACCTCCATTGTCTGATCTGAGACACTTCAACTTCTTTCCTGTCTCAATCTCAACCAAAGCTTTCCATTTCTTGAAAGTATCGAATACATCAGATTTATTCTGAATACAATAAATCCATGTTTTTCTAGTTGCATCATCAATAAAAGTAACATAATAACGAGAGCCACCAAGAGATGATACCTGAGCAGGTCCCCATACATCTGTATGCACAAGCTCCAATTTTTCGCTCTTCTTTTATTTCCCAACTCTGAGAAATCTGACTCTCTTTTGTTTTCCATAAATGCAATTCTCACAGAAATCCAAATCAACATTCTTCAAACCTGGCAACAAATTTCTTGAGTGAAGAATCTTCATCCCCTTCTCACTCATGTGTCCGAGCCTATGATGCCATAATGCTGCATCTTCTCCTTTGGAAGTTAAAATATTAACAGAGTTATAAATACCATTGCATAAATACAATGTACCAACCTTTTTGCCTTTTTCTATTACCAGGGCTCCTTTGGTGACCTTCCAAGTTTTATTTGTGAAATTTGTCACACAACCTTCACCGCCTAACTGCCCTGTTGAAATCAGATTTTTCTTCAGATCTGGAACATGCCTTACCTCCTTTAGTAGCCATTGGTTTCCATTCTGTTGTTTTACAAGAACTTTACCCATTCCAACAATTTTACGGGGTTTATCATCACCCAAACGAACTTGTCCAAAATCTCCTTGAACATAGTCATGAAAATATTTCTTATCAGGTGTGGCATGGAATGAAGCCCCTGAATCTACAACCCAAGAATCAGTAACATTTTCGAAAGAAAGAATCAAATCATCTTGTAACACATCACCTGTCACATTTGCTTCATGATTGTTTTCTTGTTGTGTGTCTCCTTATTTTCCCTTCCGAGATCTACAATCTTTCTTTAGGTGTCCTTTCTTTCCGCATTTCTAGCACACTATCCCCGATCTAGACTTGGATCTGCCTTTCCTTGATTTACTGCGATATCCCGAGCTCTTTCCTATTTCCATTCTTCTTCCCCTAGACTCTGCACTCAAAGAATTACCCGATGTCTCACCGGAGCTTTTCCGTCACATTTCCTCACTAAGGATAGCACCGACAACATCATCAAACTTTAAAGTACTAGATCCAAAGACAGAGTTACTAATGGCCATAACTAAACCATTCCAGTTTTCTGGCAATGAGCACAGAAATAACAGAGCTCTAACTTCATCATCAAAGTTTACCCCTACAGAACTTAACTGACTGGTAACTGTATTAAAATCATTTAAATGGTCTGCAAGAGATCCACCTTCCGAAATCTTCATATTAAATAAACATTTCATAAGAAATACCTTGTTTGAGGCTGAGGGTTTTTCATATAGTTTCGCCAACGCCTTAATCAAACCCTTTTTTGTTGTTTCCTTCGAAATTTTGAAGGCTACCGACGCCGCGAGGCACAACCGTACTATTATGAGTGCCTTTCTATCGAGAATCTCCCATTTTGCGTCTGTCATAGCTGTTGGCTTCTTTGTTCTTCCGCTCAATGGTAGGTATAGATCTTTCTGATACAAATAATCTTCCATCTGCATCTTCCACAGTGGGAAATTTTGGCCGTTAAATTTCTCGACCCTAAATTTACCATCTTCTGCCATTTCTCCCACTCGAACCAGGAAACCCTTCTTTCCTGCGAGTTTATCAGCCAAATAGACCTTCAGATCTGATACCAGTTGTTAGAAAATTAAATATTACAGAGCAATGCAACATATAAAATATGCGGAAAACACAAGCACACAAAACACATAAAACTAGAGAGACATGGATATACGTGGTTCACCCAGTTTGGGCTACATCCACCCCGAATAGCCAGTCCTTCCTTTCTATTATCTAGAAAAATGAACAGACACAACCTATAGTAGATCCGTTGTAATATCCTCTGTTCTCTCTCATAGTCTCCCTCTCTGTTTCTTGCTCTGAGAATACACACACCATACATAGTCGCAATACAATACCCTCATACAAGCGAGGGGGTGCCTTCTAGGGCAAAAAATCCTAAACAAAACATAATTTCTACCGTCAGATCATCCGCCTAATGAACGGCCCAAATTGACTAGAAATTACTATACTTTTACAAGGCAATTTTACATCTATTTTTTATCTTCGGGGGCGTTGCCCCCGAAACCCCCCGCCAGGGGGGGGTCTCCATAAAGTCACAGCCACCCCCCCTAGCCCCCCAGGCAGCGTTTAGTTATAGGCAGCGTTGCTGCCCCCATTAAGGTATAGGGTTCCAACGTTGTGATACAAAATAAACAAGATAATCAGGCTCCACACCCAACAAGAGAGACATGCAGACAGATGTAGAGGGAGTCAGAGGCTCTTTCGGGTGTCAAGAAATTTTCAGGAGGGGCTAGAATTTTGTCTCAAGTGTTTTCTAATTATGTATGCTAGTGTATTCCCTGTAAATATTCATTTTTTGAAGAATAATAATAAAACCCTCATCTGATGCACTGATTTTCCCACATTGGGTTTTCTGGGGACAATTGTCCAAAAATAAATGTGTACATGTGATTGGTTCTTATGCTTATGTTCTTTACTGTTTCTTTCTCTGCATATGTAATTGTGAATGTTGCAGTAGTAATTATTTCGAAGTTTACTAATATATTTATGTAAATAACTTATCAGAGGAATAAGTAGGAGGAATAAATCTATCACTGCAACTGTAGATTTATAGATTGAAATTTGCACGGTTACATGGCTTCTAGAGTGTTTGTCCAGCCAAGGCTTCCAGGAACTAATAACTCAACCCACATCTATAAGCATGTGAGAATCAACCAGAAAAACAAACAATGAAATGAATCCACAACACCATGGTTATCTAGGAAATGACAAGGCTAAGCAAATCCATTGTCAATCCAGGCAATCCTCCATGCCAATGACAAATCATAACCAAGAAACCACATGCATATACCATGCATGCCAAAACTAGTGAGGAAAACATACATGCAACTCGGTACCTACAAAAAAAACTCATTTTAGCTGCTAATCTCGGTGTCCTCTTGTGCTTTCCTGCTCTTTATTTGCCTTCTTGCTCCAAATATCCAAGTATGCCACACTCTCCAAGAGTGCTTTAAGAAACTCTAAGTTTCTAAAGTATGAGAGAGAGAGAGAGAATATAATGAGATCTCCAAAAATGAACTGACAAAAGGTTACCAAATTATCCTCATAATCCTTTTTATTAATGAGGCCTCTATTTTCTTCAATTTTCCATTAGTTTCCTTCATTTTCCTCCTCACATGGAACCTATGACCTTTCACCTCCCTTTTCTCCTAATTTTCATTTTTTCCATAAATAAAAGCCAATAAATGCCACTTTTCCTTTCCAAATCCTTAGCTATTTCCTTTACCAATTTCCATAGCCATAACAAACCATATGAACACCCACACTAGGATTTTTATTCCCAACATTCAGCTTGGAATACATGTCCCATGACCTTGGTTATTAATTTTCCTTTATTAACTTTTATTACATTAAATTTTCACCAGGGTTGTTATAGAACCCTCCCCCTTGGGGGAACACTGTCCTCGATGTTCAACGAAACCTACAACCAATAAGACTGACTTAAGCAAAACATACTACCCATGGATCATTATAACTTAGCTCGTTGCAGTATTTACAATGATCAACCTTCTGAGAAGCAAACCAACATGACAACACGACAACATAACATCATGATGACATGACACCCATACCATTTATTGGACCTTTATAACATAGCTCATGGCGGTATTTACATCCATATACATATGTACATATACCAAAACATTATACCAAGCATATACCAAAACACATGTCAAAACATTCGCTCAACAAGTGAATAAGGAATGATACATATCCCACATCTAATCTGCCATCCCCCATGTAGCTTCATCAGGCCCAAAGTGATTCCATTGCACTTTAACCTACTTTATTGCTCAGTTTTGGAGCATGAGCATATTTCTTTGCAAAATTCACTATGGTTTCAGCTGGAATTCTCCTTCTGGCTCCACCTGTAATACAGGCCAGTCAATCACATGATCAACATATTTAACATACTTCTTAAGCAATGACACATGAAAAACATCATGGACTTTCACTATCGGAGGTAGTGCAAGTCGATAGGTTGTTGGCCCAATCCTCTTAAGAATCTTGAAAGGTCCACAATGATGAGGTGTCATCTTGACACATGATCCAATCCGCAAGGAGTTCTTCTTGGGCTTGATGTGCAAGTACACTTTTTCCCCAACCTAAAACTCCTTAAACAACCTGTTTTGATCTGCATAGATATTTTTCCTATCCTATGTTGCTTTCATACTTTTCTTGATTACCTACATTTCTTGTTCCATCTCTGCCAACATATCTGGTCCTATCAACACCCTATTCACTGGATCACTCCAATTGATGGGAGTATTGCAACTCCGCCCATACAATGCCTCAAACAGACTCATCCTCAAAGATTCTCGATACCCATTGTTGTAAGTGAACTCTAACAGTGAAAGATACTCTTCCCACTTTCACTGCTAATGCACCACATACATCCTCAATATGTCCTCAAGGATCCTGTTGACCCTCTATGTTTGTCCATATTTCTGTGGATGATAAGTTGTACTGAAGGCCAACGTTTTGCCCAAACCTACAAACAACTCCTTCCAAAACTTGGAAGTGAAATTTGCATCCCTGTTTGGCACAATCTTCTGCGGAACACCATGCAATTTGACCACGTCTCTGATGAACACATGTGCCACATCACTAATTGAATGCATAGTCTTCACTGGAATGAAGTGCATTATCTTTGTCAAAATTTCCACAAAAACCATGATGGAATCATGTTGTCTAGATGTCCTTGACAAACCTATAATGAAATCCATGGAAATGACCTCCCATTTCCACTCTGGAATCACAATCGGCTGTAGCAATCCACCTGGATGTTTACATTCTGCCTTTACTTACTTATAGTCCAAACATTTAGCTACAAATTCTGCCACATCCTTCTTCATATTCAGCCAATAATAATAAAAAATTTACTGTAGTCAATGTCTTTTGATAGCCTGGGTGACCTGAATATGGTTTCGCATAAAACTCCCTCAAGATCACCATTTTGAGCTTAATGTTTTCTGGCACATATATCTTGTCTCTAAACCTGATCAAGCCATCTATTGTGATACGATAGTTCACATCATGAGCTCTTGTACATGTAGTTGTACCTATACCATTATGTGTACATGTACCTATACCACTACTTGTACTTGTACCTATTCCTATACCACTACATGTACATGTACCTGTATCATTTCTCTACTGCGATTTATGCCTATGGTCCATATACCTAACATCCTGCAGACCTGCTTATAAGATCCTATCATGTAGATTTGTCCCATAGGAACTCATAATTGCTATATGATTCACATGTATCTGCCTGCTAAGATCATTTGTAGCCATGTTCTCTTTTCCTTTAATATACCTGATCTAGAAGTCAAACTCATTGATCATGGCCAACCATCTAGCTTGCCTGTATTCAGATTTAGTTGGTCAAATAGATATCGCAATCCACTATAATCACCCATCAATACAAATCATTTTCCCAAAAGATAGTGCCTCCACATATTCAATGCATTAATAATCGTTGTCAACTTAAGATCATGTGTTGGATAGTTCTGCTCGTGCTCATTTAGTTTCCATGATTCATAGCATACCACCTCTCCTTCTTGCATAAGGATTCCACCGAGTCCTCTTTTTCAAGCATCTATACATACCAAAAACTCTTTTTCTATATCTATGATCTTTAACACTTGAGCATGTGTCAACAACTGCTTTAACTGCTCAAAAATGGATGCACATTCCTCTGTCCATTCCAACTTCTTACCTTTCCTTTGCAATGATGTGATAGGATAAGAAATATGTGAGAAGTTCCTAATGAACCTCCTGTAATAACCTACTAACCCCATAAATGATATTACATCATCCACATTCCTAGGAGCTTTCCACTCCATGATAACCCTTATCATTTCTGGATCCACTATTATGCCTTCCTTAGAAACAACATGTCCCAAGTAATGTACATATGTCTGAAAGAAACTGCATTTGCTAAGTTTAGCATACAACTGATGCTCTCTTAGCAATCTCAACATTGTTGCTAAATGTTCGACATTCTCTTCTTAATTTTTAGAATATAACAATATATCATCAATGAATACAATAACAAACTTGACTAGATAGGGACGCAACACACTATTCATCAAGCGCATAAAAGTAGCTAGATCATTAGTCAAACCAAATGAAACTACAACAAACTCATAATGTTTGTACCTAGTCCAGAAGTATGTCTTGTGAATGTCATCTTTTGTAACATGTACTTGATGATATCTCGATCTTAGATAAATCTTTGATAACACTTTTTCTCCCTTCAACTGATCGAACAAGTCATCAATCCTCGGCAACAGATACTTTTTCTTGATGATCCTTTTTTTCAAATTACTATAATCAATTCATATTCTAAGGGTACCATATTTCTTCTTCACAAACAATACTAGTGTGCCCCATGGTGATACACTTGGCCTAACGTATCCCTTGTCAAGCATTTCCTTCAATTGCAGCTTCAACTCTACCAACTTTTGTGTGCTCAACCTCTAAGTCTCCTTAGATGTTGGCACTGCCCCTGGTGCCAACTCAATAGAAAATTCTACTTCCTTGTGAGGTGGAAAATCTGAAATATCTGCGGGAAATACATTGTGAAATTGTTGTAGAACTGGGTACCTTCAAAAAACATCTGCATCCTAAACTTCCTTACCTTTGTCACTAGAAATATGCACTGCAAACAACACACATCCTTTCCTACGACTGTGCTTTGCCTACATAGTTGTAACCATTCTCACCAATCTTTCTTTATTCTTACTCTGTCAGACTCTTTGTTCCCATTGTCATCCAAGCACTCAATAGCCTTGTCATAAAAATCCACCTTGGTAATGTGGAGATATAGTCAATACATACCCAAAAGCATACTATATGATCCCAACGGAAAAACGTTCAAGTGTGTTGATTGAGGCATACCATTCAAGTCAAATGCACAAGCTCTTACCCAATGATGAACTATCTTCTTTGTGTAAGTAGCCAATTGCACTAACCAAAAATTTGCATGCACTTCCTTATTCAAACCACACTTATCCACCAGTTGAGTATTAACAAAATTATAATTAGATCTAGGGTTAATTAAAATAGAAACAACATGATCACAAATCTTACCGTCCATCTTGATAATAAACGCCTGGTGATCTTCTTGCATGTTAACCAGCGCTACATAGATCCTAGGAATACTCTGTCCAATATCCCCCACTAACTATGCCTCCTAAGCACTGTAGATCTACAATCTACCATCCTGATGCTATGGAAAATCTCTCCTGCGATGACCTTTTCCACAAATCCAACACTGTATAGGCTTCAACCCTTCATCCTTATTCTGCTCCTTAGATCATATTCCTTGTCCGCTGCCAGATGTATTGAACTTCTTAAGTTGTGCAACATTCCCTTTGTTACCTGTATCCTAATGTATTGCTCGCTTCTTGTCCCATTTTCCTTTATTCTTATCATTACCCTTCCAATCCTGCTTAGTCTCAGATCTTCACTTTGATTGCTCATAACAATCCTTTAGTTTCCGGATGGCCTCCTCCAATGATCTAGGCTCATCAAACTCAATCATGTCTTTGAATTTTATCAGCAACCCACTGATGAATCTCTGAATCTCGGCCTTCTCCTCCTTGAGATAAGGAACATACTTCAAAAACTCAAAAAATCTACAAGTATACTCCTCATGAGTCATAGATCCCATCCTTAGTTCATAAAATTCCTTTTTCATGTCATCATAGTATCTCCTGATAGATACTTCTTCTGGAATAGCCTCTCAAACTCACTCCAAGTCATTTCCTCCTCATAAATTGATCTAGGTGGATATTGGTGGCCACCCACCTATTCCACTTGGGGCCCCACCATTGTCTCTTTCATTTTTTCAATTGCAATACAACTTACTATTTTTAGCAATTTTTCGGGTCCTGAACTTCCGAAGCCATTTTGAGGCCCTAAACGACGTTTTTTGGGCATCACTTTTCTGGCGAAATGATTTCATTCTAAAATTTACATTTTTGGTCAGTAGTTGTAGTCCTTAGATAGATATTTCTAATGATGTATCAAGTGCGTCAAACGAAGATAGGATGCCAAAGTTACGACCCCAAGAAATTGATGTACTAATTTACCCCGACGGGGCTTGTTGTATCTTAAGAGACAATCCCTTGGTTGTGAAAGGAATCAATGCTTGAGACAATTAAAAATTGTGTCACAAAAATTATTTTATCATGAGGTCTTTGTTCTATCCCTTTGGAGACTAGTTTTCTAAAACCCTTAATGACCAATAATAATAAAAGATTTCATAATGCCATTCACTACTAATATCTGAATGGAAAGAAGAACTGCAGGGGAAACCCAAAGTAATATGTTGAATACACAGAATCTACCACTTTTAAGTTTTAGAGTAAATTCATGGAGAGAGAGGAAACTCGAAATAATATGTTGTAAACACAGAATCCATTACTTAAAAATTTCATCAAGAGTTTGTGAAGAGAGGGGAAACTCAAAGTAATATGTTGAATACACATAATCTACCGCTTTTAAGTTTCAAAGAGAATTTGTGAAGGGAGAAGAGATGGAGTGAAGGAGAAGAAATTAAGGTTATTTAACTTTTACTCACAGATGTAATTAAGAGACTGGCTGCTACATTACTTCACTTCATTCAAAGAAAAAAAGACACAAAATGGCACAAGAAACACGAAACACCATCAACAGTTGTGGGAAACTTACTGCTTCTTTCACTTATCCATCAGAAAAAGAAGTACAAAATGTAATCCCCAAGAGTTCCAGAACTCGGAACCATTCTTCACTCTTTCTCCCTTCCTTAAATACAAACAAAAGCAGTTTGTAACTGCTCGAGCTTCTTGAAACTCCTAAATTGCCTAAACTGTTAAACTACTTATTACATTGCAATCGAGGATACCATTATAGCTTCAATGTTAACAAGGAAAATAAAATTCACTTGGAATATAATCCCTTTGTTGAGTCTAATTTTTTGCTAATGTGTCTCCTTCTATTTCCGCTGTGTTGTCCTAACAGTCTGCATAAACGTATCTCCACCCAACTCTGCCCATGCTTTTTTGTTTCGAACGCTGTCATCATGTCACCTGCTACCTGACTCTACCTCTTCTACATGTGCCTATTGTGTTTAGTCTTCTCTTCCCCTTTTCTCTACGTCGGGTCACTTACCTAAGTCTCTCTACCCACGTTCAGAATTTCCTCCATTATCGAGGCATTTCACTGGCTTTACATTATAATCCTCCTTCTTTCCTCTGATGTGATTTAACACAGGAATTCCTTACCTCCGGATTTGAAGACCTTTGGAGTTCGCTTTGAAACCACATCGCATCCGCCCAACATTGCACTTCGCATGCCATTGTTTTTAACTTTTCCTTAGCACTTATCTTTTAAATATTGCAATGTGTGTTTATGCGATCAGGCCCCACCGCATCACGAAACTGCATTTTAAACATTACCGTGGACATATACGCGGGACAGTGGTTGTAGGGTTCCACAATATAGTAACCAATCATGGTGCGTCGCATATCAGTGAACTTAACATATAACCTAAATGGTAAACAATACAAACGTCGATGAAAAGTTGTGACGTAATCTCCATCGTAGATCTTTTCCAGATCCAACGACCCAGTTGTATCGTCTCGCACTTCCATCTCCTGTCCTTGTCGCATCACAACCAAAATAATTTACATTGTGAATTCTTAATGCTAAACTCTAAACCCACCAACGTGCGATATGCGTTGGGTCGTTGTGCCAACACGTGGCTCCTCCCTTTATCGCATTGCAAGTTTCAATTCTTACCGCATTGCAAGTTGTTTTGTTTCACTTGCGAAGTCCTTAACACATAAACTCAATAATCGTCGATGTGAATTTGCGTTGTACCGACACGTGGCCCTTCTCCTCAGCGCATCGCAAGATATATTTTTTGACTTGCGATGTCATCTCACCCGTCGGTCTCTTCCCCTTCATACCTGTGATTCAATCCTCGTCGTCCGATTGCCTCCTTTGGAAATATTCTAAGTGTTTCTGTCTTATTCAATTTCTTTGCTTTCTACCGTCGCCGCTCTGCAACTTCGCTATCCTTCCTGAGATTTATTCAATCTTTAAAAGTGTCGATCTCCCTTGAGCTTGCGAATGAGCACGACTCGACCTTGTCCAGTATGCAATGTTCTGAGCATGCCCATCAGTCTGGCTCTTGAACTGTTCTGCGTGTGAATAAGCCCAGCTTGAGCCCTCCTGCATGTTTTTCTCTCTGCTGCTCCTCTGGATTAGATTACACCTCCAATACTGTCGCTTCCTTGATTGTGGTTCTGGTGCACCTGTGATGATGATTCCTCATTGAGCTTGTGGTTATCCTTTTGAGCATATTATAGGTCTTTTTGAAATTTTAACAATTGTTCCTCAATAACCTTGAACTGCTCAAAACCTCTCTTGACTTTTAGCTTAGTCAAATTAGGCTACAACATCTGGCTCTAATTGGGGACAACACTTTGGTAATAAAGTGTTGAGAACTTGTAGATCAGTAGCCTTTATTGGGCATGGAGTCAAATAGAACTTGTAGATCAGTAGCCTTTATTGGGCATGGAGTCAAATAGCACTTGTAGAACAATAACCTCATAGGGCATCGATTCAATCCAAAATGTGAGTTGACCTAGTATGAAATCCCCCCAAAACCTGTGTAGAAATTATATAACTAATACGTTATACATCCAATATTCTCCTGATCACACACTATTTTAACTTCATGCACAATATAGAATCTCTTCTACTATTGATCATCATATGCGGAAATTAAATCAATTGCATGCGCACATTGACACCATAAAAATTCACACATATGAACACAGTGTTTTAACGGGAAAGCCTGAAGCTAAAAACCCCAACTATCTGTATATAATATATGTCATAGAGATCATGTAACAATCCTCATACAAAGCTTCTCACAAGCTCTCAGTACAATACAATCGCTACACACTAATCAGGTCCTGATCTAGAAAATCCATGCACCGATCTCTGCCACCTGCTAGCCTACCTCTACTGCGCAATCCATGCAGAAGAATGGCTTTGAATGAACTTGAATTGGTCCAGCCTCGCTCACACAATCCTCATTGGCAACTCTACTCTGTGTTTGATGCAATCAATGCATCACTATAGTCACAACTGATAGTCAACCTGCTCTTTCACCTACCTCTCCACTGATCTCCACTGAAACTGTCCATGCACTGTAGTTAACTAATGTATTCTTCAGTTGATTAATGAGTTAATATTTATTGAATTAATTAATAACTAATTCACACCACTCTCACTAGTGTATCAATCAGTTAGAGTAGATACAACTAGCTCAACTGTGTCTAACTGAGTTAAACTGAACACAACTCCACCAACTACTTCTACAACTCCACCAAACTCTGTCACATGAGTTCTAACTGAAGTCTCCATGCAATAGCTCCACTTAACCCTTAGGAATAACGTAATTCCTTCTGTCAGCTCTTGTGCCACATCTGTGCACTTAACTAAAGTGCTCCAAGAAAATAAGATAATGTTTAGAGTCCAAATATTATTAAGAGCTAATAATATTCGACATATCTATTTTTAGACTGGCAATCTAAAAATAGATTCCGCCCAATATCTCTAAAAATAGAAGTCCATCTATTTTTCCAACTTGACCAACCATCCACAAATAGCATCCTGCAACTCATAGAATATGATCGACATGTCTAAAAATAGACATGTCTAAAAATAGACTTTGCGCCAAAAATAGCCTACGGGCCCACTTAGTGAAGGCGACTCTTTTCACTAAGTTCATCATCTTGTTGCAATCTCAACACTCCCTCTCAACAATATAGGGATTATCTTCCACCCCGATCCTGCCTCTATGGTATTCGAATTTCTCCTGGTGAGCACCTTCGTCAAGATATCAGCATCCTTATCCTCCGTAGGAATGTAAGTAACATGATCTTCCGCTGCACAGAATCTCTGATATGATGATACCGGATGTCAATGTGTTTAGATCTATCATGAAATACTAGATTAACCGAGAGTTTGATGCAACTCTGATTATCACAATATATCACAGTATGATCTAAGTGTGAACCGAACAATCCAACCAGGATCTTCCTCATCCATATAGCCTCGCATGCAGCCAAACTTGTTGCCATGTACTCGGCCTCCACTGAACTGAGTGCCACGGATCTATGTTTCCTGTTGTACCAAGAAATTTTTGTAGACCCGATACTGAATATCCCTCCAGATGTGCTCTTTCTATCCGTTGGGCTCCCTGCCCAATCTGCATCTGTGAAGCCATGCAGCTTCACCTCATCCGACTTTCTGTACCATAATCCATATCCCGATGTGCCTCTGAGATATCTCAATACATATGCTTGTGAAAGATGGTTAACAGCATAGCATATGTCCGGTCGTGTATTGACTAGATACATGAGCGAACCAACCAACTGTCGGTAAACAGTGGCATCCACTACCTCTGCCGATGTAGCATCCTCTTTCCTCCAACCACCAGGAAGAGCAGTGTCGATAGGCTTGCAGCCTTGCATGTTTAAATTCTCCAATATCTCCTGGGCATACTTTCCTTGAGACAAAAACAGTCCATCACTACGCTACCAAATTTCCAATCCCAGGAAATAATGAAGGAGGCCCAAGTCCTTCATCTCAAACTCCTTTGCAAGATCAGCCTTGCATGAGAGTATCAACTGTTCATCACCCGTCAGTATCAAATCATCTACATAAAGTAAAATGATAAGCAACTTACCCTCCACCAACATCTGGTATAGGTTCGGATCCACCTCACTCTTGATGAATCCAAGACCGGTGAAATAACAGTCTATCTGTGTGTACCAAGCATGAGGTGCTTGTTTCAGCCCATACAACACTCTTTTGAGCCTGCACACATGCGACTCACTGTTGAAGATCTCGAAACCTTCGGGCTACTCTATGTACACCTCCTCCTCAATGAATCCATTGAGGAACGCAGTCTTCACATCCATCTGATGAATGTGCCAACCCATCTGCGCTGAGAGAGCTAGGATGCTTCGTATGGAAGAATACCTTGCGACAAGTGCAAGGCTTCTTCATAGTCGATCCCCTCAATCTGTGAGAAGCCCCGGGCAACAAATCTTGCCTTATACTTCTCGATGCTCTTGTTAGTAGCTTTCTTCACTTTATAGATCCATATCGAACCTACCACTGATTTCCCTTCCGGCTTTGGGACAATCTCCCATGCACTGTTTCTAACAATCGAATCATACTCTTCCACCATGGCATCTACCCATGCAGGGTCCTCCATAGCTTCCTCGAAAGAGGATGGCTCTGTCACAATACACTTGCTCATTAGAGCCATGTATCCAGTATATCGGTCAAGTGATTGTCTCTATCTGCGCTGTGATGTAGGTGCTCCTACAATCTTCTCTGCATCAAGATTCAGTCGCTCAGCTTCTGTAGTGCGCTTCCGCCCTCTGATGTTTGGCACTTCATGAGTGGTTTCTTCCACTCCATGAACCTTCTCTTGTGGCTGATCCACATCCTAAGGATCATCCTTAGGAACTAATAGCTCCTCATCTGCATGCAAGTGTGGCTCCCTCTCAAGCAAACACTTCATGGCTTTATCCTCATGAAATTTGATATCCCGTCGCACAACAGTCTTCCGATTGTCTGGAAAATACACACGATAGTTGTGGGGTGTTTTTGTGTACCCCAAAAATATCCCAACCTCTGCGGTAGGCTCCAGCTTCTTCCTGGCATCCTTCGTCACATGAATGTAAACAGGTGAGCCAAAAATCTTCAAATGAGAAATATCAAGCTTCTTACCAGAAAATGCCTCCTTGGGTGTACTCATGCCAAGTACTCTATGAGGACAATGGTTTTTCACATAAACCGCAGTGTTGCAAGCTTCCGCCCACAAGTGTATGGGAAGGCCCTGATCATGCAACATCGCCCGTGCAACACCCACGATCTTTTTGTTCTTTCACTACGCGACCCCATTCTGCTGTGGGTTATGAGGCGCTATGAGTTCTCTTCGAATTCCTTCTGCGCTGCAAAATTCTTTGAATTCGCCAGAGATGAATTCACCACCATTATCGCTCCTAAGAGCCTTCACCTGCTTCCCCAATTCTTTCTCCACCAGTGCCTTGAACTCACAAAACTTTGAGAATGTCTCGCTCTTCTTCTGCATGAAGAAGATCTAGCACTTATGAGAAAAATCATCAACAAAGATCACATAATACCTGTGTTTTGTTGTCGAAGCTACTGAGAAAGGTCCACACACGTCTGTGTGAATTCTCTCAAGGATCGTTGTGGCGTGACTATCCTTCTCATGAAAGGTGGCTTTCACAAATTTTCCGAAAGTACATCCCTTTCACTGATCTGACTGCGCAAGTGTACCTTTGGGAAGCCCAGTAGAAATGTGTGGCAAAATTTTCAAAGCACCATGGTGAAGATGGCCCAATATCCTATGCCATAGCTCGCCCTCTTCCCGACTCACCACTCCTTCTGCTTTGCCTGCCATTGCTGTGCAGCTATCTACTTGAAATTGATAAAGGTTCTTAACTCGAACCCCTATCCTCTGGGTTTCACCAGTTGCCTTACTGCGTAGGAAATCCTTTCCCTCGCTAAAGACAACATCATATCCCTTGTCTTCCAGCATCGCCACAGAGATCAGATTCTTCTTCAATCTTGGAACATGCATGACATCCTTTAATATTAAGGGTTTACCAGACTCCCTCTCAAAGGAAATGGTCCCGATACTGGTCGCACTGTATCTACCATCATCGCCCATATCGATGTGCACTCCAAGATCCTTCTCATCCAGATCAGCAAACAAATATTTGTCTTTGGTCATATGGAAAGACACACCACTGTCAAGAAACCACACTGATCCCATCGCACTTGAGACCAAGCATGCGATCAGCGAAAAATCCAGCTCAAACTGTGAGGCTAAGGCCTCTCCAGTTGCAGATCCAATAGCCTACTTATTTTTCTTCTTCTATGGACAATTAGTGGCGTAATGTCCGTGTTGGTGACAGTGAAAGCACTTCACCTTGGACATGTCCTGCTTCTTGCCTTTCACACCAGATTGAGAATGATTTTTCTTTCCCTTCCCCTTCCTTGCTTTGGCAGCCAAAGTGAAATTTTATTCATCTTCATTCTTCGATGAAGATCCATCCCTGGTACTCTACCTTATCTCCTCCTACACAAGATCCGACCAAAGTCGCTCCCATCCCAGCATTTTCTCCCGACCATTGATAGAGTCCTCATAGGAATGCCAACTCTTCGGAAGCCCAAGGAGAGCCAAGCTCACCAAGTCCTCTTCATCTACAGTAACCCCCACACTTCCCATCTCATCCCTGCACTATAAAAACGTCGTGAGGTACTTGGGTATACTCTCGCCCTTCTCCATTTTTATTTTCCTGAGCTTTTCTTTAAGCACCAACTTCCTCTGGTCACTTTTGCTTTGGAACAAGTCTATCAAAGCTTTCCACATCAATAATGGATAAGCTTTACCATGAAGGCTAGACACTATGTTATCCTTCACACCTTCCAACAGAATCCTTCGACATTTTGTTGTCTTCTTTTGCCATGCGTCAAGTGTGGCAGCAGTGCTAGAAGCAGGTTTTGGAATTTCTGCATCTATGAACTCCTTCAACCCATTATCCTCCAGCACCGCGTCCATCCTATCCTTCCATGAAATATAACTCGAGCTGCCCTCAAGGGCATAATCCAATCACAATCCGTTGAAAGACTTCACAACTTCGACACCAAGAAAACACTACTGCAAATTCGAATTCCACCAGCACAAAACTCAACCGCTTCAATGATTTGCAATTTCTCCAATGATCAATATCGCTCTGATACCATGTATAAATTATATAACTAATGCATTATACATCCAATATTCTCCTGATCACACACTATTTGACTTCATGCAAAATACAGAATCGCTTCTACTATTGATCATCATATGCGGAAATTAAATAAATTGCATGCACGCATTGAAACCATAAAAATTCACACATATGAACACACTGTTTTAACGGGAAAGCCTGAAGCTAAAAACCCCAACTATCTGTATATAATATATGTCATAGAGATCATGTAGCAATCCTCATACAAAGCTTCTCACAAGCTCTCAGTACAATACAATCGCTACACACTAATCGAGTCTGATCTAGCAATCCATGCCATAGATCTCTACCACGTATGCTTTGCCTCTCTGCAATCCTTCTTTGAAGAATGACTCTACAAGATGAACTTAATTGTAGCAGCCTTGCTCATGCAATCCTCATTGGCAACTCTACTACGTATTTGGATGCAATCAATACATCACTATAGTCTGAGCGGTAGTCCTTTGCTCTTTCACCTACCTCTCCACTGGTCTCCACTGAAGATGTCCATGCACTGTAGTTAACTGATGTATTCTTTATTTGATTAATTGATGTAGGAAAATTTGAATTTTCCTACTCTTAAAGAAGGTGCAATTATTAATAAAAGATTCCCCTTTGAATTAATCCCAGAATCACTGCCTTAACTTATTGCAAATAAGTTATCTTTGTTCTTTGGTATGCAACTTTGCATTCATTAATAAACTGTGATTTTTTTATTGGATCACTTTGATATAAACTTCATTTAGAAGCAGCTGGAATGGGTTTTTTTTTTGAAAGAGCAACTGCATATATATCCATTTGAAATGAAAAAGCGATAACAATAATCATAAGTTCTGTGTTAAATACAATCCACCCTTACAGCAAACAACCGAAACTTCATATCGACCTTCACAACACAGAATCCAACTTCATATCGACCATCACAGGGAAATCGATGGCTATCTATATCAATTACCAGCCAAATACCCAACATTTATGTTAATCATCACGGCAAGAGATCGGTGTTCTAACATTCATAGCGATTGCAACACAATTTACACAATTCTGCTAAATAATATGACCAATCATTCACAAATATGGAACCGCATTCTAGTTGTTGCGTCCCCAACGATTTAGGCCACCATTTTCTACATCTTTGGTCCAATACGTTGTCTAATGTGCTGGCATTAAGCTCATCTCAGCACCACGGTCTTTATAAACCAACGTAGCTGCAATTTTCAACGTGTGAACCAAGTTCACACAGCGCTCTTCTCTTGAAGAAGTTCCTGGCTTGCGCAAAGCTTTGTTCTACTCCTGCGCTCCTTCAAGTGACTATAGGCCCATCCACCAATACTACGATTTTTAACCCCAGAAAAAAACGTTGTTATACTTCCATCCTAGCGCTGGCTAACTGCAATGTCAGATACGTACATAATACATACAAAAATCGATCTTGTATAGAAATGAATGAGTGAGCTAAACTTCTAATCGAAAAAATATTGCATGGGCGAATAGGCATTAGCTGCCACTCAGCAATTTCAATAAATAATTCAGATTCTCTCACACACACTCACACTCTTCACGCCTCCAGCCTCTCTAATTTATACAAATATGAGAAACTATTCTTCTCATAATAGATTTCTTCTAGAGTTTCTCAACAAACTAATACCTCCCTATTATTTGGCATTTATCCCTATTTTGGTTCTATTCCACGCAGGGAAAGAAACCAATTCTATTATTATGCCTAATCTAATTAAATAGAAAAACAAACTAACAATTCTCTAAAAATAAATAACAAATTTAAATAAATATATTATTTAAATCATTTCTAAGTCTAATTTATTCTAACTAGCCACAACATGTGACCAAGATGTCACATTGCTGGCTAGGTGCTTGATGCTCCTGCATCAGACTCTCAGGGAAGAAAGTGATCCTGTAGCTCTTTAGGATCGATTCCCAACTTCTGCAGTTCTGCTGTAGTCATCCAACTGGCGTCTTCTACTGGTTGTCCTTTCCATTTGATCAAATACTGATAATAAGTTTGATGCCTTGTTTTCTTTGACTCTTGTTTATCCAAAATAGCTTCTACTTCTTTCTTTTTTTCTTTGGGCATCTGCTCTTCCCAACTCACGTTTGGGCTTTTTCCTGCTGTCGTGTCTCCTGCTAGTTCTTCTTCTAGCTCTCGGTATAGATACAAGTCTGCAATGTTAAATATAGGGGATATTCCAATTCCTATTGGCAGATTAACTTCATATGCATTTGAAGAAAAATTCCTTATGATTTTACATGGCCCTATCTTCTTGAGTTTCAACTTGTTATATGTTTTAATAGGAAATCTTTCCTTTCTCAAATAGACCATGACTAAATCACCTACTTGGAATTCCTTTTCTTGCCTTTTCACATCTGCTCTTTTCTTGTACTTGGTGCTGCTTACCTGCAATCTGTTCTTTACCTCTTCCTGTAATCCATGCATCTGTTCTGCAAATTATTCAGCCTTTGTGCTCCTTCCTTATTTTTTTCCTAAGTCTCTGAGTTCATACACACCTCTTGGATGCATTCCAAAAACAATTTGGAATGGGCTCATACCAGTACTTCGATTTGGAGTGTCGTTATAAGCAAACTTAGCCTGAGCAAGGGCTAAATCCCACTATTTGGGATTGTCGTACACCAGGCTCCTCAGTATGTTTCCTAGACTTCTATTCACGACCTCGGTCTGCTCATCCGTTTGAGGATGATATGTTGAACTGAAACTAAGGTTGGTACCTAGTTTCTTCCACAGAGTTCTCCAAAAATGTCCTACAAACTTGGTATCCCTGTCAGACACAATACTCACAGGCAATCCATGCAATCTCACAATTTCTGAAAAGAATAGATTAGCGATATGTGTTGCATCACTTGTTTTCTTGCATGCAATAAAATGAGCCATTTTAGAAAATCTATCCACAACAACATAAATAGAATCATTCCCTCTTTGAGTTTTTGGTAAACCCAAAATAAAATCCATACTAACTGCATCCCATGGTCGGTCGGGTATTGGTAACGGCTGATACAATCCTGTATTCTGGATTTTTCCCTTAGCATGCTTACAAATCCTGCACTTTTCCACAAACCGTTTAACATCAGTTTGCATCTTTGGCCAATAATAAAAAGTATTTACCTGAGTGAAAGTTTTGTCTTGTCCGAAATGTCCAGACAGACCTCCACTGTGCTTCTCCTTGATTATATTTTCCCTCATAGAACACTTTGGAATACACAACTTATTACTTTTGAATAGTAATCCCCCTTGAATTGAATAATCCAACCACTGGCTTCTGTTGTGGATTGCTGGATTTTATACTGCTGCATAAACATCTTTAAACTCTGCATCACCTTTATACATGTCAACCATTTCTTCAAATCCCACAACACCAACCTGCAATTCTTGCATGATCAAATTCACCCTACTTAAAGCATCAGCAACTTTGTTCAATTTCCCACTTGTATGTTTGATTACAAAAGTGAAGCTTTGTAAATATTCCACCCATTTAGCATGTCTTTGATTCAATTTTGGTTGATTGTTTATAAACTGTAATGCGTGATTATCAGAATATAGCACAAACGCTTTTGGAAATAAATAATGTCTCCACCTCTTCAAGGCCTGGATGACAGCATAAAATTCTTTGTCATATGATGAATATTTCTGTTTAGCTTCATTTAGTTTTTCACTAAAGTATGCTATGGGTTTCTGTTCCTGGCTTAAAACTACTCCAATTGCAATTCCACTAGCATCAGTTTCAACTTGGAAAACTTTCTCAAAATTTCGTAAAGCCAAGATTGGTTTCTCAGTAATCTTCTTCTTTAACAATTTAAAATTTTGATTTGCTGCCTCTGTCCCTTTGAATGGTTGTTTAGTATCCCTGATTGTTTCGATGATGGGTGCACAAATTTGACTAAAACTTCGAATAAATTTTCAGTAAAAACTTGCCAACCCATGCAAGCTTCTTACCTCAAATGTGTTTCTAGGAATTGGCCAATTTAGAATTGCCTGAATTTTCTCTGGATCCATTTTCAGCCCTTCCTTAGAAACTACAAAACCCAAATAAATCAGTTCTTCCTTCATAAAGCTGCACTTCTTCAAAATTATTAACAATTTCTCTTGTTGCAAAGTTCTTAGAACTAATTTGAGGTGTTCTAGATGCTCTTCCTTATTTCGACTAAAGATAAGTATATCATTGAGGTAAACAATCACAAATTTACCTATATACTCTTTCAAAACATTGTTCATCAATCTCATGAAAGTACTAGGTGCGTTAGTAAGTCCAAAGGGCATTACTAACCATTCATACAAGCCACTATTTGTCTTGAATGCAGTTTTCCATTCATCCCCCTCTCTTATTCTTATCTGATGATATCCACTCTTCAAGTCTATCTTAGAAAAATAACTCGACCCACTCAAACAGTCCATTAAATCATCCATTCGAGGTAGAGGAAAACGATACATGATGGTGATTTTGTTTATAGCTCTAGAATCTGTGCACATACGCCATTCGCCTCCTTTCTTTGGACTGAGTACTGTTGGTACAGCACATGGACTAAGGCTCTCTCTGATCAATCCTTTGTCCATCAACTCTTGGACCTGTCTTCCAATTTCGGCATTCTCCTGTGGTGTTAACCTGTAGGCTGCTTTATTCGGCAAACTGGCTCCTGGGATGAGATCAATATGGTGGCTAATACCCCTGATAGGTGGCAACTCATTTGGTAACTCATCCACAACAATATCAGCAAAATCATTCAATAAAATTTGAATTTCTTCAAGTAAATCTTCCAAATTTGTAGAAGTTAAGATTACCTTGGGTTTTCCGATAATGGCAAAATGCATCTCCTTACCCTTCTCAACCTCTTGCAATAAGGTTTTTCCACTTATCAACATAACGTGATTTCTAAGTGCTTCTTCATCAGCTTCAGCTTTCAATGGCAGTAGTGTATGCTTGTTCCCATCTTTCTCAAGAGTATAAGTGTTTCTTCGACCATCATGTATGGCTTTTCGGTCAAATTGCCAGGGCCTTCCAAGCAATATGTGACATACATCCATCGGCATTATATCACATAAAATAACATCCTTATAAGTACCAATTTGAAAGTCAACTTTACATTGTTCAGTTACAAAAATTTGATGGCCTTTCTGGAGCCATGATACTTTATAAGGAGTGGGGTGTATTGTTCTTTCCAACTTTAATTTGTCTACCATTTCCGTAGAGACAAGGTTATCAGTACTACCACTATCAATTACTAATTTGCAACACTTACCCCTTGACTTACATATAGTTCGGAATAGATTTTTCCTTTGAACAGGTTCTTTGGTCTCCTTGGCTTCTTTTAGCAATACTCTCTTCAGTAACAGGGATTCTCCAGCTTCTGGTGGTTCCTCTTTGGCTTCAGGTTGAGGAATCTCCTCCTTGGCTTCTGCAACATTAAAATTACGTGGGGTTGTCGACTTTTGATGAGGGAAATCCCATTGCATATGTCCCCATTCACCACATACATAGCACCGTACATCTCTTCCTCGCCCTTTGCCCCTGGGCACGAATCTTCCGCGGCCAAAATCTCCTCTTTGTGGTGGTTTACTGCTTGCACTCCCTGTCTCATTCTGCGAGTGTTGAAATTTTGTTCTGAATGTTCCCTTCCCTTTTGCTGGGTTCTTACCTCTGTTCCTCTGGTTTTGTTTGCGCACCAGTTTTTCCTCCGCCCTCAAGGCTGCTTGATAGGCATCTTCAACCGACTTCAAATTCAATAAGCTGATCTCATCCTGTATTTCATACCTCAAACCATTTATATATCTAGCTACCTTTTCTAGATCATCTTCAACATGGCCAGATCTAATACTCAGCTTATAAAATTCTTCAGTATATTCCTTGATTGTCATCCCTTTCTGTTTTAAGTTCTGCAATTGTCTAAAAAAATTTAATTGGTAATCCTTCGGAAAAAATTTACCCTTCAGCTTACTTACCATTCTGTCCCATTGCTTGATTTTAGGCTTCCCTTTTCGCTCCCTTGATAGCTGCAATTCGTCCCACCATAAAGCTGCATGGCCTTTCAATCTCGTGCCTGCAAACTTTACTTTCTTCTTGTCATCGACCTCTTCATAGTCGAAGTACTTATCTAATGAACTGATCCAGTCCATTAGCACCTCCACACTAAGACTTCCGTCATAATAAGGTACTTCTATTCTTGGTCGATTGCTGGCTTTGACTAGCATCTTCATGACCTTAGCTGCTTCATTTTCTTCCTCCACTTCTTCGTCAGTGGTCTCTTCTTCATTGCCACTATCGACTGCACCATCTGCTGCTCTCCGTTGAGTAGTTTCCATGGTAACCATTCTTGTGCATAAATTCCGGATCTCATCTAGCAATATTGCATTTGCTGCAGGTCTCCCTCGACCTATCCCAGCTCCTCTTCTGGGCGACATTTTTTGCAATACTTCAAAACAGCTTAACAAGCTCTAATACCAAAATGATGTAGGAAAATTTGAGTTTTCCTACTCTTAAAGAAGGTGCAATTATTAATAAAAGATTCCCCTTTGAATTAATCCCAGAATCACTGCCTTAACTGATTGCAAATAAGTTATCTTAGTTCTTTGGTATGCAACTTTGCATTCATTAATAAATTGTGATTTTTTTATTGGATCACTTTGATATAAACTTCATTTAGAAGCACCTGGAATGGGTTTTTTTTTTGAAAGAGCAACTGCATATATATCCATTTGAAATGAAAAAGCGATAACAATAATCATAAGTTCTGTGTTAAATACAATCCACCCTTACAGCAAACAACCGAAACTTCATATCGACCTTCACAACACAGAATCCAACTTCATATCGACCATCACAGGGAAATCGATGGCTATATATATCAATTACCACAGCAAATACCCAACATTTATGTTAATCATCACGGCAAGAGATCGGTGTTCTAACATTCATAGCGATTGCAACACAATTCTACTCGGCAACAACAGCCAATCATTCACAAATATGGAACACGCATTACCTTTGCTGCGTCTAACAATTCATGCCACCATTTTCTACTGGTCAATACGTTGTCTAATGCCTTCAACGTCGCTCATCTCAGCACCACGGTCTTTATAAACCAACGTAGCTGCAATTTTCAACGTGTGAACCAAGTTCACACAGCGCTCTTCTCTTGAAGAAGTTCCTGGCTTGCGCAAAGCTTTGTTCTACTCCTGCGCTCCTTCAAGTGACTATAGGCCCATCCACCAATACTACGATTTTTAACCCCAGAAAAAAACGTTGTTATACTTCCATCCTAGCGCTGGCTAACTGCAATGTCAGATACGTACATAATACATACAAAAATCGATCTTGTATAGAAATGAATGAGTGAGCTAAACTTCTAATCGAAAAAATATTGCATGGGCGAATAGGCATTAGCTGCCACTCAGCAATTTCAATAAATAATTCAGATTCTCTCACACACACTCACACTCTTCACGCCTCCAGCCTCTCTAATTTATACAAATATGAGAAACTATTCTTCTCATAATAGATTTCTTCTAGAGTTTCTCAACAAACTAATACCTCCCTATTATTTGGCATTTATCCCTATTTTGGTTCTATTCCACGCAGGGAAAGAAACCAATTCTATTATTATGCCTAATCTAATTAAATAGAACACAAACTAACAATTCTCTAAAAATAAATAACAAATTTAAATAAATATATTATTTAAACTATTTCTATGTCTACTTTATTTCTAACTAGCCACAACATGTGACCAAGATGTCACATTGCTGGCTAGGTGCTTGATGCTCCTGCATCATTAATGAGTTAATAATTAGTGAATTAATTAATAATTAATTCACACCACTCTCACTAGTGTATCAATCGGTTAGACTAGATACAACTAGCTCAACTATGTTTAACTGAGTTAAACTGAATACAACTCCACTAACTTCCTCAATCAACTCCACCAAACTCTGTCACATGAGTTCTAACTGAAGTATCCATGCAATAGCTCCACTTAACCCTTAGGAATAACGTAATTCCTTCTGTCAGCTCCTGTGCCACATCTGTGCACTTAACTGAAGTGCTCCAAGAGAATAAGATAATGTTTAGAGTCCAAATATTATTAAGAGCTAATAATATTCGACATATCTATTTTTAGACTGGCAATCTAAAAATAGATTCTGCCCAATATGTCTAAAAATAGAAGTCCATCTATTTTTCCAACTTGAACAACCATCCACAAATAGCATCTTGCAACTCATAGAATATGATCGACATGTCTAAAAATAGACTTTGCGCCAAAAATAGCCTGCGGGCCCACTTAGTGAAGGTGACTCTTTTCACTAAGCTCATCATCTTGTTGCAACCTCAACAACCCGTTACACTTTGGACTTCTTCCTTTATTCTTAAACTAAAAATACCGAAATGAAAATACTACAACTAAAAATGCTTAACTTCTAAGCTTATTTATGCACAACTCCTGCATATTTATTCATGCATGAACTCTATCATGTGAAGCCAGCCTTCCAATGGCACCAATCCAACATCTACATGTTAGACTTAATGCCCCCATACTATGGAAATTTGAAAATCAAAACAGCGATGTACAATGAAAATTTTCCAGATACAGAGCTTTGCACATACCCTTACATAAATTATTGTTGCTGACAAAAGAAAGTTGTCGCATAGTAAGCTAACGGATCATAGAACTAATGAGACAAATTTTCGACTACCTCCTTTTCTTGAAAATCCTACTGATGTAGACTTCTTTGAACAAGGAAGCTTCCTTCATTATTTGACTCCTCAATTTGAGGTTGTATGTGAGAAGATCGATTTTTGTTTTATGTTGATAACCATCTAGGCCAGAAAGATAAATCTAAGGTTTGTTCCTCATAATGTTGATGTCTTCATATAATGAAAATTCTTGACAAGAGTCTTCCCCCTCCTACAAACACACCTGAGCTGCTCCACTAGTTTCTCCTCTATTCACAAAATCATTAAAAGTATGAAAATTGTAATGATCTTCCAGGCTTTCAACGTGTTGTTCAGTTGAAATATCTTTCTCCTCTCCAAAAAAACTTGGCAAAAATTTGAATCCTTTTGAAGGATATTGATGGAGGATTGTGGGCAGCACCAAGGGTTTGAAAATATCCTTGGTTCCAAGCTAGAAAGAAGCGGATTGTTTATGAGGTAGAATGTTATCACCAAAAGATGATGAATCCTCACCTTTATGCCCAGACTGTGACAGATTACCTTCAGGAATAGTAATGCAACAGTTGTCTCTCCTTTCATATTTAGGAGATGAAGTTGTGTCAAGATCAATAATACAATCGGAATAAAAATCTTCTTTCTCCAATAAAGAATGTACATTTTGGGCCTTATAAGCTTTTGAGAAAATAAAGCAAGAAACAATATTCTTGATATGTGAGGGAAAATAGACCACCAAACTGATAGTGAAAAGTAAAAATTCCTTTAAGAGATTCAAACTCTTATATCTGTATTTTCCATGGTGTTGTCTCATTTTATTTCCCGTAGAATACCTCATCTAATGAAACCTTCATCAGTGGAGTCGCCAGGTGGATAATACACAACCAAATTTGTATCTAAATCTTGTTCACCATCAAGAAATAGTTTTCAATACCCAGGGAAAATGACTTCGTGCCTTCGTCCCCGGCAACGGCGCCAAAAAATGTTGTATCTTAAGAGACAATCCCTTGGTTGTGAAAGGAATCAGTGCTTAAGAAATTTAAAAAGTGTGTCACAGAAATGATTTTATCATGAGTTATTTGTTCTATCGCTCTAGAGACTAGTTTTCTAAAACCCTTAATGACCAGGAATAATAAATATTTCATAATGTCATTCACTGCTGATATCTGAATGGAAAGAAGAACTACAGGGGAAACCCAAAGTAATATGCTGAATACACAGAATCTACCACTTTTAAGTTTAAGAGGAAATTCATGGAGAGAGAGGAAACTCGAAATAATATGTTGTAAACATAGAATCTATTACTTCAAAGTTTCATCAAAAGTTTGAATACATAGAATCTACCACTTTTAAGTTTCAGAGAGAATTTTTGAAGGGAGAAGAGATGGAGTGAAGGAGCGCAAATTAAGGTTATTTAACTCTTACTCACATATGTAATTAAGAGACCGACTGCTACATTACTTCACTTCATTCAAAGAAGAAAAGACACAAAATGGCATAAGAAACATGAAACACCATCAACAGTTGTAGGAAACTTACTGCTTCTTTCATTTACCCATCAGAAAAAGAAGTACAAATGTAATCCCCAAGAGGTCCAGAACTCGGAACCCTTCTTCACTCTTTCTCCCTTACTTAAATACAAACAAAAGCAGTTTGTAACTGCTCGAGCTTCTTGAATCTCCTAAACTGCCTAAACTATTAAACTACTTATTACATTGCAATCAAGGATACCATTGGAGCTTAGATCTTAACAAAGAAAACAAAATAAACTTGGAATATTATCCCTTTGCTGAGTCTGATTTTTTGTTGATGTGTCTCCTTCCGTTTCAGCTATGTTGTCCTAACAGTATGCATAAACGCATCTCCACTCGACTCTGCCCATGCTTTTGTGTCTTGAACGTTGTCATCATGTCACTGGCTACCCGACTTTGCCTCTTCTGTGCATGCCTGCTGTGTTTAGTCTTCTGTTCCCCTCTGCTCTGCATCGGGTCACTTACCCAAGTCTCTTTGCCCGCGTTCAGACTTTCCTCCATTATCAAGGCCTTTCACCGGCTTTACATTATAATCCTCCTTCTTTCCTCTGATGCGATTTAACACAGGAATTCCTTACCTCCGGATTTGAAGACCTTTATAGTTCGCTTTTGAAACCACATCGCATCCGCCTAACATCACACTTCGCATGCCATTTTTTTAAATTTTCCTTAGCACTTATCTTTTAAATCTTGCGATGTGTGCTTATGCGATCGGGCCCCACTACATCACGAAACTGCATTTTAAACATTACCATGGACATATACGCATAACAGTAGTTGTAGGGTCCCATAATATGGTGACCAATCACAGTGCATTGCATATCGACGAACTTAACATATAACTTAAATGGTAAAAAATAAAAACTCTGATGCGAAGTTGCGACGTAATCTCCATTGTAGATCTTCGCCAGATCCAACGGCACCGTTGTATTGTCTCACACTGCCATATCCCGTCCTTGTCGCATCGCAACCAAAATAATTTACCTTGCGAAGTCTTAATGCTAAACTCTAAACCCACCGATGTGCGATATGTGCTGGATCATTGTGCCAACACGTGGCTCCTACCTTTATTGCATCGCAAGTTTCAATTCTTACCGCATTGCAAGTTGTTTTGTTTAAATTGTGAAGTCCTTAACACATAAACTCAATAATCGTTGATGCGAATTTGTGTTTTGCTGACACGTGGCCCTTCTCCTCATAGCATCACAAGATATATTGTTTGACTTGCGATGTCGTCTCAGTCATCGATCTCTTCACCTTCAGATCTACGATTCGTTCCTTGTCGTCTGATTGCCTCCTTTAGAAATCTTCTGTGTGTTTTTGTCTTAGTCGATTTCTCTGCTTTATACCGTCGTTGCTCTGAAACTCTACTATCCTTCCAGAGCTTTATTCAATATTTAAAAGTGATGATCTCTCCTGAGCTTGTGAATGAGCCCAACTCAACCTTGTCCGGTGTGCAATGTTCTGAATGTGCCCATCGGTCTGGCTCTTGAACTATTATGTGCATGAATAAGACTGACTTGAGCCCTCTTGCACACTTTTCTCTCTCCTGATCCTCTAGATTAGATTACACCTCCAATGTTGTTGCTTCCTTGATTTTGGTTCTGGTGCATCTGTGATGACGAATCCTCATTGAGCTTGTGGTTATCCTTTTGAGAATATTACAGGTCTTTTTGAAATTTTAATAATTGTTCCTCAATAGCCTTGAATTGCTCAGAACCTCTCTTGACTTTTAGCTGAGCCAAATTAGGCTACAACAGGGCCCATATTCTGGTGTTTCTTCTCTTAAGGTTAGGTTTTTGGATGTTTAGGGTTTTCCATTGTTTCTCAATAATATATAGGCCTTCAATCCTCATTGTAACACAGAGTTAAAAGGCATGTAGCTGCCACATCTCTTCTCAGAGATAAGCTAACAACGCCCTAGCTAGTTTATTTTCATTCTGTCTGTAAGCAAATTTTAGTTCTTTGATATTAATGAAATGAAGTGTTATTTTTGTTGCATCTTTGTATTTATGGTTATATGTGTATTCTATTGTATTCCTGCATAAATCCAGATCATAAATATCCCTTACTTTCTGATCCAGGTGGATATTGGTGGCCACCGGCCTATTCCACTAGGGGCCCCACCATTGTCTCTTTCAAATTTTCAGTTTCGGCACAACTTACTATTTTTAGCATTTTTTTTCATGTCATGAACTTACGGAGCCGTTTTGAGGCCCTAAACGACGTTTTTTGGGAAAAATGGGACCCATGTTGCTCACATCAAAAGTTGTATTTCTCGGATAGATATCTATGATGAGGTATGGTGCACATCAAACGGAGATCGTATGCCAAAGTTACATCCCCGGGAAGTTGAAACACCAATTTACCCAAACGGGGCCCATAGTTTTGGCGCTTCATCTCCTAGGGTTAGGGTTTTGGATGTTTAGGGTTTTCCATTGTTTCTAAATAATAAATAGGCCCTCGAGCCTCATTGTAACTCAGTTCAGATGCCTCTAACTGCCACATCTCTTCTCAGAGATAAGCTACCAGTGCCCTAGCTAGTTTATTTCCATTCTATCTATAAACAAATTTCAGTTCTTTGATATTAATGAAATGAAGTGTTATTTCCGTTGCATCTTTGTATTTATGGTTACATGTGTATTCTGTTGTGTTACTGCATAGATCTAAATCAATGGTATCAGAGCGGTCTGCTTTTTCTTGATCCTTCTTTTTATGTCCCCATTGAGGTCGGGGTATAAGGAGTTGGGGCTCGATTTGGTTGAACCTTTACAAGATCAGCCTCGCAAACCCCAACGACTGCCCATGGGGGACGAAAAGAAAGATGATGAAGCAGGAGATCCTATCAAAATATTTCTCGAGGAGGCCCTCTAAAAACAAAGGAACGTGATGATGGATAACTTTGCCCAGATCCTTCAACGACTGCCCACCGGCAGCGCATCTGCATCCAACAGCGACTTTGTAGGCGCGACTCCCTTTAATGTACAAGTAAACTTTTACATTCCCATATTTGAGGGTCAAATAGATGTAGATGTCGTAGATAGATGGCTGAATCTATTAGAAATGGCTGAATCTATTAGAAGGATATTTCTCGGTTCATGACTTTTCCGACCGGGAGAAGATTATTTTTGCACTCCTCGAAGCTACCCCCCATGTCAAGGACTAGTGAGAAACATACTGTGAGAAAAAGGATGAGATAGAACCCTCTCTGTTCTCAGTTGTACCCACTTGGAATTCTTTCCAAGATGCCATCAAGGAACAATACTATCCTGTGGGGAGCTATGAGGACAAGTACATACAATGGACCACGTTGCAGCAACAAAGGGAAAATATGTGCATGAGTTAACGAATTTGTTCCATACCCTACACACAAAGTTGGGTATCAAACATTCGGAGAAAAATTTGGTACTAAATTATCGTAGTTGTCTGCACATATACATTCAGGAGGAAATGGAGTTCCTCGACATCTCCTCGCTTGGTACGGAATACCGGTATGCTGCAAAGATTGAGCAGAAATTCAAGCAGAAGAAGAGAGACTTTGGATCTGCAAATAAAAATCAAGGGAAAGGTGCCCCCAAACCATAGAACAAAGGAAAAAGCCAAGGCATGGCAGCCTAAGACAACCTTCCAAAGCCACAAGCAAAGAACAACACCAAGAAGCCAAAGAAGGACATGGGAAAGTGGTGTGAGTTCCATAAGAGCTCCACTCACAACACAAGTGAGTGTCAGACCAAGCAGTCGCTTGTGGCCGAGATGAGGACTTCTGAATCGGATGCATGCTCTGACTCTGAATCAAAACCTGACAAGGGGAATGACAAAGGGAAACATATTATTGATGTGGAGCCCAACGCCACTGTTGCCACTGCAAATATTTAGAAGGAGGAACCAGAAGATCTAGAGGAGGTGGAGCGTCTCTTCCACTCCTAAATGTGGGTAAAGGGTTCCCCGCTATAGTTCATTGTCGACAATGGGAGCCAAAAGAACCACATTTCAGCAGATGTCGTGAAGTGGTTGGACTAGTCGACCACAGCGCACCACAGCCATACACCATCGGACAACTTCACCAAGGATGGGATCTCCGTGTTAGCCAGCAGTGTCACCTTCGCTATAGCATCAAGCCCTTCACGAATGAGGTATTATGTGACATTCCTCCTGTTGATGTTTCTGATGGATTATTAGGCCAACCATACTTGTGGAAGCGACATGTTGTGTATGAGTCACGGCCTCGCACTGTTATTGTTACTTTGGGAAATAAGTTGTACAGGATACCAGAGGTACCACCGCCTACCACTATCTCTTTGGTTACTGCAAAACAATGCAGTAAGCTCATTTCCCAAACCAGGAAATTTTTTTTCCTGATGATCCGCCCCTAGGGAAAGAAGAATATTGTGGCCACGACCTCTAGACATGGCTCCTTTGCATGGCAACAACAAATGGACAAGGTTGTGGAGGAGTACGGGGACATTTTCACCTCACCCACAGGGGTGCCTCTGCACTGTCAAGTCAAGCACCCCATTGATCTGACCCCAAGTGCATCGCTACCCAATGGACCAATATATTGGCACTCTGTTATGAAGAACGATGAAATCAAGAGGCTGATTTAGGAGCTGTTGCAGAAAGGTCACATTCGGCCAAGGTCATCGCCCTGTGAGAGCCCGATCGTGTTAGTACAGAAGAAGGATGGGACTTGGAGACTCTTTATTGACTATCGGGCACTGAACAAGATCATTGTCCGAAATAGGTACCTGATCCCATGGATTGATGACCTTCTGGACCAACTCAAAGGGGCAAAATATTTCAGCAAGATCGACTTGAAGTCTGGGTATCACTAGGTACCAATCGAACCCTCCGATGTGTGGAAGACTACCTTCAAAGCCAAGGAAGGCCTTTTCGAATGGCTAGTCATGCCTTTTGGGTTGATGAATGCTCCTGAAACCTTAATTAGGTTGATGGACAACATCTTGCAGCCATTCACCAACTTATTTGTAGTGGTGTACTTGGATGACATTCTGATTTTCAGCCAGACTTGGGAAGAGCTCCTCCACCACATCCGACAAGTCCTCCAAAAACTACGGCAACACAAGTTGTGTGCCAATTTGGAGAAGTGTACTTTTGGCATGACCCAGGTTCAATATCTGGGATACATTATTGATGAAAGGGGGGTGCATGTGGATCTAACCAAGATCCAATTCATTCGGGATTGGCCAGCCCCAACCACCCTAACAAAGCTTCGCAGCTTTCTGGGTCTTGCTAATTTCTACCGCAGGTTCATGTTGGGATTCTCTCATATCACTTGGCCCTTGAGTCAAGTCACCAAGGGAGGAATGAAAGAAAAATTATTTTGGTCGGAATCTCAACAGAAGGTGTTCGTAGAATTGAAACATCACCTCTCTTCTGCCCCAGTGCTCACATTACCAGACTTGCAACAACCATTTGAGATCGAGATAGATGCCTCTGACTATGCTATTGGGGAAGTTCTTACTCAACAGGGGAATCTAGTGGCATATCACAGTGAGACATTGTCCGACACAGTTCGCAAGTATCCCATTAATGACAAAGAAATTTATTCCATTATGCAGGCTTGTCAACAATGGAAGAACTACATTTTGGGGAAGAAAAAAATCATCCACACTGACCACCGACCCCTGTAGTTCATACAGACACAAGGGAAGTTGCAGAACGATCACCATCAGAAGTGGTCCACATATCTACAACAGTTTCATTTGAACATCAAGTACAAGAAGGGTAGCACAAATAATGTTGCGGACTGCCTCAGCCGACCACCGATCATGGCACTAACCACCGTTCTCAACTCTTGTGGGCACGAGACTTCTAATTGGCTGCTTCTCTATAAGAGCGATCCAGAATTCGACCACACATACAAGGCACTCTTGGTGGGTATGCAAGTTCCAAATTTTCACCTCCAAGATGCACTGTTATGTCACCCAGGACACCTTTGTGTTCCTTCAATCGAGCGTGCGAAGATGATATGGGAATCACACTACAGTCGAGTTGTTGGGCATTTCAGGGTTGAGAAAACAGTGGTAGTACTGCAGAAGTATTTCTATTGGTCGAACCTTCGACAGGATGCCAGGAAATATAATAGATCCTGCACTGCTTGCACCATCGCCAAACCGACCATCAAGAAGCAAGGCCTCTATACTCCGCTACTTACCCCTAGTCGACCTTGGAATACATCTCCATGGATTACATGTCAGGTCTTCCTTCTACTAAGCATGGAAATGACTATGTTTTCGTGGTCGTCGACAGATTCTCGAAGATGGCCATTATGGCGGCCTGCAAAAAGAATATCACAGTCAAAGCCACTGCTAAACTCTTCTTTGAACGAGTGTGGGTGCACTTTGGGATCCCACAGTCTATCATATCAGATATCAACAGCAGGTTTCTAAACATATTTTGGTCCAACCTCTGGTCAATGTTGGACACCAAGCTCACCAAGTTTGCGACTTTCCATCCCCAAACTGATGGCAAGACAGAGGTCATCAACAGGATAATTCTACACATTCTGTGAATGTACAATTCAAAGCATCCACGCACATGGGATGAGAGCCTCCCCTGTGTACAACACAATTATAATCGGGCTCTCCACAGCTCAACCAGTCATAGCCCCTTTCAGGTGGGCTTGGGATTCCAACCATTATGTCCCATTGACATAGCCATGCCATTTGCGGCTACTCAGGCCGATTTGGCTCATGTCCAGTCTAAAGCTGACAAAGCGAACATCTTCATCAAGCGCATTTATCACATCTGCCAACAATTTCATGATATATTGGATAGAGCTAATGCTAAGTACAAGCAATGACATGATCAACATCGAGTGCCACACAACTTCCAGGTGGGCGACAAAGTGTGGCTACATTTGTAGAAGGAGCGCCTCACTGGTACCCCACTGCAAACTTCACCCACTCCAATATGGGTCATACACCATCACCAAGGCTGTAGAGAATAATGCCTTTGAGCTCAATATTCCACCCTTCCTTGGTCTGCACCCAGTATTCAATGTGGACTGCCTTCGTCCCTACTTCCCACCTCTACTAGACACCTCTGACATTGCAGAACAACTCACACCAACAGAGTTAAACCCAGACTGCATGGAATAGGCCACCATAGATTATATCATGGACATGCAAATCAAGAACACTCGCCAAAAAAATATCCAACTGTATCAAGTTGTCAATGCTAGCCAACTCTTGCACCAAGGCAAGTGGTTCACCAAGGACCAAGTTCAGCGGAAGTTTCCTCATCTCATGGAGGAACTCAACGTAATGGGGACCATTGCTTCCTAAGGGGGGAGGAATGATCCAAGTGGATATTGGTGGCCACCCGTCTATTCCACTTGGGGCCCCACCATTGTCTCTTTCAGTTTTTCAGTTTCGGCACAACTTACTATTTTTAGCAATTTTTTCAAGTCCTGAACTTCCAGAGTCGTTTTGAGGCCATAAACGAATTTTTTTGGGAAAATCAGGAGCAAAATGGATTCATGGACTATTGTTTCTCACATCAAAAATTGTATTCCTCGGATAGATATTTCTAACAAGGTATGGTGCATGTCAAACGAAGTTCGTATGCCAAAGTTACGTCCCCGGGAAGTTGAAACACCAATTTACCCAAACGGGGCCCATAGTTTTGGCGCTTCATCTCCTAGGGTTAGTGTTTTGGATGTTTAGGGTTTTCCATTGTTTCTAAATAATAAATAGGCCCTCGAGCCTCATTGTAACTCAGTTCAAAGACCTGTAGTCACCACATCTCTTCTCAGAGATAAGCTACCAGTGCCCTAGCTAGTTTATTTCCATTCTATCTGTAAGCAAATTTCAGTTCTTTGATATTAATGAAATGAAGTGTTATTTATGCTGCATCTTTGTATTTATGGTTACATGTGTATTCTATTGCATTCCTGCATAAATTTGGATCACTTTCTTCACATCGTCCCACCAAATATCTGCTTTACCTTTGAAGTTGAATGTAGTTATCTTGGCTTTCATGTTTTCTTATTAATCATGCAACATGAATAAATTCCTCATACCAAGCAACCATGCTTTTGCATCCTATGATTTCTTCATCTCTCCATCAAATGTAGGTGGTTTTTCTTTCTTAAACTCATCCTAAAAATATCCCCTGACACTCTATAAGTATGATAATGATGATGATCATAGTGCCTATCAGAACCAGAACTACAACAATACCTATGTTTGTCACCTCTCCTATCTAGAGTGTCCAATAACCTGCCATCTATGTTTGTGTCATCTCTATCCAACCTGTGACCACCATGATACCCACTTCTATATGCCCCATTAGTCCCATCCTCTTGTCCATATCTAATCTAGAGTGGCCCCTGTCCCTGCAACTCTGACAGACTCTGAAGGAATATTGCATTGACCTCTGTTTTTTTTTCCTATGTCTATATGATTCTTTCATTATCTACTTTACAACTACTTTTTTATTCCTTCAAAATTCTCAGTGTGTATGTTAAGTCAGAAGAGTGCCCAGCCCCATGCTTATCATCTAATTCATAGGGAGAATCTTTGTAGTCTACCATCTTGCTAGTCATTATTGATTTCTTCATGCAAGGAATCTCATGTCAACTAAACCAAATCACAATAAACCAACGTACCTTAGCATAATTTGGGGAGGATATATCATCTGCAAGGCCATCCAATCAGCATAATACATGTATATATATAATCATAACAACATATATACATATAAAATATAGGTATATCAACACATAAACATCATTATAGCTAGAGTCCAGTCATCAATGCATGACCAATGTATCAACCACATACCATAACCTCGTGCATGACAACGACAACCATACCAATGTACATTGACAATACGTTAGCACTTGATGTGTATAAACAACATATAATCAGTTATATACTCACAACAACACATTTCACAACAACACCATCAACTCTCCCATGGCGACATCTTTTCCACCATGACCAACACCATGTAGATGAAACAAGTAAATAGACCACAAGTATGAGAAACAGATATGCAACCGACATAATTGTATGACCAACACACCGCCCATCCAGTCTGAGGGGTGAACCATGCTCTGTTACCACTCTATAACACTCTCCTCCCACATCTACCCAAGTAGCCAGCCAACCGGGGTAAACTTGTGATGAAGAGATACTATGATCTGATTCAACATCCTTGGTCACCTTAAGGAAGTGGAACCGACACCATGCAATAAAACAAACCTTCTGCAAATGCTACAGGCGAGCCAGGATCCATCCAAACCTTCGAGGATGTTAGCCCTTGAACCAAACTGACCTTTTCATGCTTCAACCCCCAGTGCCTCCCTTGACATGGGCAAGAGTGGGACTGGAAACCTCCAACCGCATGCACAAAATAGGTATGCATGCGATTGGGGACTTTTCTGAGTAGTTCTGAGCCTGCGACCCTGATTTTTGTGCCACTTTTCAAGCCCAGAGCCCAGGTCACTGCCTAGAATTCTATGACACTTTAAGAACTGAAAGATAGCAAAAATAATAACAATATAAAATGAAACACTTAAACAAGGACTTGAATCGACCTCTACTAGCCATGACAAGAATTTCTTCAAAACATGTCACAAATATGTAATCTACATGTTTAAATAACATATATGAGCATAAGGGTCTCATACTTATCTAAGAATCACTAAGAAGCATTGTTGTCCCAACACATTAACTACATTATCATCTATTTGGTCATAGATACATTGTTCATTCATTTGCAAATCAAAACATTATGAGAGCCATACATCATCACCATCATAAAACACATTCATAACCAACATATAAACAACATAAATGACAACAACATAACAACCATATAAGCCACATAATAATAAGCATATTTACTCATCAATACAAGAGGAAAAAACTCTTATTTACATAAGCAAAACGCAACCAAGTCTGGGACTTTCACATTCCACCCGACCATAGACATGGTTGAGCCAAATCTCTCTTCAGCCAGTCACCCTCGTGTCGTACTCCAAGCATGAATATGGGATCTCATAAAACTCATCAATCAAAACCAAACCAAGGCTTCTAGAGGCGAAACCACCTCAACCATCTACAAGTGATTCCACCTCACAGTAGTACATCACAACCATCACCGGATTGGTCTCTACCTAAGTTGTCCAAGGCTCCAAAGCATTTGTTCCAACCAGTGCTTCCAAGACTAGTAAGCCAACCCATAGTTGTCGTCGGGCTTCTAGAGCGCTTTTCCAACCAGGGTTTCCAGGACTAGTAATTCAACCCACCAAGGGTGTCCAGGTTGTTTGTCCAACCAAGACTTCCAGGACTAGTAACTCAACCCAAGTTGTCACAGGGCTTCGAGAGTGTTTGTCCAACCAAGGCTTCCAGGAACTAATAACTCAATCCACAACCAGAGACACATGAGAACCAACCAGAAAAACCAATAATGAAATGAATCCACAACACCATGGATATCCAGGAAATGGCAAGGCTAGGCAAATGCATTGTCAATCCAGGCAATCCTCCATGTCAATAACAAATCATAACCAATAAACCACATACATATTCCATGCATGCCAAATCTAGTGAGGAAAACATATATGCAACTTAGTACTTGCAAATAAAACTCATTGTAGTTGTTGATCCTGATGTCCTCTTACACTTTCCTACTCTTTCTTTGCCTTCTTGCTCCAAATCTCCAAGTATACCACACTCTCCAAGAGTGCTCCAAGAAACGATAAGTGTCCAAAGTATGAGATGGAGAGAGAATAGAATGAGAGCTCCGAAACTGAATTGAAAAAAGGTTACGAAATAATCATCAAAAGCCTTTTTATTATGAGGCATCTATTTTATTCAATTTTTCATTATTTTCCTTCATTTTCCTCCTCACCTGCAACCTGTGACCTTTCACCTCCTTTTTCTCCTAATTTCCATTTTTTCCATAAATAAATGCCACTTTTCCTTTCCAAAGCCTTAGCCATTTCCTTTTCCAATTTCCATAGCTATAATAAACCATATGAACACCCACACTAGGATGCTTTTGCCCAACATTCAGCTTGTAATACGTGTCCCATGACCTTGGTTATTATTTTACCTTTATTAATTTTTATTACATGGAATTTTCACCAAGGTTTGCCAAAGCCTTTTCACTAACCACACACACACCTATAATCATGTGTCAACTAACAGGCAGTCTACTAATAGAGACATTCTCGTTGCTTGAGCCTATTACATTGGACCATCTTCACCTATTCACTTTACATTTTCTTTGTGGTATTCCTTATGGGCTGACGTAACCTTCATGGCACGCCACCTTGGGCTTTCTCTTGTTGATCTCTCACGTTAAATCTTAACTATTTATAATTTTGTGTCACGTTCATTTACACCTTGCAATCACATGGACAAGCATTATGGCCTTGAATTCAACCCTTACTTGACTCAATAAATCACGCCATGACCATGGATAAGGTTAAAAAGTCTAAGAAAAGGAGATAAGGCTTTCACCTAGTTTTCCTTATGATACATATGCTAACATTTACAACCATGGCTCGACCACATTGGTTCTACCTTGAAGTTGGTCCATAACGACATACCAGTTCTTGAATCTGATAGTTTTCTCAAGGGCATTTGCCCATTCTCTATGCAACTTGCATAACTGGACTGAGTGATAATTCCATCAAAAAATATTGAACCTGGTGGTTTTATAAGAGGCCCGCCACTTGGATTTCTACCACTGTGGGTTGAAGTAAGTACATTATTGCTCCTTACTAGGCTCAAGAAGCTTAACTAATCTCCTTAATAACAACTTAAACACACAACCATACCATTGACATTCATGAACACAACATGTGCATTTTGTTATCATCAACACAATTCAATCACTGAACCCATTTAAACTCTCAAACATATACAAAGGCTTATTTAGCCCGATGAGCAGAAAAATTCACTACATCCCATACCCATACAACAAACAGGTAATTTCAATCAATCATGCAAAAATCATACAAAGGACTAAGTGTCCAAAACAGGAAATCCTCTTAAAAAGTGCTTCATACACTCACATGGATGTATTTGCATATGCAATACCTGCATGAAAGGCATGAGTGCCAAAAATATAGGCATGACCATTCTACAAAACCTTAAATCCTTCAAGCTCAAGGAACCAACCACCCCTCATGCAAACAACATTAAGTTAGAAATTTGTTTTTAAATTCATATATGAAGGCACTTCTTAGAGACCATAGTTCCCAGGAGACATACTCCAGAAATTTAAAGCTTACAAGCATAAGAAGGTCAGCTATTATTCTTATAGAAAACATTGAGATGAGTATCCATATTCAAATCCCCTTACTTGGAATCACCAATTCAAAATCACAGTACATAGTGACATGCATCAAAACGTCATTTCCTTTTTAGTAATAGAAATTTGTGCATTTAATCACTTACCTTGTCTAGTCCGAGAAACACAAACCCCAGTCAACAAGACTTATACTAATTTAACATGCCTAACTATGATAAATGTGGAAAGTAGGTCCAAAGTCCTAGCGTATTTCACTAGAAGACTTGGAAAATCAATCATACAAGACAAACCGACCAATATGGCTAGGGATTGAGGAATTTTAATCATTCCTACTCAGATGTGCAAACAAGAGCAGGAGCTTGTAATAATATCATGGTTATATCTTTGTAAGTGTGAAAATCCTATCATATTGGTTTCCATAAAATAGACAATGTACCCAACACCATTGAAGTATGGTTTAAGCCAAGCACAATAATTGCAATTAGCTTTGTAACATGAATCTATCACATGGATCCAATGCATTCCAAGAATAATGCCAATCAACCATATCAGACAACTAAGTAAATACTACAATCACATATCACACCTCATACATCAATGACACCATTTCAAATCAGAAATGCAAACATATTTTCATTGTACATAAGGAACATGAAAAACACTTATCTTAAGAGCTATTGGAAACTGAATTTGGGACAATGAATCTCCACCCAACCATAAACAGATGCAACCAAGCTTTACTTGCAATTGTCACTCTCGAGCCATATTCCAAGGCTTGAGGTGGCATGCTTCTAAGTGTTTCTAGCCAACCAACATAGCTAAGACAAGATGTTTCAAGACCACTACTGCCTTCGTCCACCAATTGAGCTCATTATAACTCACACTCTTCAGGCATACATACATTTATGCCAATATTTCACTATATAGTGAACTCCTAATCGCTTTCAAGAGAAGAGAGTCCACTTAACAAGAAGGTTCATTTGCTTTATATGCAAGCCATGCTCTCTAGACCATTTGCATAGCAAGCTTCACCCTGAAGGTTTTTCAGTTGTCCTCCCTTTTCCAGGATTTCATTTAGTGATAGGGACCACTTAGTTCCTCTCTCATCTCTTAATTCTCACACACATTCCTCCCCATTTTTTTTCACTACTGGTACCTTTCAGTTATTTTTCGCATGTGTGCCAGCAAGAGGGAACATGTATTTATCCACCAATAAATGAATGAGCATGTGTCCCCCTCCTCCAATAGATTAACTTATTTCGTCTTTCCTCAATTCACACCACAGTCATCCCGTGACAATGCAACCCATGCTGCTCTTAAATTTTGTCCTTTCTTTGCTTATTATTTGAGCTAAAGAACACTTGTACCAGTCCCTCCTCTTTCAATTAAATTCAATGTGCAACTAGCACATTTAATTCCTTTCAACCAACCAGGACTGATATTTAAAGAACAACCATTTCCTCAATCAACCCCATTCCTCAAGCAATGGAATATATGTCCCTTTCTCAGCCATTTAAAATAATTACAATTATTTACACGAGGGAAAATTTTATCCAGGGGATATCATAGAAACAAATAATTTCCATATCGAGGAACATCCTTTCATTATCTAGATAGATTCCAAGCATCAAGCTCTTTCTCCTTGAACATATTTTGCCTTCAATACTAATTTTCACCAATCTTCTTCTTAAATGAAAAATCTCCAAACTAGTTTTTCTCTTATTGCCTTATTCATTATCAATGGATCCCATATTCCCAAACCCCCATGATTTTTAGGGGCTTGCCTTACCACCTTTCCATGGGAATTTGAGGGTTTCTTTTGCTAAATTTGAATGGATACTCTGTGGAGCAAGGAGATTTGAGAATTAGTAAAAAGCAAGAGAATATAGAACTACCTTGATAAGAGCAACACACCCAATAAGGTTGAGCCATCAAACTATCCAAGAGGAAAATTTCCCTTTAAATTTTTCTTGGAATCCTTCCTGTTCTTGAGATGAACGTAATTTCAAGCAAATTGGAATTCCTAGATATTTGAATTCCTTCCATGATTCAGCTGTTTAAAAACCCAAAACTATTCCAATTTGTCTTTTCTTCCTTAATGATACATTCTGTGTATAAATATGACATTTCCCTGAGTTTTTTTGGCCTCTAGAGGCTTCAAGAAAGGAATCCAATTGTTTTTAAACCTTCTAGCTATGATTTTGGAGGCACCTCCCAACAAAAGCATGTCATCAAAAAATTGAGAGTGATTGATGCTTTTGATACCTTTGGAAAAAATAATTCCCATAAAGCTTGCACATCTCCTTTCGTATTTCAACCTATGGCTAAGAGAATATGCCATGATAATACGTAACAAAGGAGATAAAGGGTAGCCTTGACAAAGCCCTCAAAGGGCTTAGAAGAAACCAACCACTCTTCCCTTAACCAAAGGGGTAATACATGGTGCTTTGATACATAAAAAACCCAACAAATAGATTTAGCATCAAAGCCAAATTTATCCAATACTTTGAAGAGGAATTCATGACTTACTTTGTCAAAGGTATTTTCCATATCTAGTTTTATGATCATGCCTTTGTCTTCTTGATTTTTGTTGGAGTTGATTTCTCTCGAACCAAGATTATATTATCAAATATGACTTTGGTGCATGAATCCTCCCTAATTTTTTGAGATAATTCTTGGTAGAATAGGCTTAAGCCTTTTGGCCAAAATCTTTGAGATGATTTTATAAGAGACATTACAAAGTGATATCGACCAAAATCATCAAAAGGAAGTAAGATTTATATCATATGGGATCAGGGCTAAAAATGAAGAAACTATTTCTCCCTTGTACAATTTTTCTTTAAAGTATAACTCACCATTATGCAAAAGTCAATATTTATTACCTACAAACATTGTTGGTAAAAATGAAAAAAGAATATGTCTGGTCTTGGTGCTTTGTCTAGATTGAAGGAAAATATGGCGTGGCGGATTTCTTCGTCGGTGGGTTATTTTGTCAACATATTATTGTCTTCCAATAAATTAGACTCAAGAATATGTTACAACATTTATTGTTCCGCTTCAGGCTTGCCAAGGCCTAAGACACCATACAAATCATTGAAGTGATGGACCGCCTCTTCTTTAAGTCAATCTCTCAATTTAATATTCGAGAACATTGTTTCTCCCTTCAACTTGATCAAGAAAATAATCGATCATCGACAACATATGCCTTTTCTTGATGGTTACCTTGTTCAACTGCCTGTAATCGATGCACAACTTGAGATTACCATCCTTCTTCACAACAACAACATCGGTGGACCCCAAGGTGATACACTTGGCCTAATGCATCCCTTGTCAAGCATTTCCTTCAACTGCAACTTCAATTCCACCAAATCTGGTGTGAACATCCTATAAGGTGCCTTTAATGCTAGTGCTGCCCCTGGTACCAACTCAATAGAAAAGTCCACTTCCCTGTGAGAATGTGTAACAACCCTGGTCAAAAATTCATGTAAAAAAATATAAGACCAAGGTCATGGGACACATGTTCCAAGTTGAATGGTGGGAAAAAACATCCTAGTGGGTGTTCATTTTGGTTTATTATGGCTAAGGAAATTTGCAAAGGCCTTGGAAAGGCAAGAGGCATTAATTGGCATTTTATTTATGAAAATAATGGAAATTAGGAGAAAAGGAAGGTGAAAGGTCATAGGTAGAATGTGAGGAGGAAATTGAAGGAAAATAATAGAAAATGAAGAAAATAGAGGCCTCATTGACAAAAAGGCTTCTAAGGATCAGTTGGCAAGATTTGGCTAGACTTTTGTTAGTTCAATTTTGGAGCTCTCATTATATTCTCTCTCTCTCTCATAATATTAGACACTTAGAGTTTTTCTTGGAGCGCTCTTGGAGGAATGTGGCATAATTTGGATTTGGAGAAAGAAGGCAAAGGAAAAGCATGAAAGTGCAATAGGACATCTGGATCAACAGCTACAACAGGCTTTGCTTGCAGGTACCAAGTTTCATGTATGATTTCCTCACTAGTTTTGGCATGCATGGAATATGCATGTGGTTATTTGGTTATGATGTGTCATTAGCATGGATGATTGCCTGGATTGATAGTGGTTTTACCTAACATTTTCATTTCCTAGATAGCCATGTTGTTATGGGCGTTACTTTTGTTTTTTGGTTGGTTCTCATGTTCCTTTGGCTCTGAGTTGAGTCATTAGTTCCTAGAATCCTTGGTTGGAAAAATGCTCTATAAGTCCTATAACAATGTCGATTGAGTTAGTCCTAGAAGTCGTGGTTGGACAAATGCTCTAGAATCCCTTGGTGGGTTGAGTTACTAGTTCTGGAAGCCCTGGTTGGACAAATTCTCTCAAAGCCTGACGATAGCTGTTAGGGTCCCGTGATTTGGCCGATTGGCTAGCCAAATGACGATGTAACATCAAACCAAGCTTTGGAGCCCAAGGACCTAGCCTTCCTGGACTCAGAGAGGGCTCTCTCTATTATATGCAAAAGATGTCGGTGTGTTTGCTTATGGTGTTCTGATATTAGGCTAGTTATGAAGTGAGTTTTTGATTTTTTGGTTTTTAAGTTTGTGAGGGATAAAACTGATCAAATACATAAACTGGATAACAAGATGTAGATAAATTGGGCTATGGGGTCAAACAGGTCAAGGAAGCTAATGAGGCGATGATGTAAAGCTGCTGTAGGGCCGATTTGATTCACAATAGAAGGGATCTCTCCAGGGGTGGACTGAATAGGTAGAAAGGCGAAAAAAGTTTTGGGAGGGTTTTCTGGATGACATATTGACATAAGGAAATCAGTTTCTAGAAAACTCAGCTGAAGATATAGTCATCACTAACATGTAAAAAATACTGATGGCTAACAATAGCTATGGGTTGAGTTACTAGTCCTGGAAGCCCTGGTTGGAACAAACACTTTGGAGCCCTGAACAGCTTGGGTAGAGACCAATCTGGTGATGATTAATGGTGTTTGACCGTGATCAAAATTTGGATCAGGGCCTAAAATTAGATAAAATTTCAAGGTGCTAAAAAATGCTTCAAACCAAGACGAGAGCATAGATCTTGTCACCAAGATTCCAACACAACTTGTTTCATCAAATTTTGAGTTCATATGATTGAGTTATGGCCTGTTCTTCACTTTCCAAAACAAGTTCAGAACTCGATCGACCAGCAAAGTGGGATCCAAATTGGTGGTTGTCATGGAGTCTTGAACTCTGCATATAGAATCGGGGATTACACAGCCACCGAAATTTTTAAGGTGGAACGGACGGCCACGATCCAGTCAATAGCGAGGGTTGAACAGTGTTGATTAGTTCACAGAAGCAGCAGTGGGAGATCAACAGGAGAGATCTCATCGCAGTTGAGAAACATTTCACATCACATAGAACAGAGTTTACCGTTAAAAGAGTTTCACAAAGTTAAATTGCTTAACCTATGATGCGAAGTGAGTAGGTGGAGAGATAACAAGGATCGTCAAATCAAAGACCAAACCAACGGTGGAGATTGTAGTGCACGGGAAGCGACTTCGCAATTCGCAAGGAATAAGGTTTAATGGTATAAAGTTAAGCTTGTGAAGTGAAATGAGTTATATGTGCGATAAGCCGAAGAGCGATGGGCTAAGATTTTCGATATGCGAAATCTTAAATCCTGCGATCTGCGAAAAGGTATTTTGGTCGAATTGCGATGTGGCGATGCGATCGCAACTTCGCGTCGGCACTTGTATTGTTTAAACGTTAAGGGTATTTGTTATATTTCGCGACGTGCGATTTGCGAGATTATATGTCTCTCGATCTGCGATGTACCTTGTATTACAGTTGAAAATTTGTTTTATATTGAGAAGACCCGTAAAAGGGATCCAATGTTGATCGTGAACGTATGTATGTTCAATGAAACTCTGATATTGTATTCCGTTGTTTCCGCTAATGTATAAGCCAATTAACGGTTGGGGGTGTGCATGTGGCCACTACCCTAACCATAACTTTTAATGCACGACTTTATTAGCGGAGCAGATAAGGGCCTGCCAAATTTGGCGATTAACCCTAATTTAACTTCAGTTAACTAGAGTTCTACACATTTAGTGGAGCTTTTTTAGGAGATACTAGGAAAAAGTGTAGAAGGCTCAATTTTCGACCATTCTGAGTGAATGAAGAGTCATTATTGACTAATTGGAGAATTATGAAGCGATTGAAGCAGGTTACAGAGGCAGAAAAGGTCATCTACAGGTGTTTTAGTGCATTTGAAGATTTTTGAAGGTGAGGACCACCAGGTGTTGGGGTCATTGCCAGAGCATCCAGAGTCCAAATTCAACAAAAAAATAGTCATTTTTGAGTGATTATGATGTTTTAAATTCATTGGAATAGGTTCCAAGAGGTTCTGAAGCTTGTAACAACAATTTGAGCACACTTGAAGCTAATACAAAGGTCACACTATGAAGCTAGACCAAGGAGATGTAGCTCAGGAGGGGTGAACTCCTTTATCAAAATTATCTGTGTTAAGCTCTATTATATGTGCTTGTTGTGTTTACTATTGCTTATGTTCTGTCATTTAAAATTATGCTTTTTTAAGATTATGAAAAACTCATAATTTCACTAAGTACATTGTTTGCCAATTACATGCTCTTAAACAAACTCATGAAGGATAAGTAAAACGATGAAAAGAAAAGTTTATATCTGAAATGAAACTAGCACTGAATTAACTAGCATTCATTTTCATATCAATTTGGTATCAGAACGCAAGGTTTCTTTCTTGTTTTACTTGAAGGGTTTTAAAAGTGCAAATTTACCGATGCTTACAAGATTAAGATTGCTAGAGGAGAAGGGAAGACACTGATAGTTAGTCCTGAAGTTAAGATAAGAAGGAAGAAGGTTGAAGGCATCATCCTTACCCAAAGGACCACTCAAGGCAACACTTGAAGCACAAAAGGAATTATTTGCATAAGAGGCTGAAGTGATTGAAGTGATACAAGTTGTAGAGATTGAGATTGAATCTACAGCTAAAATGTCAGGGCATGAAGCTTTGTGAATTGTTGTGAAGCTCTTTAATTCATTACATTGTGATGGAAACTTCATTAAGTGGTGATTCTAAACCATCCTCCTTTGCAAGACTCTTTGATAAAGAGAAGAAGTAGGACTTATACATCATGAAAGATATGGTGCATCATATGTATGAAGATATGTGGGAGAACACTAAACTTCAAGAGCAATTGGTTGCTATGAAGAAAGAGAAGCAAGAACTTCTTCAAAAGATGCATGAGATGGAGATTCATCTCCATGATGCCAAAAAATCCTTAGCCAAGCATGTGCTTGAAGAAGAGGTAAATAATTCAAATTTGTCTTCAATTTCCTCTCAAGATAAATGTGTAGGTTCATTTGAAAAACACACTGGAGGAATAGGGTCCAAATTGATAATCAAAATGGGCTATGAAGGTAAGCGATTAGGCAAACATGCACAAGGCATAGTTGAGAGAATTATGGTTGAGGAAAGGCCTAATTATTTGGGTCTTGGCTATGGACAACTTTATGGAGAAAGTTCTAAAGCCATGAAGGCACTTGAAATAGTTCCAAGAAGGACTTTTGTTGCGGGTTCAAAACCTCAAACATGTAAAGTTTGCAATCAAGATGAATTCAATTGTTTGAAAACCATGTTGCAGCAGGATGCTTGTAGACATGCAGCTTATGGTGAACAAGAGAGTTCTGACAACTCTAATGACATGAACATTTTTGTTGGTCTTCAAAGAGAGTTGGAACCTCTTCAAGTTCATATTCTTAAGAAGGTGATAAAGATGGACATTCAAAGCAACATTCAACGTATAATTCTTCCTATAATCATGTTTTTTTATGATTATGTTAAGCATGACAAATGTGCATGCATGAATGGGAGAAAAAGTTGTTGTTCATATTATGGTTTGTATAACCATCAAGTTTCAAGATGTGGAAGAGAATGATAGCATACAGGAAATAGTCAAAGCAAAGGCGACTTGAACAGAATATGCAAAATATTTTCACTTATTGTCAGAAGAAGGGACATCTCATTGCCCAATGTTGGACACTGCATCCAACCACTCATCCCAAGCATTTGAAGCAAGTGGAGAAAAAGGTTGATGAGAATGGAACAAGAGATTCCATCATCGATGTGAGTCAAGATGATTCACAAGAAGAGGATGTTCAGCAGGAAAAATAGTCATTGAAGTGGTTTGGTAAGAAATGGCTCGATTTCTTGACCACGTAAGGCATGCATTTCCTTTGTACATAGATGCAAATTTCAGCCTTATGTGTGCATGAATTTTTGTTGAAAGTATGACAAGTTGCAACAAATTATTACAACTTGTATGATGCAAGATTGCATGTGAATGTTGTTCTGTTGAAGGCATTTCTTTTTGTTGCAAAAATTTCGCTAAGATGGTGTAAAAGATGGGTATGTCACTCATTTATGTTGCAACAATTTATCATTCAGTTCATCTCTTATGATCACTCATATGTTTTGGGTTTATGTACTTTTTTGTACTTGAAAGAAAGAGTTGAAGAGTGTACATATGCATGAGATTTTGTATGTGTAAAAGGAGGACTTGTGATAAGTTCATTGTAAATAGATACATACATGAGTGTTGTCAATATGTATCTTGGAAAGTCGACTTGTGTCGATTGTACTGCACATATGTTTATCGACTTGAGTCGATTGTACTGCACATATGTTTATCGACTTGTGTCAATTGTGTCGAACACATTTCATATTAATTTATGTCGATTGTGTTGCATATTTCATGTCGACTTGTGTTGTTGATGTCGCATGCTTTTTGTCGATTATGTTGATCGGCTTATGTTTTAGTCAATGGTGTTTGTCGATTGTGGGTCAATATTAGATACACCAATGTGGAAGAATATTTCCATGTACTTGATGTTACAGGAGGTGACAGTCATTTCTTTGAATAAGCAAAGAAAAAAAAGTGGTCATCACTTCAATTCTTACATAATTATTTATTTTCAAGATTGATTGTGTGTTCTTGTGACAAGATGTCGCAGGAAGTTTGATGTCCATTCAGTGATAATTGGACAATATGAAAAGTGATTTGCAGCCATTGCAGAACAAGTTGGTTTCTTGTGTTGACACCAAGAGTTCACTCATATTGCAAGTTTAATTTGGATAAGAGGATTTCCAAGAAGAAGCTTGTATGCCTTTGTTGCAAGAGGGACTTCATTCTTAGTGGGAAGGCTAACAGTTTGCCAAGCACATAGAGATCGATGTGGTACAGTTGGATATGTATCAGTCAATAGCAGTTAGCAATGTTGAATTGGTTCAACAACAACCATAGAATAGTGGTTGAGAGACATAGCCAATTGTGATGTAAGGCATGTCAAGAAAGACTTGACAAGTAAAATCAGTTGATATAGCTTGAAAGCAGAAGAGTGTTGAAGCTCAAGAAGATAATTATCAGCTTTTGTGGGTCCAAAAGCCCGTCAGTGGGAAGGTGTGATCAGAATTTGGATCAGGGCCTAAAATTAGCTAAATTTTCAAAGTGCTAAAAAATGCTTGAAACCAATATGAGAGTGTAGAGCTCATCACCAGGATTCCAACGCAACTTGTTTCATCAAATTTTGAGTTCGCATGATTGAGTTATGGCCTGTTGTTCACTTTCCAAAACAGGTAAAGGACCGGATCAACCAGCAGAGTGGGATCCAGATTGGTGGTTGTCATGGAGTCTTGAACTCTGCATATAGAATCAGGGATTGCACCACCGTAAAATTGTTGCAGGTGGAACATACGGCCGTGATCCAGTCAACAGCGAGGGCTGAACAGTGGTGATTAGATCGCAGAAGCAACAGTGGGAGATCAACGGGAGAGATCTCATCGCAGTTGAGAAACATCGCACATTGCACAGAACATATTTTACCATTAAAATAGTTTCACAAAGTTAAATTGTCTAACTTGCGATGCGAAGTGAGGAGGTGGAGTGATAACAAGGATCGTCAGATCAAGGACCAAACCAACGGTGGAGATCATAGCGCACGGGAAGCGACTTCACAGTTCGCAAGGAATAAGGTTTAATGGTATAAATTTAAACTTGAAAAGTGCGATGATTTATATGCACGAAAAGCCGAAGAGCGATGGGTTAATATTTACGATATGTGAAATCTTAAATCCCGCAATCTACGAAAAGGTATTTCAACCGAATTGCGATGTGGCGATGCGATCACAACTTCGCATCGGCACTTGTATTGTTTAAACGTTAAGGGTATTTTTTATATTCCACGATGTGTGATCTGCGAGATTGTATGTCACCCGATCTGCTATGTACCTTGTATTACGGTTGTGAATTTGTTTGATATTGTGAAGTCTCGAAAAAGGGATCCGATGTTGATCGTGAATGTATGTATGTTTAATGATTTACTCCGATATTGTATTATGCTGTTTCCGCTAATGTATAAGCCACTTAACGGTTGGGGGTGCACATGTGGCCACCGCCCTAACCATAAATTTTAATGCACGACTTTGTTGGTAGAGCAGATAAGGGCACGCCAAATTTGGCGGTCAACCCTAATTTAACTCTAGTTAACTGGAGTTCTCCACATTTGTGGAGTTTTCCTAGGAGATATTGGGAAAAAGTGTAGAAGGCTCAATTTTCGACCATTCTTAGTGAATGAAGAGTCATTATTGACTAATTGGAGCATTATGAAGCCATTGAAGCAGGTTGCAGAGGAAAAAAAGGTCATTTACAGGTGTTTTAGTGCATTTGAATATTTTTGAAGGTGAGGGCCACTAGGTGTTGGGGTCATTGCCAGAGCATCCAGTGTCCAAATTTAACAAACAAATAGTCATTTTTGGGTGATTATGATGTTTTAAACTCATTGGAACAGTTTCCAAGAGGTTTTGAAGCTTGTAACATCAATTTTAGCACACTTGAAGCTAATACAAAGGTCACACTATGAAGCTGGACCAAGGAGATGTTGCCGAGGAGAGGTGAACTCCTTTATCAAAATTCTCTATGTTAAGCTTTGTTATATGTGCTTGTTGTGTTTACTATTGCTTAGGTTTTGTCATTTAAAATTATGCTTTTTTAAGATTATGACAAACTCATAATTTCACTAAGTACATTGTTTTCCAATTACATGCTCTTAAACAAACTCATGAAGGATAAGTAAAACAATGCAAAGAAGAGTTTATATCTGAAATGAAACTAGAACAACATTAACTAGCATTCATTTTCACTGGTTGAAGGTTGAGGTGGTTTGGCCTCTGGAAGCCTTGGTTTGTTTTTGATTGATTTGTTTCATGAGATCCCACATTCATGCTTAGAATATGGCACGTGGGTGATTGGTTGAAAGAGATATTTGGTTCATCCCAATCTATGGCCGGGTGGTTCGTGGAAGCCCATACCTCATCAGCCTCTGGAATCATAAATAAGAGCTCTTTATCCTTGGTATTTTATGGGTAAATATACTTGTTTATATGTGGTTTATATGGTTGTTATATCCTTAATATTTATGTTGGCTATGTGTTGGTTATGAGTGAGTTTTATGACAACGATGATTTATGGATCTCATCAATCAATGAATGTATAATGAACATATGGCTCAATAGATGTAATGCAATTATTGTGATGAGGCATCAATGCTTCTTAGCAATTCTTAGATAAGTGTGAGACCCCTATGCTCAGATATGTTGTTATGACATGTAGATTTCATATGTGTGATCTGTTTAACGAAATGTATGTCATGGCTAGTAGGGGTCCAGTCAATACATTAGCCAATTTTTTGCATTAACATCCTTTTTTGTGTTATTTATCATTCCTATAAGTTTCATGGAGTTTTGGGTAGTGGCCTGAGTCCTGGCACTGAAAAAGTGGCACAGGATCTGGAATCGTTGGCACATAACTACCTAGAAAATTCTCAGTTGCATGCATGCCCATTTCATGGGAGAAACTAAGGCTTTAATGCAATAAATGTCAGGTTGTCTCAGGGAATGGTCACCTAGAAGGGTTGGATGGCTATTGGGGGTTCTGTTACACGTGTAGAAGGTCAAATTGGATGTGTTCCCTTGGTTCCACTTACTTAACTGATACATTGGGAATTGAATCGCATCATAGTAACTCTTCATCACATGTTTACCCCAGTTGGCTGGTTACTTCGGTAGATGTGGGAGGAGGGTGTTACAGAGAGGTATCATAGCAGGTTTCATTCTCTTTGGGTGCTTACAAAGTGGTATCAAAGCGGGTTTCGTTCTCTTTGGGTGCTGTTTGGTTTCCATTCTCTTTGTGTGATATATGATACCATTGAGTGGTATCAGAGCATGGTTCACCCCTTGGACTGGATGGGCGGTGTGTGTTGATCGTGCATTCATGTCAGTTGCATATGTGTTCCTTATTCTTATGTTTGTTACATATGCATGACATGGGTCATAGTTGTAGTGGTGTTTCCTTGTGGAAGTTGATGGTATTGTTGATTGGATGTGATCGTCGTGAGTGTATGTCGGTTATGCATTTGTTATGCATGTCAGTGTCTAAAGGTTGTTATGTATGCATTATTATGGGCATAGTTGTCGTGCATGAGGTCATTGTAGGCATTTTAGGTCATCATGATGTTGTTGATGAGATATAATGCCAATATGTTGGCTAAGATAGAGCAGGAGATGCAGACTATTAGAGAGAGCTTGCAACACTAGACTTTGGGGTAAGAGTAGATCGTCATATAGGTACTGTATGTTTGTATGTTTGGCATGCATGTATGTTAGTTAATGGGTTGTTATATGCATTAGGGTTATATACATGTTTATCATTTTATTATTGTTGGTGTTACATGCATGGTAGATGCTAGTGAATTAGTGTGATCATATGCACATGTGTCGAATAGTCATGAATGATAGTAACTTGTTGTTATATGCGTTGTTGTTGTTGTTTTATGTTATTTAACTTGATGATTAGGATTATTGCATTAAGATATTGATGTTATATGTATCGTGTTGATATAGATTGGTCTGTGTAGATGGTTATGGTTGTGACATTAAGGTATGAGATGATATGCTTGTGATGTTGTGTCGTATTAATCTGGACTAACTTGTGCGGATGTGATAGCCTCCCCTGAGATACATTGAGGTATGAGTTTGATTATGTTTTCAACTTGGTTTATCTAGAATGGTATGTTTATAATTTGATTGATTGTTTGATTAATTGCATGATATGAGTATGTGTCTATAAGATTCCATGAAGGAATGATTTTGTTTTAAGATGGTTGTACTAACACATTATGTGTTGAGACAACTGATATGTACTTGAGTGAAATTGAGTGCTAGTTGTAGTGTTATGATTTATGAATATGAGTTTTCTGTTGATTATGACATGGTTGATAGTTTTGGTAAATTAGGTTGATTTCAATTACTAGATATGATGTCTTCATCTTTAGAACGTGTGACTGACATGTGTGAGTAGTTGCAGGGAAACATGCTTGGTATTAACATGACAAGGTAACAATTGATTTGTTTATATAACTAACAATTGGGTGATGTGGAGGCACATAATAATACTTAAATGCAAAAAGGAAAGAGGTATAATGATTGGATTTCAGTTATAGCTAGATTCATCAAGGAATTGGAGTTCCTTGAGAAGTGTATGTGTTCAGTTACAAGGCAGTGCTTGGCACAACAAGGTAAGGTAACTTGTATATTATTATGTTTAATTATGCTCTGACGATTATGTGTCGGTAGCATGATGCAGAGGACTACATGGAAAAAGAGACTGCCTTGAAATCTTGAAGAAGGCTCAGGTTGAGCTTTCCCTTGGAAGCATTGGGAACCCATGGGGATTGAGTCATGGTGTTTGTTGCTAGTTTTATGCTTTTGGTCTTTTGTGATTTGTTTGCGCTTGATTTACAGTTTTGTGTATGACTGGTGCATGGCCACGCCACTTTGTTTGTGACGTTGTATTGTCATTGATTTCATGGTTTTATTCTTGTTTGTTTCTTGTTCTCACATTTTATGTTTTGAGGGTCTTGGGAATTTGTTTGGGAAAGAGGAAAGTTAATGAAGCTCAAGAAGGTTTCAATGGAACCTGACAAGTAATGTAAGACTCGAATGAAGCTTGGTGCATGAGTAAGGGTAGTTGAAGGCGAGAGTATGACAATCGGTTGGACTGGTGGGGTCCATTGGGATAAATGGACGGTGGTAGTACATACACGAGGAAGGTAACCAGGAAAGGTAAAGTAAATGGATTTGAGGCATCAGATGCCTTGACTATGTTGGGAATTGTTGTTCTCAATGTTGTGCAAGGATAAAGGGAGTTCTCTTAACCTTGAACTTATGATATATGTATTTATGTTGTGATCATGATTATGATGATGTCTATATATTTATACATGTATGTATGTATGTCATCTCTGATAGGGTCATCATGGACCATGATTATTTTTATGCAAATGCTTATATATATGTATGTATGTATGTATGTCGTTGTATGATAGGATCATGATTGTTTTATGCTAATGTTTATATATATGTATGTATGTTACTATTTGACAGGGTTGTTCGGGGTCATTCTTATGGAGGAATGATTGCTTATGTAGGTGAGTGACATGAATAAGTTCATGGATATGAAGAATCAAGTGGCAGAATAGCCTTGAAATATCTATGGGGTCAATATCATGTGGATATGATTTAGTATTATGTGATTGTATTATGTATAATTTTATATTGTGGTAGGTAATACTGAAAGATACAACAGTGAAATGAAAGCATTGAGATCTGTGACATGCCGAGATACGCATGGACAATGGAAAGACACTAGAAACAAGGTTGCTTGGTAGAGATAGTGTGGTCTCTGGATGTGCAATATTGGTGTTGTGTACATGTGGCACATGTAGTATTGTGTATATACAATGCTGTAGATATGGTGTGGTGTGTATATTTCATATGTAGTGTTGGGTATAGATGGTACTATGTACATGTTCGATATGTGCTGTTGTGTCATATTGTATTGTGTGCATGTTGGATACGCGATGTTGTGTGCATATTGTGTTGTGTTGTACACTGGGTGTAGGTGTAAGTATATGTATTGCGTTGTGTTGTACACCGAGTGCAAGTGTAGGTATATGTATTGCGTTGTGTTGTACGTCGGGTTCAGGTGTAGGTGTATGTGTTGTATGTCAGGTGTAGGTGCATGTATTGTATGGTGTTGTGTACATATTGTACTGTGTGCATGTTGGATATGCGGTGTTGTGTGCGTGTTGGATGTGCAATGTTGTGTACATATGGTGCTATGTACATTTTGTATATGCAGTGTTATGTACATGTGGTGTTGTGTGCAGGTGGTGTTGTGTACATGTCGTGCATGTGGCGATGTGTACATGTGGTGTTGTGTGCAGGTGGTGTTGTGTACATGTGGTAATGTTTACACGTTGTATAGGTGGTGCGGTGTACATGTGGCGTTGTGTACACACTGTGTAGGTGGTGTTGTGTATATGTGATGTTTTGCACACATTATGCAGGTGGTGTTATGTACAAGTGGTATTGTGTACATGTTGTACATGTGGTACTTGTGTACATGTTGTATGGTGTGCATGTCGTACATGTTATGTTATGTACATGCAGTACTATGTATGTGCATTATGTAGTCAGGGTGTCGTGACATGTGTATTAGTTGTGTTGTTCTTTGTGTACGTATATGTGTTGTGTTGTACGCTAGGTGCAGGTGTAAGTATATGTATTACATTGTGTTGTACACTGGGTGCAGGTGCAGGTACATGTATTGCATTGTGTTGTATGTCGGGTGCAGGTGTAGGTGTATGTGTTGTATCTCAGGTGTAGGTGCATGTATTGTATGGTGTTGTGTGTCATGTGTGGTTGTATGTGTGTGATGCACACTATGTGTATGTGTATGTGGTTGAAGAGAAGGCACTGGGCATTTTTCGGGTGTGGCAACCAATCTAGTGTGCTGTTGACGGGAAAATTTGTCCTGCCAACAGTAGGGGATCTCCCCGGTAGAAAGTCCCAATTAGACCTTAAACTGTTTGGAGTAGGGATCCCGTCCGGGGTGTGGGTCGGGCTACCACTTAAGACGCCTTCCCTTCCGGTCTCAAAAGAACCTGATTGAACCTGCGGACACACACTTATTCATAGGATATGAAATACATGATTGATGCATTGAACATGTCCACAACACTATGCGTAGCAAGAGAATAAATAAAACATATACGCCCGAAGAGATGCAGTTAACGGCACGTCTTTGGGGTTATGCTCGTAAGGTATCTAACCACAGAAGAAATAGTTCTTAATGGCAAGATTCCCCTTTACTTCCTTAAAGATAAAACAGAATGCTAATAGACAAAGGTATTAACATCCATTTAGAAAGCGATAAAAACTGAACATCATTAACACAAGCATAGATAAACATGATGCATAAATGATGTCATTGAAAATGCAGTTTCATTAATCATAGGATGTCCTGAAAACTGTTCAAGGAATACACACAGTGCTGTCACAGCAAAACACATCATCCGACAAAGGGGTTTTAACAAGTATTCGTATTCATATGCTTAAGAATATGATCTCTCAATACAATGCAATGTAGCTCTTGAGTCTCCAAAAAGAAAAACCCCTTACACTTTCCCCGTAGGGATTTTTATAGCACAAAACTTGCCCTTTGGGCTTCCCGACTTTTCGCCTGCCTGCCTGTTGAGTTGCCTCGCGACCTTCAAGAGGTTGCGACCTGCGACCTGTCTGGTATGTGCGACTTGCGACTTGGATAGACAGTGCGACCTGCGACCTGGATAGACAGTGCGACCTGCGACTTGTCCGAGTGGTGCGACCTGCGACCTATCTCTAACTGCTGCTCATGACTTGCTGCTACCGGGCTGCGGAGATGGACGCGCAATGTTGATGTCAGGGGCGTCAATCTGCTGCTCCTTGAGAAAATCTTGCCATGTCTGGTACTCTGCTGCTATGGGGGAAACCAGAGAAACCTCCTCCTTCAACCGATGCATGCATTCCAAAGCATTTGGCACCAAGGTTTCCCTTTTCTGTGAGATCTGGTTTGAAAGCGAGGCAAGCTTGGTATAAATCCGAGCTGGAGTGGCAATAAAATGACTCAGATGTTCTTGAGATGCTGAGGGCTCGGGCGCGGCAGCGGCTTGCTTGATAGGCTGCAGAAATGACTGGATGTCCTGATCCACTTGCTCCCAGGCTTTCTCTTCGTCCAATGCCCCAAGAGACGGAATGTGGTGCAAAGTGTGCATCGAGTCGATACCGCTGATCAGGTGATTGTATGAAGACATTACCTTGTCCAGGTCCTTAGATAGTTTGTCCTTAGATTGTATTGCCATATGGAGCTGAACCTTAGCGTCCTGTGTGTGAATCCAATCCCTCTTGGGAAAATTTTCAGGTGCCTGAGGGTATTGTACTGTCCAGCCCATCATCCTGTCTAAGGCCTGTGAGGCCTCCCTGAGCTGCTCGTGCTTTTTCTTGGTTTCTGCTCGTGCTCTTACCAGTGGGGCGACTGTTTGTTTGATGGTGAACATTTCTCCATACACCTGCCTCATGGTTACTTCTAACACTTCACACTCTTTGAAAATGGCCAGTGGGACTTCATTTACCGGTGGAGTCTGGTTTCGGAGTTGTTGAACTTCTGCTCTCAACTCTGATTTCTCCTGTTCTGCTCTTTTCTCGCGTTGCTCAGCTGCTTGCAGTCTATTTTGCAGAGAGACTATTTCTCTACTCATTCTGGTTACGTTCTCTTCTGTGGCTGTGGCGAAAGCAGTACCCGCCGATGCTATCATTACAGGATTAGTCCTGGTATCAAGGACTATGTCTTTGCCTGTTGCAACTGTGGATGTGGCAGAGGGACTTTGCGCCAGTGACCTTCTTTTCTCTTGCCGGATTTTGAAAGAGAATTGATCGAATGTAAGTCTGGTGAGGTCAAATACATCCTCTTCTTGCCCCTGGGGGGATCTAACATCAGAGAGCTTGGTACTGCCCAGAGGTATCTCGAGGGGAGTTACTTCGATGTCTTCCAACATGTCATCCTCCCTTTCTTCTGTGTTCTTTTCCTCTTCTTCCTTTCGACGGCATTCAGCTTCTGCTGCTACTTCTATTTCGGCCTTCCTCTTCCGCTCAGCTGCAACAGCCTGTTCGGCCTTCTTTTGGCGCTCAGCTTCTGCTTTGTCCAGCTCTGCCTTGAGTGCCCGTTCTGCTGCAGCCTATGCCTCCTTTTCCTCCTTATCTTTCCTGGCCTCCTTGGCCTGCTTCTTCTTCTGTGTTGCCGTTGCACTCTTCTGGCGTGCTTCCTCATCCTCTTTTATCTTCTTTTCCCTTTCTTGCTGGGCTTTTGCTTCTGCTTATTTCTGTCGGATAGATGTAGTAAGCCCTGTGTTGGTCCGAGATTTCTTGGGTAAAGAGGAAGAGGAACCTCCCAACTGACGACTTCTGTCTTCTAGGCTCTGATCATCTGGATCTTCTTGGACCACGTCTACTCCCGGGGCAAATTGTCTCTCAGCGTTATACCAGTTCCTTCTCTCATCTTCTGCCAGGCGCTCAATATGCTGATAAGTCCACTTGAATTTAGCTTTCAGGCAGTGTTCAGGAACTATTCTCTCCGGGTCATATGTTCGGTGTTCTAGCGCCCCAGGCTGATAGCTTTTCATTGCTTCTCCCTCTGCTGCTACTTCCCTGAAGTCTTTAACTGTGCACGCGCCAATGGTGAGGGGTAGCGTGGGCCACGGCTTCTTTTTTCCTTTAGACAGGACGCTGGAGAAGCCTTGAGACATTTGGAAGCATACCTCCTGAATGAGCATTTTGTCTGTAACAAAGCGAGGCATAGCATGTGATGCCCTGTAAGATCCAAAGACTCGGATGAAGGTATATCCGGGGAAAGGGAACCAATGTGCCACTTTGACTAGAGTCTCCTTGGCCCACCAAGACATGCAGGGGGCGTCTTGGCCAAATAAGTGTCTATATAGAGAGGGGATAAATACTTGGGAGATCTGCTCTATATCCTGTTTGTACTTGGACTCCCAAAACACCCTGATTTGCAGATGAATTGCACGAGACTGCTCAGAATCCCAGTTGTGTGCCCATCCCTCAAAGTGTACTCTTGCGCAGACAGCATCCAGTAGGTAAGAGGCCGTGTAAAATTCAGAAGGCATTCCCTCATCTGGGGCCAATGCCGCAGACAAGTTTGTCTGCATCGAAGTCATCAATATGTCGGCCCAGTTGAAACGGGTGCCATGTGTTGTCACATACTCCATGATAGTAGCCCAACTACCGCTGAAAGTGGAGCAATCCGGGTGCCCGTAAAGCTTGCAAAGCATGGCGGCAACTAATTTATAAACCTTTCTCAGGCTAGCCACCGGATATTCTTGGTCTTTCTTGACCTTAAAGTTCTCGGGCTCCTCCCACCATTGTCTAATGGTATCAACTATCGGAACAGCGTGAGCAATAGCCCATTCTGGTGTGAAGTTCTCATCTGGGCGAGGCAACGAGTAATAAAGGTGGGCATCCGAGCCCACGAGCGTAGCAAAAGCCCTGCCTTCGCTGTCTCGGATCACAAACTTCTTGGGATCCGTCCTTTGTATGATCCATTCTATGACCTCTGGGCATGGGAATATGGTTGGATGCGCCCCCGCCAGATGTAGCTTGGACCTTTTGACTGCCAAGTATATTTCCCGGTCTGGGAGATCTTCTGGGAATTCCTCTTCCGGTGTGGCGAACTCATGATACACTTGGTACCATCTAATGTTGTCTTCTTTTGCAAATGTACATAGTGTATCCCTGTATATTGGGGGTGGAGATACCACGTCCAGCTCGTCAATTTCTTCCACCACTTGCTTGTCCTTCTTCCGGGATAGTGGGGGTGCCATGTCACTAGAATCTGATAAAACAGGTATGCACTCTATGTCTTCTTGAAGTTCACCTGTCAAATTCATAAAGGAATCCCAAGATAAGAACAACATGATGATATAAAACCAGTTACAGTTTAGTGATGAAATTTAGCTGAGACATGTAAAACTGGATTACTGGTTTACTGGGTCGCTGGGTCGCGGATTGCAAGAAGAGGTCTAGGCGCGACTTTGCGACCTTGCGACTAGGTCGCAGGGTCGCGGGGTCACAAATTACGAACACAGAGGAAAATGCGACCTTGCGACCTCGCGACCAGGTCGCTGGGTCGCTGGGTCGCAACTCTCCCGAAAATTGGAAAATGCGACCTTGCGACCTCGCGACTAGGTCGCTGGGTCGCAGATTCCAGAAATTTGAAGAAAATGCGACTTTGCGACCTCGCGACTAGGTCGCTGGGTCGCAGGTCGCGATAAGGCTTGCCGGGGGGTTTTGCGCACGCGCGACCGTAAGGTTTCTTTTCTCCCTCCTCTTGAGAATTTATAAGCTAGCTGGGTCCAAGAAGAGTTGAGGAATGGTTTTAAGAGCAAGGGACAAGGCTATGAGAGTTTGAACCAGAAGTGTGGTGAGGTTGGGCATTTGTGGAGAAAGCAGAGTCAGAAAACACTCAAAACTGTGAAAGCCTAGACAAAGGGCAATTTAAAGGCCTAAGGGAACATGGGTTTGGTAAGAAATGCTCATAATGGAAAAAGCAGGAGGAAATGGCAACTTACCCAGGAAAATCGCGCCAGTCGAGCTGTCAGAGGCATTTTCTTTCAAATCGTTGAATGTGTAAAATGCGACCTGGCGACCTCCCTTATATAGAAGGTCGCACGTGCAGGCAATTAATGCGGGTCGCTGGGTCGCAAATCTATTAATTCCAGAGTTTTGCGACCTTGCAACCTTGTGACCTTGCGACCTGGGGTCGCGAGGTCGCTGGGTCGCGCTTTTCATTAAAATTGGATATTTGCAACCTAGCGACCTGGCGACCTGGGGTCGCGGGGTCGCAAGGTCGCTGGGTCGCACTTTTCGTTAAAATTTGGGGATTTGCGACCTGGCGACCTGGCGACCTGGGGTCGCGGGGTCGCAAGGTCGCGGGGTCGCGGTTTTCGTCAATAGATTAACTTTGCGACTTGGCGACTTAATAGTTTCTCTTTAGTTTTAAGGGGCTCCAAAAATTTGAAATGGTGGTCTTTTGGAGGGTGTTGTAGGGGCTACAACAAATGGCGATTCACTGGACGAACTCATATTCTCTGCCGATGGTTAGTCTTGGCGGGGGGAGGGAGGGGCCTCTGCTGACTGTCTTCTTTTACCTTTCGGTTGACACTTCCTAACCTTTGGCACCCTGCTGGGTTGCTCGATCTGCTGGCCTGTTCGGGTGTCGTTTAACGAAATTCATTTCTTCAGGTCTCCGGACTTGAAGGGCTAGAGAACTCCATGCGGCTACAGGGTATGGTACGATTATTTTGTCCTCATCGTGTTGCTCCGCTGCCAGCGAACCTCTCGGTCCCGGCGGAGTCACTGCCTAGGAATCGTGAACGTTGCTCCGCTGCCAGCGAGCCTGGTCAGTACCCCGGCGGAGTCGTTACATCACCTCTCTTCGCAGGAAGCCTTTCTCAATCCTTTACCCTTTATTAGTGTGCTATTGCACTTATTTTGAATGTGCCTGAGGCACTTATTTAGATGTGCTCGTGGCACTTATTTGAGATGGAAATTTAGCCTGGGCGGATGAGGGATCCCGACTTATTTTTCTTGCAGAGAGGTCGTTCCTGGTCTGGTATGAGGACTTTGGTTTTTCCCAGATACCCTGTCGTAGCATAGAGTACCTCTTTTCCCTTATGGTCTGGTTACCACTACACTGCATTTTCTTTTGCGGACACCCTCTCAGACTGGCGAGGTAAGCTTCCCGCTTGATGCCTCGAGCTCGGTGATATGCTACCTTTAGGTGCAGAGAACAAGCAAGCTTTTGCCGCCTTTGAGTCTATTGGAAAGGGCTTTCCATCAGCATAGAACCTGCTGCAGTGTGCCAATTGCGTGGCTCTAACAACTCCTTCCTCAAAAATTTTATTACTATATTTTATTTATTTTATTATTATTATTTATTTATTTTTATTTTTTTTAACAAGTACGAAAAAGAAAAATATGGTACAAGGATAATATAGCCCTCTAGGGGCAGCTAGGTGAAATAGTGTTTGAGGTCATGCCCATTTACGGGGAGGACCTCGACTCGTCCATCAAGGGTTTGCAATCTAAATGTGTGGGATCCTATCTTCTCATTAATTTGGAAAGGGCCTGTCCAAAGTGCTTGGAACTTGGAATGCTTCCCCTTTTCCTCATGGGCTTTATCCCACTTGAGGACCAGGTCTCCTACTTCAAAATTTTTGTTCCCTGCGGAATTTTTATCAAACCATCTCTTGATTCGGCTCTGATGGATGGCAAACTTTTCCCGGGTCTTTTGCCTTTATTCCTCCAATTTCAGCAAGGTGTCGATTCGAGTCTGCAAGGTAGGGCACGGGGTACCATGACATTCTTGGGACAGCTGGAGGGCAGGGAGAGATAGATGAGGAGGGAGAACAGCTTATTTTCCATAAACGAGGAAAAATGGAGAGGTGCCTAAAGAGGACTTGGGAGTGATACGGTCAGCCCAAAGTGCATTGTTAAGGGCATTGTGCCAGTTGCGCTGGTGGGATAGCAGGGTCTTCTTAATGATACGGATAAGATTCTTGTTAGTGGACTCAGCTAATCCATTTCCCTGGGGGTAGTAATTCGCAGAATTTTTCAGAACAATACCATTTTCCAGCGCAAAATCATATAATTTAAAAGATGAGAAATAAGTCGCATTATCGAAAACTAAAGAAGTTGGAACGCCAAACCTGGTGATGATGGAATGCGTGAGCAATTCTATTACCTCCTGATCATTGATTCGGCGTAAAGGTATTGCTTCGACCCACCTGGTGAAATAATCAGTGGCTGTAAGGATATACCGGTGTTGTTTAGAAGAGTGAGGTGTGATTTCACCAATTACATCCAAACCCCACTGTTGGAAAGGCTCCTTCACTGCTACTGAGAGTAAGGGGGCGGCTGGCCATGCTTCTCGGTTTGCGAACTTCTAGCACTGGATGCATTTTCGAACATATGCATGCGCATCTCTAAAAAGAGTATGCCAATAGTATCCTGCGCGCATTATCTTATGGGCGGTAGTATCCCCGGCAAAATGACCTCCAGCTGGTCCGTCATGCAGCTCGGTCAAGATTTTCTGCGCTTCGTCATTTTCCAAGCAGCGTAATAGGACCCCATCGTGATGTTTCTTGAACAACTTACCCTGGATCAGTTGGTGAGATGCGGCTTTGAGTCTTATTGCGCGTTTCTGTCGGGCGTTAAGAGCCGGGTCCATGGTGCCTTGGGCCAAATATCTTGAAATGTCGGAATACCAAGAAGAGATACTTTGCTGAGGCACATGGTCGCTCTGATACATTTCAATTTCTTGTTCCCAACATTCTTCTTCAATTCCATGGGGACTTGCAACTTCCGCGGCCATTTGACATAAGCCTTGTCCTTTAACTGTGTGTGCTGGTTTAAATTCTAAATCATATTCTTGCAAGCACACCACCCAGTTGCCTCGCCTTTCCCCCAGCTCCTGTTGCATGAAAAGTGAGCGGACAGCTGGGTGTGGAACGAAAACCGTGACATGATTCTTCAAGATATAGGGCCTAAAATGCTTGATCGCTTTGTAGACCGCATAGGCTTGCTTTTCAATTTCTGGATAGTTTAACTCAGCTCCTTGTAGACCGGTGCTCATGAAATAAATGGGCCGTTCATCGTTGTTGCCATCTTTCTGCGTAAGGACAGCCGCAAGTGAGGAATCTGAAGCAAAAGTATATAGGATAAAACCTTTGCCAAAATCTGGACTTTGTAGGGAAGGAGCTTCAGCTATAGCCTGTTTTATTTTGTCGAAGGCCTCCCTTTCCGGAAGATTCCATTGGAACATAGCATTCTTTTTTATCATTCCTTGTAATGGCTTGACTATCTGTGCGAAATCTGATATAAATTTCCGTACGAAATTGATCTTTCCCAAGAAAGATTGCATCGTTTTTTAACTCCTGGGAGGAGGAATTTGAGCAATGGCTTTCACCCGTTCCGGATCGACGATAATACCTTGTTTAGTTATGATATGGCCCAGCAAATTTCCTTCTGCCACGGCGAAAACGCTCTTCTTCGGGTTAAGTGAAATTCCGTATTTTCTACATCTTTCAAAAATTTGCCTTAGGTGGCGTATATGGTCACCCCGGTGTTTTGAAAACACGGTGACGTCATCTAAGTAGACAACCACACTTTGGCCTATCAGCCCCCTGAAGGCTATATCCATGGCTCTTTGGAAAGTTGCCCCTACGTTGATTAATCCAAAAGGCATACGTCTGAACGTGAAAGTTCCCCACTTGGTTCGAAAAGTGGTCTTCAATCTATCCGGTTCAGCTACCAGCACTTGGTTGTAGCCGGAGAAACCGTCTAATAGGGAGAACATTTCGGACCCAGACACGGCTTGTAATATCTGTTCCATGGGTGGCACCGGATAGTTGTCTTTGTTTGAGGCACGATTCAGATTGCGGAAATCTACGCACAAACGGATCTCGCCAGACTTCTTTTGTACGGGTACCAAATTTGACACCCACGTGGAGTGACGGATTTTGAAAATAATTCGTGCATCCAAGAGCTTCTTGAGTTCTTTCAGAATCAATGGTTCCAGAGTAGGATGTACTTTTCTGAGTTTTTGCTGGAACGGTTTTGCGCCTTCCTTCATGGGTATAACATGCTGGATAATTCGAGTATCATACGTACGTAAGTCATCATATGTCCAAGAAAATACGTCACGATACTTGCGAAATAGTTGGGTGAAAGCCTGCGCCTCCTGGGTGGTGCAGTCTTTCCCCAGGTTGACGAACTTAGGATTATCTTCTGATCCCAAGTTCACTTGTCGATGGGCCAAGATGGAGCTTTGCACTTTGGTATTCGGGGGCCCTCGAAAATGGCTCTGCAGATCGAAGAGTTTCTCAAGTGACACTACTCCCTTTGGCATGGGGTTCCCTCTGTGTTTCTCATACTCTTCCTGCACAGCTTGGTCGTGATCATCTTCATCTATTGCAGCGTCTTTGAATGTTTCTGAGTTACACATAAACTCTAGTACCTGTTGATCATTATCAAAGACGCGTAAGTTAGTAATGTTGTCTGGAACGGAGGGTCTATATATAATTTCAATAGAAAAATCGTCCCTCAAAGGGGTGAATCTAGCAGTAGCATTAGCCAGAGTATCAGCTGTTGCATTGTGCATTCTGAGGACAGATTTAATTCCAAATGCATCAAAAGCAGAAATCAATCGCCATACCTCTTGTTGATACGCCTTTAAATGCGGAGATAAACAGTGAATATTGTTGCGTACCTGGTGGGTGATAATCTCAGAATCTCCAATGACCTGTAAGCATTTTACCTTCAAATCCAGCGCTTTCTTAAGTCCGAGGATTAACGCCTCGTACTCAGCAGAGTTGTTGGTGCACTGGAATTCTAGCCGGCATGAGATTAAGTATTTATTCTTGTGAGGGTCAAGCAATATGCAACCTGCACCGGCTCCGTCATGGGTCTTGGAACCATCATAATACAAGGTCCACATGTCACTTTCCGACTCCTTCGGGGTAATAGGTTGTGGAGGGGTTTCTGCTGGTGGTGAGTTAGGGATAACTTGCTCCTCTGCGACAAGTGCTAGTTCAGATTGGACCTCGGGGCCTACGGAAGACTGAGGGGGTTGGTAGCATCTGAATATTGCTTCCAGAAAACACATGCCAAGCTCTTCCTGGGCAAAGCTGATGGGTTCATTAACGTCATCCAAATCAGTGACGGTGTGTTTCATATAAGGTTCACTTTCAACCCTGATTTGATTATTCCGCCCCTTGTAAGGAAGCCACAAGTGGGACCAGTCGGTGGCGAAATAGCCTTGCAACTTACTGGACCAGTCCCTGCTAAGCAATAGGCCGTATGCTTCAGGGATGTCGAAAATCACAATGTCAATGCATTGATGGACCCTAGAGTCTGACGACAGGCGGATGATGACATTGTTCAACTCTCCTACGGCTGGCACTTGTGATCTGTCAAGTTGTATGATCTTTGCGTCAGTTTTCTCCAGGCGAATGTTCAGCTTTTTATAGACAGATAGGGGCATGACGTTTGTTGAGGCACCGGAGTCAACTAGACAGTTGTGGACGTTGAAGTTAAAAATCTCGAAGGACAAAAGGAAAGGAGGCGTGGATCCTCTTGAGTTGGTATTGATGGTGTTTACTATAGACTGTACATCTGGACCGGCTTGCGCGGACGTGTTGCTCACAGTTTTCGTAGCTAAAGTGTTTGCGAAAGCCTTTAGAATGAGCTCCTTTTGGTTAGTAATACGAGCCAGCTCGTAGAGAGAAATGTTTGCTCTTGTTTTCTTCATATCCTCAACAATGTTATAGCTAGACTCTGGTTGAGGGCTAGGCTTGGTAGAGGTCTTAGAAGATCCTGTCGGGAGCTTGCCCTTCTGACTTGCTCGGGTAATGTTGTTGGGGGGCTTCTCCGGAACAGATTGTTTTCCGTTTCCTGGGGGCAGAATTTTCCTTAGGAAAGCCCTTTTCTTGTCTTCATAGGATTGCTCGGGAACAGGTCCTTTGCTCCTTAGACTATAATTCCGCACGGGCTGATCTTTGGGAGTATCTGCCATGTTGATATCAATGGAGGTAAGGTTGTCCCCACCTCGGATTATGTCAAAAGCAAGGATAGAGGATCCTGGTTCTTTGTTCGAGGGCGGATCCTCCTCGTGATCTGAAACATCATCCTCCGTCACATCCCCTGGAGTTTGGTCATCTAAAAGCTGATTAACTACTGCTGTCATGCTGCCAATCCATTGAGGGCACGTTTTTTCAGAGTGGGCAGCTTGGTGGAAAGAACAAAAGTTATCTTTCCCTATCTCTTCCACATTGAGGGCAGTATTCGGGTTAGACGGAGGTCTGTTAGTGTTTGGATTACTTTTTCTGAAGAAATGTTTGGGTGGTTTAGTGCTAGTTGTGGATTCTGTGCCCTTTCTCCTTATGTCAGTGACTTCATTCGTTAAGAGCTTAAGGGTTTTTGCCATGCTTTCAAAATCAAACGCATCTTTATCCCTATCGGTGGTCTTAGGAGTGGAGGACTGACCCCTTTTTGTGTTAGGCTTGTGATCATCTCTCCCTTCGTGATCGATGGCCCCTATCGAAAGCATGTCTTTCTCTACAACGAGAGTAGCCTCATAATTAGCCGTGAGGGTAGCGCGGGCTTCACGTTTGACGAAAACGGAAATGTCCCTAGGGAGAGCCTTGGTATAGTAGTCGATGGTGATTGAGTCATCCAACACCAGGTTGGTGGGAAATTTCTGCAGTATGGTAGCGAAGCGCTGGTTGAAGTCCTTAACCTTCTCCTTTTTATGACACTTGATAGTGCTCAATTCCGTGAGAAGCATGGAAGGAGTTTTATCTTCTGAAAACTTCTGCAAGAATACGCGACGGAATTGGTCCCATGAAGTGATAGAGGCACTGGGGAGAGAGCGGTACCATGTGGTGATACAAATTAAATCAACTCATAAACACATTGCAGAAAACCAAACTAGACAAAACACTGGCATACTGGCGGAAAAGGCAGAAGCCTCATGGCTTCTTCATGTAATCTCTCTTATTAAAAGAATTTTAATTTACAATTTAAATAGATGAGAGAAGATAGTCCGTGCTATCTTAGTCTCTTTTGGTTGAGTTAATTACTCACCAAAAACCCACCAAGACAGGAGTTCCTAAACAATCTCCATCTTTTGAGGAACAACCCAAGAGTTAGGAATATTTAATTAATTATTTTATTATTTTGGATTTATTATTGTTATTTTAGAGAGGCTAAAATTCCCCCCTTCAATGACAAATCCAAAATAAGAACGAGGAATCATCTTCCAAGTTCTCACGTTGATCCTCAAAAAACATTGCCTGAAAAACCGCCAAAGCTGGATGCTGAAAAACTGCAATCTGAAGAGACCATGAGTCAGCTATATGTCTGATTCATGTCTGAATTTTTCTTGAAAACTACATCAAGTGCCAAGTTTCAAAAGGATCCATCTGTCCTTTGCATGAAATCAGCATCCTTTGTCCACTGACAAAATTTGTTCAAAGCCCACCGGCTGATGATGTCAAAAACAACTCACTGTTGCTTTTGCTGTGCTGAAAACTGTCACTGCTTCTTTGCTGTCAACTGCCCACTGGAAAATTTGTTGATTCCCACTGGAAAATTTTTTGACTGCCCACTGGAAAATTTGTTGATGCCCACTGGCAATTTTGTTGACTGCCCACTGGCAAAGTTGTTGATGCCCACTGGCAATTTTGTTGATTGCCCACTGGCAAAGTTTTTGCTGGTTGTGTCGAGACTTTCAGTTTGACAACCACTATCAATCTCATTGACATTTCCCCCCCCCTTTGTCAGCTGAAAGGCGAGACACTTCTGTGGAAAATATTCCTGAACTCCCCCCCTTCAGGTGTAGGAGTTTTACACTGTTGTACTTCCCCATTCAATTGCATGAGAGTACCATCATATTTTCACGGTGGGTTGCACAATGTGTGATTGTATGCAGTTGTAGAACTGAAGCAATCTTTTAACTGTGGATGACCATTCCCAAGGGTCGATCCATTCATAATGTATCTTCAACCTTGCTGATTTGTGTTGATTGTGACATTTGTCTGAGCAATGATTGCACTTGCCACAATGGCTACAGGGATGGAGATCAAAACACTGATCTTCCATATGACCGGTTCTCTGACAATGAGAACATTTCGATTGGACTTCAACCTCAAATTGTGTGGAATTCTCTTTTTCGGAAATTTTGGGTTGCATGCACTGCTGGTTGTCTGCAACTTTCTCTGAATGTGCTGAGGGGATCTGTTCAAGAAATCCCACACTGACGAACTGAATGGGCTTGGAATAATCGGGAATATGTAAGTTGGCATCATCTTGGACATATCCTAAGCCTTGTTGACTCTTGTTATTCTGAATTTCTTCCCAGGGCCTGATGATGAGCTTGGAAGAAATTGGATCTGGAACAGCTACGACACTTGAAGCTGGCTGAATGAATGACTTATTTTGATGGTTTAAAGACTTATCATCTGGATGGTTCAAAGACTTGAAAGTATCATTCTTTTCTTGCAATTCAATCCTTTGAAGTTGTGACTCAAGATGAAGAAACTCAATAGTTTCATGTGTTTGTTGTAGATGCCGTGAAAGATCAGCAAGAGTGTCTTTGCTGACGTGCACCATGTCTTCATCACTGGAGATGATCAAACTTTGAAGAATGTTTAACAACTGAATATGTTGCGCCATCTGAACTTGCACACTTGAAATCAGGCTCTCTTGTTGGAGATGTCGTACTTTGAAATGTTTCACTTGAATGTCAGGCTCGCTTGAATGATTTGTTGCTAACTGCGCTTGCTTGGAACACTTGCTAGAAGTGTAGAATTATCTCGCTTAAACTCTGGAAGTCACGCTCGCTTGATGACGATGGCGTTTGTTTAAGCGCTCACTTGACTTTACTTGATGACGGCACGCTCACTTGAATGAATAACCACGCTCACTTGATGTCGATGTCAACTTGGTTGATTGATGTCACAGATGAACTTGTTTGGTTGCTTTTGATGGTCGCTGCAATAAACTTCACTTTGGCTCGCTTGATGTGTTGATTTTTGCACTGAATTGATGCAGATTGCTTGAATGAATAATCACGCTCGCTTGCAGAAGATGTAAACTTGTTGCTTGTTTGAAAAAACTCATGCACTCAATTGATTTTGTGTAAATCAAGGGTGTCGAACACTGTCGACAATGCACCCAAGAAAGCTTTAAAACAATGACTTCACTTGTCTTCTTAAAAATTCATTAACAATGAATTTTTAATGATTAACATAACATAGTGAATTTGATTACAAGTTCTGAAAATAATGTATAACAATGCTGATGTAGACTTTTGAGTGTGCAAGTACATGAACTTGATGAAGTGAATTGGCTTGTTGATTTAAAATGCTGATGTAAATAATCTTCAATTTGTGCAAATGCATGTGTTGATCTTGCAGCTATTTTGTTATGTGTTGTGCTTGCTGATATTGAATTTCATGTATGTGATGAAATTATTAATGTGTCACAACTAGACACAGATCAAAAAACAGCAACAGGAAGCCATAAAAAACATGCGCCAGCAAACACACATAGTGTACCTTAGATCCCCTTATTCAATTTCGGGCGGATCTAGGACACATCAACACCAAAAAAAATATGTCTTTATTGAGTATGGAGATCATCAACCTTTCATCTTTTACAACATTGCCATGGAAGCTTTCTCAAACAAGGAGAATCTGCCGCTCGCAAATTTTGGAAGAAAATGCATTCAAAAACCATGTGCACTAATTGCTCACACCTTATCTCTCCAAATTACAACTTATTACTCCTGAAAAAGAAAATTATAAATTCACTTTATAAAAAGTGAATCAATTTTTCACTTTTCACTATAGTGACTTATCGCGCCAAAAAAAATAAAATTCACACTTTAAAACCTTATCACTCCGTTACATAAAACCTTATCACTCCATTACATAAAATGTACTCTTAAAATATTTTGGAAATCCACCTTGTTAATCCAACCCATTACAATCTTCAAAAAATTAAAACACCTTATCTCTCCTCATTCCAAACATATTACAACTCTAAAGATTGAATTCAAACATTACAACCGATGATAATGTTTGATTCCTCGTCGGTCCATTCAAATCTTTCACGCAACTTGTTATGTTCATCCTTAGAAGTTGGCCTTTCTAATGTGACTGCCGTTGAGCCACGCTGGCATGCCGAAACGACACGCTGGAATGAACGCCGCTGTCAAACACATTTAACACTGGTTTTGCAGAATCGATGCCAGAATCCACTTCAGAAAATTTATGTTAAACACATTTAACGCTGGTTTTGCAGAATCGATGTCAGAAACCACTTCAGAAAATTGTTGTTTGGAATGTAAAATGTTTGAATCGGTGTTTGAATGCGGGTTCTTATTGCTGGAGGATGCTGGTTTCAAAAACGCGGCTTCAATTGAACGCTGGTTCCTGTTTTCAAATGCTGATTCAAACGATGTCAAACACAAAACAAATGGGCTGAACGCTGGTTCATCAGTAAAAACGCTGGCAAATTTCAAGTGCAGATTCTAAATGAACGCTGACAGTTTTAAACGCAGGCTCAATATGCTGTCAAAGGTTGTTTTAAAACATTGTTTAAAAACGCAGATTTCAAAACCACATACATCCGTTCAAAACATTGCAGATTTGAAAACACACTTCTTAACGCTGTTTAGAACGCTTCTTAACGCTTCTTAACCAGCAGATGATATGTAAACGCACTTCTTAACACTGTTTAGAACGCTGTTTAGATTGCTAAAAGTTTGAATTGATTTTCCAGAATCGATTTCACAGATCGATGACAAATACAGGTCGATGTTTCAATGCAGATCGATTTGAATGAAAATGCAGAATCGATTTGCCAGAGGTCGATGCCAAAATCGTTGTTTGATGCATAATCCTCTTCAGAAAATGCAGAACACAGATTTGAAGCGCTGCCTTGATCTGTAATGCTGTTTGAACGCCTTTTTTTTTTTGAATGTTTGATTCCATCGATTTGCTCAAAATGCAGAATCCAAAAGTGCAGGATCGATGTTCAAATGCAGAAAATGGACTTTTAGAAAAACGTTGTTTAGAATGTTGTTATTGATCAACAGAAATCCATGCCAATTGCTATTATTAATAACTGAATGCTGGATCTCAACTCTTTGCAGAAAGCGATGTCACCATGAAAGAAATGCCATTCTTTAACGCTGGATCTCAACTTTAAAACGCAGAAAGCGATGTTCATGAAAGTGCTTTAAAAAATTAAAATACACAGCGCTCTTTTTCTTTTTTTCTTTTGTTGTTCACTCAATCAATTTTAAAAAAATCACACAGATTTTGCAGCTTTTGAAATAGACAAATTTCATACCACACATGCCGGATTCAGCAACATCTCTGGAGCTCCACACAGATTATAGGATCATTCACACTCGCCTGCACACCAGCTCTCAGAAAACCTCCTTTGCGCTGACAGCAACATCTCTACTTAGTGATTCACAGCACACCTTCAAGGATTGGCCTTCAGTTAATCGACAACACACAGGTCTCTAATCACAGGCTCCGATACCACATGATACAAATTAAATCAACTCATAAACACATTGCAGAAAACCAAACTAGACAAAACACTGGCAGACTGGCGGAAAAGGCAGAAGCCTCATGGCTTCCTCATGTAATCTCTCTTATTAAAAGAATTTTAATTTACAATTTAAATAGATGAGAGAAGATAGTCCGTGCTATATTAGTCTCTTTTGGTTGAGTTAATTACTCACCAAAAACCCACCAAGATAGGAGTTCCTAAACAAACTCCATCTTTTGAGGAACAACCCAACAACCCAAGAGTTAGGAATATTTAATTAATTATTTTATTATTTTGGATTTATTATTGTTATTTTAGAGAGGCTAACATGTGGCCGCTTTGTTTTCGAGAGTATGGGGAAACAGTCGACATGTGACATCATCGAACTGTACTCTCATGATTTGCAGAGACAAATAGAAGCTGCTGATATGATCTTCAGCTAAGGTGCCTTTCTCAGGGTCAAACTTGGGGAGGTGTTTCTCCGGATGCCTAGGCAAATCGTGGAGTGGGCCCAAAAGGTTTAACGGGGATTGCGCCATCCAGGCTAGGGGTTGCACTCTCCTAGCCCGCTAGTGTTGCCTAAACTCAGGCTCAGATTCACCTCCCGAACCTGAGACCGATGCTTCTGACTCATGACGAGAGGGTTGGTCTTGGTGTCTCCCACGGTAAAGAAAGTCTCTAAGATATCCCAAGTTGTGGACAGGAGGCCTAATTGGGTTTGGGTAACGGTTGCGAGCTTGGTTTCCTTGGCCTCGGCCTCTATCTCCTCTACCTCCAGCCCCTCGGCCTCTATTTCCTTCTTCTTCATTTCTGCGAGCTCTATTCCTTTCTCCTTCATTTCTGCGAGCCCTATTTCCCCCGTCTACATTTCCTCGGCCTCTGTCTTCTTCACCATCCCCAGGTGGGGGATGTGCCTGCTTGTTGTTTTGCCAAGTCTGGTTAGGTTGGGAGTCGGGGAAAGGTTCGGTGTCACCAAATTCTTCGCCCTCTTGGAGAATCGGGTCATTTTCCTCAACAGCAGTGCCGAGGTCTTCCAACATGAGATTTACGAGCTCGGGTATGGTACTCGCAAGGGCACCATTACGAGTGATTAACTGAGCAGGGGTTCTAGTGTGGGCAAGGAATTCCATGATTGGAGTAAACCGTAAATTTCTGATAAGATCGCGGGCAGCTGGGCGCAAGGCTCTCAACTGCGCTCTGGTGATTTCGTAATATCGAGTCTCCCTCTCTGGGATATCTTCCAGAGGAGGAGGGATAGGTTCATTGTTTATGACCTCCCCTTGGGGAGTTTGTGATGGAAAGTTTGTTGTATGCTAGGAGGCTACCATTCAGGCCCTCCTTCTAGCGCCAAATCTGTTGACGGTAAAATTTGTTCGGCCAACAGTAGGGGATCTCCCCGGTAGAATGTCCCAATTAGACCTTAAATTGTTTGGAGTAGGGATCCCGTCCAGGGTGTGGGTCCGGCTACCGCTTAAGACGCCTTCCCTTCCGGTCTCAAAAGAACCTGATTGAACCTGCAGACACACACTTATTCATAGGATACGAAATACATGATTGATGCATTGAACATGTCCACAACACTATGCGTAGCAAGAGAATAAATAAAACATATACGCCCGAAGAGATGCAGTTAACGGCACGTCTTTGGGGTTATGCTTGTAAGGTATCTAACCATAGAAGACATAGTTCTTAATGGCAAGATACCCCTTTACTTCCTGAAAGATAAAACGGAATGCTAATATACAAAGGTATTAACATTCATTTAGAAAGCGATAAAAACTGAACATCATTAACACAAGCATAGATAAACATGATACATAAATGATGTCATTGAAAATGCAGTTTCATTAATCATAGGATGTTCTGAAAACTGTTCAAGGAATACACACAGTGCTGTCACAGCAAAACACATCATCCGACAAAGGGGTTTTAACAAGTATTCGTATTCATATGCCTAAGGATATGATCTCTCAATACAATGCAATGTAGCTCTTGAGTCTCCAAAAAGAAAAAGCCCTTACACTTTCCCCGTAGGGAGTTTTATAGCACAAAACTTGCCCTTTGGGCTTCCCGACTTTTCGCCTGCCTGCCTGTTGAGTTGCCTCGCGACCTTGAAGAGGTTGCGACCTGCGACCTGTCTGGTATGTGCGACTTGTGACCTAGATAGACAGTGCGACCTGCGACCTCGATAGACAGTGCAACCTGCGACTTGTCCGAGTGGTGCGACCTGCGACCTATCTCTAACTGCTACTCATGACTTGCTGCTACCGGGCTGCGGAGATGGGCGTGCAATGTCGAGGTCAGGGGCGTCAATCTGCTGCTCCTTGAGAAAATCTCGCCATGTCTGGTACTCTACTGCTATGGGGGAAACCAAAGGAACCTCCTCCTTCAACCGATGCATGCATTCCAAAGCATTTGGCACCAAGGTTTCCCTTTTCTGTGAGATCTGGTTTGAAAGCGAGGCAAGCTTGGTATAAATCCGAGCTGGAGTGGCAATAAACTGACTCAGATGTTCTTGAGATGCTGAGGGCTCGGGTGTAGTAGCGGCTTGCTTGATAGGCTGCAAAAATGACTGGATGTCCTGATCCACTTGCTCCCAGGCTTTCTCTTCGTCCAATGCCCCAAGAGACGGAATGTGGTGCAAAGTGTGCATCGAGTCGATACCGCTGATCAGGTGATTGTATGAAGACATTACCTTGTCCAGGTCCTTAGATAGTTTGTCCTTAGATTGTATTGCCATATGGAGCTGAACCTTAGCGTCCTGTGTGTGAATCCAATCCCTCTTGGGAAAATTTTCAGGTGCCTGAGGGTATTGTACTGTCCAGCCCATCATCCTGTCTAAGGCCTGTGAGGCCTCCCTGAGCTGCTCGTGCTTTTTCTTGGTTTCTGCTCGTGCTCTTACCAGTGGGGCGACTGTTTGTTTGATGGTGAACATTTCTCCATACACCTGCCTCATGGTTACTTCTAACACTTCACACTCTTTGAAAATGGCCAGTGGGACTTCATTTACCGGTGGAGTCTGGTTTCGGAGTTGTTGAACTTCTGCTCTCAACTCTGATTTCTCCTGTTCTGCTCTTTTCTCGCGTTGCTCAGCTGCTTGCAGTCTATTTTGCAGAGAGACTATTTCTCTACTCATTCTGGTTACGTTCTCTTCCGTGGCTGCGGCGAAAGCAGTACCCGCCGATGCTATCATTACAGGATTAGTCTTGGTATCAAGGACTATGTCTTTGCCTGTTGCAACTGTGGATGTGGCAGAGGGACTTTGCACCAGAGACCTTCTTTTATCCTGCCGGATTTTGAAAGAGAATTGATCGAATGTGAGTCTGGTGAGATCAAATACATCCTCTTCCTGCCCCTGGGGGGATCTAACATCAGAGAACTTGGTACTGCCCAGAGGTATTTCGAGGGGAGTCACCTCGATGTCTCCTAGCATGTCATCCTCCTTTTCTCCTCTATTCTTTTCCTCTTCTTCCTTTCGCCGGCGTTCATTTTCTACTGCTGCTTCTATTTCGGCCTTCCTCTTCCGCTCAGCTGTAGCAGCTTGTTCAGCCTTCTTTTGGTGCTCAGCTTCTGCAGCAGCCTGTTCAGCCTTCTTTTGGCGCTCAGATTCTGCTTTGTCCAGCTCTGCCTTGAGTGCCCGTTCTGCTGCGGCCTGTGCCTCCTTTTCCTCCTTTTCTTTCCTAGCCTCCTTGGCCTACTTCTTCTTCTGTGTTACCGTCGCACTCTTCTGGTGTGCTTCCTCATCCTTTTTTATCTTCTTTTCCCTTTCTTGCTGGGCTTTTTCTTCTGCTTCTTTCTGTTGGATAGATGTAGTAAGCCCTGTGCTGGTCAGAGAATTCTTGAGTAAAGAGGAAGAGGCACCTCCCAACTGACGTCTTCTGTCTTCCAGGCTCTGATCATTTGGATCTTCTTGGCCCAAGTCTATTCCCGGAGCAAATTGTCTCTCAGCGTTATACCAGTTCCTTCTTTCATCTTCTGCCAGGCGCTCAATATGCTGAAAAGTCCACTTGAATTTAGCTTTCAGCAGTGTTCAGGAACTATTCTCTCCGGGTCATATGTTCGGTGTTCTAGCGCCCCAAGCTGATAGCTTTTCATCGCTTCTCCCTCCGCTGCTACTTCCTTGAAGTCTTTAACTGTGCACGCGCCAATGGTGAGGGGTAGCGTGGGCCACAACTTCTTTTTTCCTTTAGACAGGATGCTGGAGAAGCCTTGATACATTTGGAAGCATACCTCCTGAATGAGCATTTTTTCCGTAACAAAGCGAGGCATAGCATGTGGTGCCCTGTAAGATCCAAAGACTCGGATAAAGGTATATCCGACGAAAGGGAACCAATGTGCCACTTTGACTAGAGTCTCTTTGGCCCACTAAGACATGCAGTGGGCATCTTGGCCAAATAGTTTTTTGTATAGAGAGGGGATAAATACTTGGGAGATCTGCTCTATATCCTGTTTGTACTTGGACTCCCAAAACACCCTGATTTGCAGATGAATTGCACAACTCTGTTCGGAATCCCAGTTGTGTGCCCATCCCTCAAAGTGTAATCTTGCGCAGACATCATCCAGTAGGTAAGAGGCCATGTAAAATTCAGAAGGCATTCCCTCTTTTGCGGCCAATGCTGCGGACAAGTTTGTCTGCATCGAAGTCATCAATATGCCGGCCCAGTTGAAATGGGTGCCATGTGTCATCACATGCTCCATGATAGTAGCCCAACTACTGCTGAAAGTGGAGCAATCAGAGCGCCCGTAAAGTCTGCAAAGCATGGCGGAAACTAATTTATAGACCTTTCTCAGGATAGCCACCGGATATTCTTGGTATTTCTTGACTTTAAATTTCTCGGGCTCCTCCCACCGTTGTCTAATAGTGTCAACCACAGGGACTGCGTGAGCAATAGCCCATTCTGGTGTGAAGTACTCTTCTGGGCGAGGCAACGAGTAATAAAGGTGGGCATCCAAGCCTACGAGCGTAGCGAAGGCCTTGCCTTCGCTGTCTCGGATCACAAACTTCTTGGGATCCGTCTTTTGTATGATCTAGTCTATAACCTCTGGGCATGGAAATATGGCTAGATGCGCCCCTGCCAGATGTAATTTGGACCTTTTGACTGCCAAGTATATTTCCCGGTCTGGGAGATCTTCTGGGAATTCCTCTTCCGGTATGGCGAACTCATGATACACTTGGTACCATCGCATACTGTCTTCTTTTGCAAACGTACATAGCGTATCCCTGTATATCGGGGGTGGGGATACCATGTCAAACTCCTCAACTTCTTCCACCACTTGCTTGTCCTTCTTCCGGGACAACGGGGGTGCCATGTCGCTAGAATCTGATAGAACAGGTATGCACTCTATGTCTCCTTGAGGTTCACCTGTAAAATTCATAAAGGAATCCCAAGATAAGAACGACATGATGATATAAAACCAATTACAGCTTAGTGATGAATTTTAGCTGAGACACATGTAAAACTGGGTTACTGGTTTACTGGGTCGCAGGGTCGCGGATTGCAAGAAGAGACCTAGGTGCGACCTTGCGACCTTGCGACTAAGTCGCAGGGTCGCGGGTCGCAAATTACGAAAACCGAGGAAAATGCGACCTTGCAACCTCACGACCAGGTCACTGGGTCGCTGGGTCGCAACTCTCCGGAAAATTGGAAAATGCGACCTTGCGACCTTGCGACTAGGTCGCTGGGTCGCTGGGTCGCAAATTCCAGAAATCTGAAGAAAATGCGACTTTGTGACCTCGCGACTAGGTCGCTGGGTCGCAGGTCGCGATAGGGCTTGCCACGGGGTTTAGCGCGTGTGCGGCCGTAAGGTTTCTTTTCTCCCTCCTCCTGAGAAATTATAAGCTAGCTGGGTCCAGGCAAAGTTGAGGAGTGGCTTTAGGAGCAAGGGACAAGGCTATGAGAGTTTGAACCAGAAGTGTGGTGAGCTTGGACATTTGTGGAGAAATCAGAGTCACAAAACACTAAAAAAATATAAAAGCTCAGACAAAGGGAAATTTAAAGGCCTAAGGGGACATGGGTTTGGTAAGAAATTCTCATAATGGAAAAAGCAGGAGGAAATGGCAACTTACCCGGGAAAATCACGCTAGTCGAGCTGTCAGAGGCGTTTTCTTTCAAATCGCTGAATGAGTAAAATGCGACCTGGAGACCTCCCTTATATAGAAGGTCGCACGTGCGGGCAATTAATGCGGGTCGCTGGGTTGCAAATCTATTAATTCCATAGTTTTGCGATCTTGCGACCTTGCGACCTAGCGACCTGGGGTCGCGGGGTCGCAAGGTCGCTGGGTCGCACTTTTCATTAAAATTGTATATTTGCGACCTAGCGACCTGGCGACCTGGCGACCTGGGGTCGCGGGGTCGCAAGGTCGCTGGGTCACACTTTTCGTTAAAGTTGGGGATTTGCGACCTTGCGACCTGGCGACCTGGCGACCTGGGGTTGCGGGGTCGCGGTTTTCATCAATAGTTTAACTTTGCGACTTGGCAACTTGGCGACTTAATAGTTTCTCTTTAGTTTTAAGGGGCTCCAAAAATTTGAAATGGTGGTCTTTTGGAGGGTGTTGTAGGGGCTACAACATGTGCATATGGAGAGGACAAAGCATAATGGTAGAAGCTAAGGATCGATTAGAGGATAAGTATCAGTAAATTATTTCAGTTTTTTATGCATGTGATATGTGATTCTGAATCATGATGATTACATGTGATCTATGACTCTGGTTTATGATGGTTATATGTAATATATGATTTTGATTTATGATGGTTGCATTTTGAGCTAACTGAATGTGATATGTTTATACATGATGATTGATCAAACAATTAAATTGACTTGTTGTGACAAAAAGTGAATAGGACTGCAAGTGTACCTTGTTGACAAGCTACCAATAAGGTATGATTTGAGTTTACTTCAATTAGTTTTGAGTCTAATGGGAATTATGTGCTTGGTATAGGAAGCATGGAAATGCCCAGTTGGGTGATTGGAACTGATTGTAAGAATTAACAACATCAACATAAAGGAATTGAAACAAACAACAATATGTTGGTAAAGCACTCCAACACTGGTACCCAGTAGTGTACATTGATTTCCATGAGCATGCCATGAATGGTATGATGGTTTTGAGGCAAGTATATGGCTTAGTTTTTGGATCTTCCAATGCGAGGAAGCCTTGCCAAGGGAGGGGTCGCTCAAGGGACTGTGTAGCAGAGAAGGGAATGCCCACATAACTTGGAAGGTGTGTGACTACACAGAAGGGGGTGACCGAATTTCCTGAGGGACTATGTAGCATAGAAGGGAAGGCCAAAGATGTATTGTTTTGCTCATTAACATCCAGATAGAACTAGATGCACATTGGGAGTGTGCCTTGGAACAATGATTCGGTAATTGTTCGTTGAGGGAACAAGTGGCGTAAGATTGTAGCATTGGATATCGGGATGCTTGAATTTGCCAGTGGATTCTGGAATTCCTGGGAAGGAGGTGAATCCTAGTACTATTTTTTAGGGTGGAGGTGTGAGCCTCTAGATTCCCTTGTTGCGGATGCAGACATCATATCCTTTTATTTGTTGGTTGAGAAAATGTGCATATGTATATATGTGTATATTATTGTAATTATTGTAACGAGATGGATTTATAAAGCTCCCTAGAGAGTATGATTATTTTTTGGTTGAAGCAAATGTGCATGAGTTTATATGTCGTTATTATTATAAATACTGTAATGAGTTGTGTTATAAATCTCCAGTAAACGACATGATTGTCATGTTTTCAACAATGGTCATTGTAAATACTGCAACAAGTTGTGTTATAAAGCTCCATAGGCAGTAATTTTTGTTTTTAGTGTTTTTTTGGTTGTAGGTATCACTGAACATTGAGGACAGTGTTCCCTCGAGGGAGAGGGTTCTGTAACATCCCTGGTAAAAAATCCATGTAAAAAAAATATAAGGAGACTGTCGAGGACACGTATTCCAAGATGAATGGTAGTCAAAACATCCTAGCGTGTGTTCATTTGGTTTATTATGGCTAAGGAAATTGGAAAATGCAATGACAAAGACATTTGGAAAGGCATGAGACATTTATTTGCTTTTTAGTTATGAAAATAATGGAAATTAGGAAAAAAGGAAGGTGAAAGGTCGTAGGTTGCATGTGAGGAGGAAAATGAAGAAAAGAGAGGTCTCATTGATAAAAACGCTTATGAGGATCAGTTGGAAAGCTTTAACTATACTTTTTTCAGTTCAATTTTGGAGCTCTCATTTCATTCACTCTCTCTTATAGTCTTAGACACTTAAGAGTTTTTATTGGAGCGCTCTTGGAGGCGTGTGATCCGGATTTATGCAGGAACGCAACAGAATAAACATATAAACATAAATACAGGGATGCAGCGGAAATAACATACAATATCATTAATATCAAGAGGCGAAAATTGCTTACGAACGAGAATGGAAATAAAACTAGCTAGGGCGGCGGTAGCTATCTCTGAGGAAAGAGATGTGGCGGCTACGGGCCTACGAGAGCGAGTTACAATGAGGCGCGAGGGCCTATTTATTGTTGAGAAACAATGTAGAATCCAAAACGTCCAAAACCCTAACCCTAGGAGATGAAGCGCCAAAACTATGGGCCCCGTTTGGGTAAATTGGTGTTTCAACTTCCCAAGGGCGTAACTTTGGCATACGATCTCCGTTTGACGCGTACCATACCTCGTTAGAAAGATCTGTCTGAGGGATAGAAATTTGGAATGACAAACATCGGTCCATGGACCCATGTTCCTCTCCGTTTTCCCAAAAAACGTCGTTTAGGGCCTCAAAACGGCTCCGGAAGTTCAGGACCCGAAAAACTACTAAAAATAGTAAACTGTGCCGAAACTGAAAAACTGAAATAGACAATGGTGGAGCCCCAAGTGGAATAGGCGGGTGACCACCAATATCCACCTGGATCAGCGTGTTGCATACTTGGGATTTGGAGCAAGAAGGAAAAGGAAAATCAAGAAAGCTCAAGAAGACATCGGGATCAACAACTACAACAGGTTTTGCTTGTAGGTATCAAGTTGCATGTATGATTTCCTCACTATTTTTGGCATGCATGACATATGCATGTGCTTATTTGGTTATGATATGTCATTGGCATGGAGGATTGCTTGGATTGACAGTGGTTTTTCCTAGCCTTTCCATTTCCTAGATAACGATGGTGTTGTGGGTGTTACTTTTGTTCTTTGGTTGGTTCTCATGTTCCTTTGGTTGTGGGTTGATTTATTAGTTCTTGGAAGCCTTGGTTGGACAAATTCTCTAGAAGCCCTGTAAAAACTTGAGTTGACTTACTATTCTTGGAAGCCTTGGTTGGACAAACGCTCTAGAAGCCCTTGGTGGGTTGAGTTACTAGTCCTATAAGCCCTGGTTGGACAAACGCTCTGGAAGCACGATGACAGCTGTGGGTTGAGTTACTAGTCTTATAAGCCCTGGTTGGAAAAAATGCTTTAGAGCCTTGTACAACTTGGGTAGAGACCAATCTGGTGATGGTTAGTGATATCTGACCATGAGGTGGAATTCTTGGTTGAGAGTTGAGGTGGTTTGGCCTCTGGAAGCCCTGGTTTGGTTTTGATTGGTTTGTTTTATGAGATCCCAAATTCATGTTTGGAATATGGCACGAGGGTGATTGGTGGAAAGAGAGATTTGGTTCTTCCCAATCTATGGTCTGGTGGTTTGTGGGAGTCCCATACCTAGTCGATCTATGCAATCATAAATAAGAGCTCTTTCTCCTTGGTACTTTATGGGTAAATATACTTGTTTATATGTGGTTTATATGGCTGTTGTATCCTTGATATTTCAATTGGTTATATGTTGGTTATGAGTGAGTTTTATGACAACAATGATGTATGGCTCTCATCATGTTTTGATTAATCAATGAGTGTATAATGAATATGGCTTAATAAATGGTAATGTAGTTATTGTGATGATGCATCAATGCTTCTTAGAAATTCTCATATAAATGCGAGAGCCCTATGCTCAGATATGTTGTTATGACTTGTAGATTGCATATGTGTGATATGTTTGATGAAATGTGTGTCATGGCCAGTAGGGTTCCAATCAAGCCATTAGTCAATCGTTTGCATTAACAGCTTTGTTTCCATTTTATTTATTATTCTTGGAAGTTTCATGGAGTTTTGGGCCGCCCTAAAAAAGTGGCACAAAATATGGAGTCGCTAGCACAAAACTACCTAGAAAAGTCCCAGTCGCATGCATGCCCATGTCATGGGAGTGATTGAGGCTTTAATGCAGTAAATGTCAGGTTGTCTTAGGGGATGGTCACCTAGAAGGGTTGGATGGCTCCTAGGGGTTCTATTGTACGTGTAGAAGGTTAAGTTGTTGAGATTGCAACAAGATGATGAGCTTAGTGGAAAGAAGTCGCCTTCACTAAGTGGGCCCGCAGGCTATTTTTGGCGCAAAGTCTATTTTTAGACATATGGATCATGTTCTATGAGTTGCAGGATGCTATTTGTGGATGGTTGGTCAAGTCGGGAAAAAATAGATGGACTTCTATTTTTAGACATATTGGGCGGAATCTATTTTTAGATTGCCAGTCTAAAAATAGATATGTCGAATATTATTAGCTCTTAATAATATTTGGACTATAAACGTTATCTTATTCTCTTGGAGCACTTCAGTTAAGTGCACAGATGTGGCACAGGAGATGACAGAAGGAATTACGCTATTCCTGAGGGTTAAGTGGAGCTATTGCATGGAGACTTCAGTTAGAACTCATGTGACAGAGTTTGGTGGAGTTATTGAGGTAGTTGGTGGAGTTGTGTTCAGTTTAACTTAGTTAAACATAGTTGAGATAGTTGTATCTAGTCTAACTGATTGATACACTAGTGAGAGTGGTGTGAATTAATTATTAATTAATTCACTAATTATAAACTCATAAATCAACTAAAGAATACATCAGTTAACTTCAGTGCATGGACAGTTTCAGTGGAGACCAGTGCAGAAATAGGTGAAAGAGCGGGTTAACTATCGGTTGTGACTATACTATTGCTATTTGCAACAACCGGTGATTGGAAGAGCATGAAGTTGTGCGGTACAAAGCCCGGGTGGTTGAAGTTATTTAACGAGCCATCCTACGGCATTGATTACGCGATAAGTGGCTATCGGGTCGCTGAGGTGGAGCATGTGTTTTGCTAGATCTAGCTTGATTAGTGTGTAGCAATTGGAGTTGTCTTGAGAGCTTGTGAAGACTTTGTACAATGATTGTTGCAGTCTATGACATATAATATACAGATAGTTGGGGTTTTCAGCTTTAATCTTTCCCATGAAATACTGTGTTCATATGTGTGATTGTTTATGGTTTTAATGTGCGCATGCAATTGATTTTATTTCCGAATGTAATGATCAATGGTAGAAGAGATTCTGTATTGTGCATGAAGTTAAAATAGTGTGTGATCAAGAGAATTTCAGTGAATAATATATCAGTTATTCAAATTTCTACATGGTATCGGAGCGATATTAATCATTGGAGCAATTGCAAAACATTGAAGAGGTTGAGTTTTGTGCTGGTGGAATTCGAATTTGCAGTAGTGTTTTCTTGGTGTCGAAGTTGAGATATCTTTCAACGGATTGCGATTGGATTATGTCCTTGAGGGCAGCTCGAATTATATTGCATGGAAGGACAGGATGGAGGCGGTGCTAGATGACAATGGGTTGAAGGAGTTCATAGATGCAGAAATTCCAAAACCTGGTGAGGGTGATGCTGGCAGGTACTTGGATGATGGCAAGAAGACAACAAAGTGTCGAAGGATTCTGTTGGAAGGCGTGAAGGATCACATAGTGTCTAGTGTTGAAAATGCAGCAAGATGATGGAGCTTAGTGAAATGAAGTCGCCTTCACTAAGTGGGCCCGCAGGCGAATTCTGGCGCAAAATCTATTTTTAGACTATGTCTATTTTTAGACATATGGAGCATGGTTCGGGGATTCCAGTTTGATATTCTTGAAGTATGTGTCATGTTGGTAAAAATAGATGAGACTCTATTTTTGAGGTCAAAGAGGTCGAAGTCTATTTTTAGACTGCCTCTCCTTAAAACAGGGAAGTCAAATATTATTTACCCTTAATAATATTTAGACTATAAACAGCAGTTTACTCTCTTGGAGCACTTCGGTTCGAGCTACAGAAGTGGCTCATGCATCTGACAGAGGAATCACGTGGTTCCCAAGGGTTTGATGGCATCATGCATGGTTGACTTCAGTTGGACTTCAGTGGCAGAAGTTTGGAGGAGTTAATGAGACAGATAGTGGAGTTGTGTTTTGTTTATTTTAGTTGAACTAGTTGAGATTAGTTTAACTAGCTAATCAATTAGTTATGAGTGGAGTGAATTAAATATTATTTAATTAATTAATTAGTAACTCATTATTCAACTCAAGAACACATCGGTTCACTACAGTGTATGATCAGTTCAGTGGAGACCAGTGAAAGAGGTAGATGAAAGGGTGGAGTTAGCTATCAGTTGTGACTATACTGTTGCTATTTGCAACACACAGATAGGTGGAGTAAGCCCATGAGGATTGCGCAGTTCAGGGTGGTGGTTTATCTATATAAAGAGGCCATCCCATAGCATTGAAACACGCAATAGAGGCAAGGCAATTGGCGGTGAGTTTTGAACCAGTAACCTGTTCAAAACTGAGCTAGATTGTGTGTAACTTCATGAGAAAGTACTGAGTACTTGTGAGGAGTATTGTATTGAGTTTGTTACATGATTTCTCCATTATAATATACACAATAGCTATGGGGTTTTCAGCTATAAGCTTTCCCCATACATACTGTGTTAATGTGTATGATGATTTGATGTGTTATCGCTTGATTTTATTTCCGCATGTGTGATGATCTGAGTTGGGTTGAGTGGAAGAGATTATGTGTTGTGTATGAAGTTCAAATAGTATGTGACCAGGATAGTCTCGGTGGATAATTAATCATTATTCAGCAAATTTCTACATGGTATCGGAGCTATTGAAGTTCATATTGATCATCACAGTGATTACAAACTTATTTCGGTAGACAGAGTCTGCATGCGGGCCAGGTAGCCTCCGGATTCATCTTTCTTCGGAAAGTGAAAGGTCTAGTAAATGCCCCTTGCAGTCGATCTCTGTGCTAGAAATAATTTGTTCTCACGATCTAGAGCGGTTGAGCTTTGAGGTGGAATTCGAAATTTTGCAGCAGTTTTGTTTTCTTGGTGCCGGTGTTGAAAATGTCTTTCAACGGTTTGCAACTCGAATATGCTCTTGAAGGCAGTTCGAATTATGTTGCATGGAAGGATCACTGGAGGCACTATTAGAAGATAATGGTCTCAAGGAGTTCGTAGATACGGATGTCCAAAAGCCCACTGATCCTGCTGAAGTCGAAGTATGGCAAAAGAAGATGGCGAAATGTCGAAGGATCCTGTTGGAGGGCGTCAAGGATCATATTGTATCCAGCCTGCATGGAAAGGTTTCTCCATTTCTAATGTGGAAAGCTTTGACGGATCTATTCCAGAGTAAGAGTGACCAAAGGAAGCTGGCGCTCAAAGATAAGCTCAGGAACATCAAGATGGAGAAAGGCGACAGTATCGCCAAATACCTCACGAAGTTCACTCAATGCAGAGATGAGCCGGGAAGTGTGGGGGTGACTGTCGAAGACGAGGACATGGTCGACCTGGCTCTCCTTGGTCTTCCGAAGGCTTGGCACTCATATCAAGATAGTGTCAATGGTCGGGAGAAGCTGCCGGGATGGGAGCGCCTTTGGGCGGATCTCATGCAGGAGGAGATAAGGAGGACTACTCAAGATGGATCTTCATCAAAGGGAGCCGATGAAGAAAACTGCGCTTTGGTGGCCAAAGCAAAGAAAGGGAAGGGTAAGAAAACCTCTCATTCTGGTGCAAAGGGAAAGAAGCAGGATATGGCGAAAGTGAAGTGTTTTCACTGCCATGATCACTGACATTATGCTACCAATTGTCCAAAGAAGAAGAAGAACAAGCAAGCGGGAAGATCTGCAGATGGAGAAGCTTTGGCTTCACAGTTCGAGCTTGACTTTTCACTGATTGCATGCTTGGTTTCAAGTGTGATGGGATCGGTGTGGTTCTTGGACAGCGATGCGTCATTTCATATGACGGGAGATCGGGAGTTGTTCTCAGATCTGGAGGACAAGGATTTGGGTATGCACATCGAGATGGGCGATGACGGTAGATACAGTGCGACTGGTATCGGTACCGTATCCTTTCAGAGGGAGTCTGGTAAACCCTTTGTCTTAAAGGATGTCATGCATGTACCTGGATTGAAGAAGAATCTGATTTCAGTAGCGATGTTGGAGGATAAGGGTTATGATGTGGTCTTCAGCGAAGGAAAAGCTTTCCTGCGCAGTAAGACTACTGGAGAGACCCGGAAGATAGGGGTTCGAACTCAGAACCTTTATCAGTTGCAGGTAGATGACTGCGCAGCTATGGCATGCATGGCGGGAGAAGTGGTGAGCCGGGATGATGAGGGCGAACTATGGCACAGGAGATTGGGCCATCTTCACCATGGAGCTTTGAAGATTCTGCAGCAGATTTCTACTGGACTTCCTAAGGGCACTCTTGCGCAGTCAGATCAGTGCAAGGGGTGTACTTTAAGGAAGTATGTGAAAGCCACCTTTCACGAGAAGGATAGTCGCGCCACGACGATCCTTGAGAGAGTTCACACAGACGTGTGTGGTCCTTTCTCAGTTGCTTCGACAGCAAAGCACAGGTATTATGTGATCTTTGTTGATGATTTCTCTCGAGAGTGCTGGATCTTCTTCATGTCGAAGAAGAGCGATACATTCGCGAAGTTCTGTGAGTTTAAAGCACTGGTCGAGAAGGAGTCGGGGAAGAAGGTGATTGCTCTAAGGAGTGATAACGGTGGTGAATTCATCTCAGCTGAATTCAAGGAGTTCTGCAGCGCAGAAGGGATTCGAAGAGAGCTCATCGCACCCCATAACCCACAGCAGAACGGGGTGGCTGAGCGGAAGAACAGAACGATCGTGGGTGCTGCACGGGCGATGTTGCATGATCAGGGCCTAACCCTTCACTTGTGGGCTGAGGCATGCAATACAACAGTGTATGTGCAGAACCGTTGTCCTCACAAGGTTCTTGGCATGAGTACACCAGAGGAGGCTTATTCTGGCAAGAGGCCTGATATTTCCCATTTGCGGATTTTTGGTTCTCCTGCCTACATGCATGTGACGAAGGATGCGAGAAGGAAGCTGGATCCAACTGCTGAGGTTGGAATATTTGTGGGGTACACTGATACACCTCACAACTATCGGGTGTATTTGTTAGACAGTCGAAAGACTGTTGTGCGACGGGATATAAAATTTCAGGAGGAGAAAGCCATGCAGTGTTCGCTTGAGAGGGAGCTACACTTGCATGCAGATGAGGAGCTGTTAGTTCCTAAGGAGGAGCTTCCTGATGTGGATCAGCCACAAGAGGAGGTTCAGGAGGTGGAAGAAACCACCCAGGCAGCGCCAACCATCAGAGGGCGCATGCGCACTACAGAAGCTGAGCGACTGGCTCGGGATGCAGAGAAGGTTGTAGGACCACCTACAGCACAGCGCAGACAGAGGCAGTCACCGGATCGGTACACTGGATACATGGCTCTTGTGAGTCAATGTGTTGTGACAGAGCCATCCTCTTTTGAGGAAGCTGTGGAGGAACCCGCATGGGTTGATGCCATGATCAAAGAATATGATTCGATCATCAGGAACAGTGCATGGGAGATTGTCCCAAGACCGGTTGGGAAATTAGTTGTGGGTTCGCGATGGATCTACAAGGTGAAGCAGGCGGCTGACGGGAGTGTGGAGAAGTACAAGGCGAGATTTGTCGCCCGTGGCTTCTCACAGATCGAGGGGATGGACTATGAGGAGACTTTTGCACCTGTCGCAAGGTACTCTTCCATACGGACGATCCTTGCTCTCTCAGCGCAGATGGGGTGGCACATTCATCAGATGGATGTGAAGACTGCGTTCCTCAATGGAGTTATCGAGGAAGAGGTGTACATAGAGCAGCCTGAAGGTTTTGAGATCTTCAGCAGTGAGTCGCATGTGTGCCGACTCAAGAGAGCACTGTATGGGCTGAAGCAAGCACCTCGTGCTTGGTACACTCGGATAGACAGCTACTTCACCGGGCTTGGATTCTCCAAGAGTGAGGCGCATCCAAACCTGTACCAGATTGTGGTGGAGGGGAAGCTGTTGATCATCGTACTGTATGTAGATGATCTGATTTTGACTGGCGACGAGCAGTTGATACTTTCATGCAAGGATGATCTTGCATGAGAGTTTGAGATGAAGGACCTGGGCATCCTTCATTATTTCCTGGGATTGGAGATTTGGCAGCGCAGTGGAGGACTGTTTGTTTCTCAGGGCAAGTATGCCCGGGAGATTCTGGAGAGGTTCAACATGCAAGGCCGCAAGCCTGTTGACACTCCTCTTCCTGGTGGTTGGAGGAAGGAGGATGCTACTTCAGCGGAGGTAGTGGATGCCACTGTCTATCGACAGTTGGTGGGGTCGCTTATGGTATCTGGTCAATACACGACCCGATATATGCTATGCAGTTAACCAGCTTTCGCAAGCTATGGTTAAGCCTACCAAGCTCTTTTGGAAGGCAGGCAAGCATGTATTGCGCTATATCAGAGGCACATCGGGATATGGTTCATGGTATAGAAAGGAGGATCAGTTGAGGCAGCATGGCTTCACAGATTGGTATCATCATATCAGAGATTGTGTTCAGCAGAGAATCATGAAGCTTTCATATGTTCCCACGGAGGATCAGGATGCCGACATCCTGACGAAGGCGCTCACTAGGAGCAAGTTCGAATTCCACAGAGGCAGGATAGGGGTTGTAGATAATCCATATCTTGCTGAGAGGGAGTGTTGAAAATGCAGCAAGATGATGGAGCTTAATGAAATGAAGTCGCCTTCACTAAGTGGGCCCGCAGGCGAATTCTGGCGCAAAGTCTATTTTTAGACTATGTCTATTTTTAGACATATGGAGCATGGTTCGGGGATTCGAGTTTGAGATTCTTGAAGTATGTGTCATGTTGGTAAAAATAGATGAGACTCTATTTTTGAGGTCAAAGAGGTCGAAGTCTATTTTTAGACTGCCTCTCCTTAAAACAGGGAAGTCAAATATTATTTACCCTTAATAATATTTAGACTATAGCTAGATTACTCTTGGAAGCACTTGGGTTAATTTCTGATGGCTCATGCATACAACGGAGAATCACGTGGTTCCCAAGGGTTTGATGGCATCATGCATGATTTGACTTCGGTTGGACTTGATGGCGAAGTTTGGAGGAGTTAATGAGGTGACTGAGTGGAGTTGTGTTACGGTTTATTTTAGTTGAACTAGTTGAGATTAGTTTAACTAGCTAATCAATTAGTTATGAGTGGAGTGAATTAAATATTATTTAATTCATTAATTAGTAACTCATTATTCAACTCAAGAACCGCCAGTTCACTACAGTGTATGATCGATTCGGTGGGAGACCGATTAGAAGGTAGATGAAAGAGGTGAGTTAGCCATCGATTTGACTATCTTGTGCTATTTGCAACACACGGATAGGTGGAGAAGCCCATGAGGATTGTGTAGTACAAGCCAGGTGGTTTATGTTATTTAATGAGCCATCCCATAGCATTGGAAACACAAGAAACACGCAATAGAGCCAAGGCAATTGGCGGGGAGTTTTGAACCTCAGACTTGTTCAAAACTGAGTCAGATTGTGAGTAACTTCATGAGAGAGTACTGAGTACTTGTGAGGAGTATTGTACTTGTTTGGTTACTTGATTTCTCCATTATAATATACAAAATAGTTGCGGGGTTTTCAGCTATAAGCTTTCCCCATACATACTGTGTTAATGTGTATGATGATTTGATGTGTTATCGCTTGATTTTATTTCCACATGTGTGATGATCTGAGTTGAGTTGAGTGGAAGAGATTATGTGTTGTGTATGAAGTTCAAATAGTATGTGACCAGGATAGTCTCGGTGGATAATTAATCATTATTCGGCAAATTTCCATCCGACCTTCATCGGTAAGGCTTCTCCCATTATTAATGTGGAAAGCTTTGATAGACTTATTCCAAAGCAAGAGCGACCAGAGGAAGTTGGCGCTCAAGGATAAACTCAGGAACATAAAAATGGAGAAAGGCGACAGTATGCCCAAGTACCTCACGAAGTTCATCCAATGCAGGGATGAGATAGGAAGTGTGGGGGTTACTGTTGATGATGAGGACTTGGTGAGCTTGGCTCTCCTTGGGCTTCCGAAGAGTTGGCATTCCTATCAGGACTCTGTCAATGGTCGGGAGAAATTGCCAGGATGGGAGCGACTTTGGTCGGATCTTATGCAAGAGGAGATAAGGCGGAGTACCAGGGACGGATCTTCATCAAAGGCATCTGATGAAGAAAATTGCGCTTTGGCTGCCAAAGCAAAGAAGGGGAAGAGCAAGAAAGCTTCTCATTCCGGTGCGAAAGGCAAGAAGTAGGACATGTCCAAGGTGAAGTGCTTTCATTGTCACCAACACGGACATTATGCCACAAATTGTCCGCAGAAGAAGAAAAATAAGCAGGCTGCTGGATCTGCAGCTGGAGAGGCCTTAGCCTCGCAGTTTGAGCTGGATTTTTCGCTGATCGCATGCTTGGTCTCAAGTGTGATGGGTTTAGTGTGGTTTCTGGACAGTGGTGCGTCTTTTCACATGACAGGAGATCGAGATTTGTTTACTGATCTGGATGAGAAAGATCTTGGAGTGCACATCGAGATGGGTGATGATGGTAGATACAGTGCGATCGGTATCAGTACCATTTCCTTTGAGAGGGAGTCTGGTAAACCCTTCGTATTGAAGGAAGTGATGCATGTTCCAGGATTGAAGAAGAATCTTATCTCTGTGGCGATGTTAGAAGACAAGGGATATGATGTTGTCTTTAACGAGGGAAAGGATTTCCTGCGCAGTAAGGCAACTGGTGAGACCTGGAGGATAGGGGTTCGAGTTAAGAACCTTTATCAATTGCAGGTAGATGGCTGCGCAGCAATGGCATGCAAGGCAGAAGGAGTGGTGAGCCAGGATGATGGCGAGTTGTGGCACTGGAGATTGGGCCACCTTCACCATGGAGCTTTGAAGATACTGCAACAGATTTCTACTGGGCTTCCTAAGGGTACTCTTGCGTAGTCAGATCAGTGCAAGGGATGTACCTTGGGAAAATTTGTGAAAGCCACCTTTCACGAGAAGGATAGTCGCGCCACGACGATCCTTGAGAGAATTCACACAGACGTGTGTGGACCTTTCTCAGTAGCTTCGACAGCAAAGCACATGTACTATGTGATATTTGTTGATGATTTTTCTCGTAAGTGCTGGATCTTCTTCATGCAGAAGAAGAGCGAGACATACTCAAAGTTCTGTGAGTTCAAGGCACTGGTTGAGAAAGAATAGGGGAAGCAGGTGAAGGCTCTTAGGAGCGACGATGGTGGTGAATTCATCTCTGGTGAATTCAAGGACTTTTGTAGCGCAGAAGGAATTCGAAGAGAGCTCATAGCACCTCATAACCCACAGCAGAATGGGGTTGCTGAGCGGAAGAACAGAACGATCGTGGAGTCTTTGCCACGGGCGATGTTGCATGATCAGGGCCTTCCCATACTTGTGGGGTGAGGCATGCAATACTACGGTATATGTACAAAACCTAGTTGTCCTCACGGGGATACTTGGCATGGGTACACACGAGGAGGCGTTTTACGGCGCGGCTGATATTTCCATTTGAGGATTTTTGGTTCCACTGTTTTACATTCATGTGAAGGATTCCGGGGGGATGAAGTAGGCGGCCCATTTGTGAGGTTCGGGCAGCCCGGGTGCTGCTTGATACCTGACTATCGTGGTGTATTTTTCTGAACGGTCGCCATTTGTGCGACGGGATATAAAATTTCAGGAGGAGAAAGCCATGAAGTGTTCGCTTGAGAGGGAGCCACACTTGCATGCAGAGGAGGAGCTATTAGTTCCTAAGGATGAGCTTCAGGATGTGGATCAGCCACAAGAGGAAGTTCATGGAGTGGAAGAAACCACTCATGCAGCACCAACCATAAGAGGGCGGAAGCGCACTACAGAAGTTGAGCGACTGGCTCAAGATGCAGAGAAGGCTGTAGGAGCACCTACACCACAACGCGAACAGAGAAAGTCACCTGATCAGTATACTGGATACATGGCTCTTATGAGAAAGTGTATCGTGACAGAGCCATCCTCTTTCGAGGAAGTTGTGGAGGATCCCGCATGGGTAGATGCCATGGTGGAAGAGTATGATTTGATTGTCAGAAACAGTGCATGGGAGATTGTCCCAAGGCCGGAAGGGAAATCAGTGGTGGGTTCGAGATGGATCTACAAAGTGAAGCAAGCAGCTTACGGGAGTGTGGAGAAGTACAAGGCAAGATTTGTTGCCCGAGGCTTTTCATAGATTGAGGGGATCGATTATGAGGAGACATTTGCACCTGCCGCAAGGTATTCTTCCATACGGACGATTCTTGCTCTCTCAGCGCAGGTGGGGTGGCACATTCATCAGATGGATGTGAAGACTGCGTTCCTCAACGGAGTCATCGAGGAGGAGGTGTACATAGAGCAGCCCGAAGATTTCGAGATCTTCAACAGCGAGTCGCATGTGTGCAGGCTCAAGAGAGCGTTGTATGGGTTGAAACGAGCGCCTCGTGCTTGGTACACATGGATAGACAATTATTTCACCGGACTTAGATTCTCCAAGAGTGAGGCGGATCCGAACCTATACCAGATTGTGGTGGAGGGTAAGTTGCTGATCATTGTACTTTATGTAGATGATTTGATTTTAATAGGTGATGAGTTGTTGATACTCTCATGCAAGGAGGATCTTGCAAAAGAGTTTGAGACGAAGGACTTGGGCCTCCTTCATTATTTCCTGGGATTGGAAATTTGGCAGCGCAGTGGTGGACTGTTTGTTTCTCAGGGTAAGTATGCCCGGGAGATACTGGAGAAGTTCAACATGCATGGCTGCAAGCCTGTTGATACTCCTCTTCCCGGTGGATGGAGGAAGGAGGATGCTACTTCAGCGGAGGTAGTGGATGCCACTGTTTATCGACAGTTGGTGGGGTCGCTTATGTATCTGGTCAATACACGACCCGACATATGCTATGTTGTTAACCAGCTTTCACAAGCTATGGTTAAGCCTACCAAGCTCTTTTGGAAGGCAGGCAAGCATGTATTGAGATATCTCAGAGGCACATCGGGATATGGATTATGGTACAGATAGTCGGATGAGATGAAGTTGTGTGGCTTCATGGATGCAGATTGGGCAGGGAACCCAATGGACAGGAAGAGCACATCTAGAGGGATTTTCGGTATCGGGTCGACAACGGTTTCTCGGTCCGGCGGGGAAGCGAAATCGTGGCACTCATTTCGGCGGGCGAGAGTATATGGCGGCGAGTTTGGGCGCATGCGAGGCTTAATGGATGAGGAAAGATCTGGTGGGGTTGTTCGGTTCACATAGGTCCTACGTGATATATTGTGATAATCAGAGTTGCATCAAACTCTCGGTTAATCCGGTATTTCATGATAGATCTAAACACATTGACATCCGGTATCATCATATCAGAGATTGTGTGCAGCGAAAGATCATGTTACTTTCATACATTCCTACGGAGGATCAGGATGCTGATATCTTGACAAAGGCACTCACTAGGAGCAAATTCGAATACCACAAAGGCAGGATAGGGGTGGAAGATAATCCTTATCTTGTTGAGAGGGAGTGTTGAGATTGCAACAAGATGATGAGCTTAGTGGAAAAAAGTCGCCTTCACTAAGTGGGCCCGCAGGCTATTTTTGGCGCAAAGTCTATTTTTAGACTATGTCTATTTTTAGACATATGGATCATGTTCTATGAGTTGCAGGATGCTATTTGTGGATGGTTGGTCAAGTCGGGAAAATAGATGGACTTCTATTTTTAGACATACTGGGCGGAATCTATTTTTAGATTGCCAGTCTAAAAATAGATATGTCGAATATTATTAGCTCTTAATAATATTTGGACTATAAACATTATCTTATTCTCTTGGAACACTTCAGTTAAGTGCACAGATGTGGCACAGGAGCTGACAGAAGGAATTACGCTATTCCTAAGGGTTATGTGGAGCTATTGCATGGATACTTCAGTTAGAACTCATGTGACAGAGTTTGGTGGAGTTGATTGAGGAAGTTAATGGAGTTGTGTTAAGTTTAACTAATCTAAACATAGTTGAGCTATTTGTATCTAGTTTAACTGATTGATACAATTAGTGAGAGTGGTGTGAATTAATTATTAGTTAATTCACTAATTATAAACTCATTAATCAACTAAAGAATACATCAGTTAACTTCAGTGCATGGACAGTTTCAGTGGAGACCAGTGCAGAGATAGGTGAAAGAGCAGGTTAACTATCAGTTGTGACTATACTATTGCATATTTGCAACAACCAGTGATTGGAGAAGCCCATGAGGATTGCGCAGTACAAGCCAGGTGGTTCAAGTTATTTAATGAGCCATCCTACAACATTGATTACGCAATAGAGGTTGGCTATCAGGTGGCAGATATTGGAGCATGTGTTTTGCTAGATCTAGCTTGATTAGTGTGTAGCAATTGGAGGTTGTGCTGAGAGCTTGTGAGGAGCTTTGTACAATGATTGTTACATGGTCTCTATGACATATAATATATAGATAGTTGGGGTTTTCAGCTTTAAGCTTTCCCATGAAATACTGTGTTCATATGTGTGCTTGTTTATGGTTTTAATGTGCGCATGCAATTGATTTTATTTTTGCATGTAATGATCAATGGTAGAAGAGATTCTGTATTGTGCATGAAGTTAAAATAGTGTGTGATCAGGAGAATCTCGGTGAATAATATATCAGTTATTCAAATTTATACATAAGTTGGTTGTGTTCTGTCGGTTCCACTTCCTTAACTGACACATAAGGAGTTGAATCTTATCATAGTAACTATTTGTCACATGTTTACCCTGGTTGGCCGATTACTTGGGTAGATATGGGAGGAGGGTGTTACTGGTGACAACTCTGAAATATTTGTCAGGAACACATCCTGAGACTACTGTAAGACTGGATACCTCCTCAAACATATGCATCCTCAAATTCCTTACCTTTATCACTAGAAATATGCACTGGTAAGAACACACACCGTTTCTAGCGACTGCGCTTTTCCTACATAGTTGTAACCATCCTAATTGACGTTACCTTCTTCTTACCCTGCAAGATTCTTTGTTCTCCATTGTCATCCAAGCATTAAATATCATTCTCATAACAATGCTTTAACTTCTTGATGGCTTCCTCCAGTAATCTAGGCTCATATAACTCAATCTTGTCCTTGAATGCTACAGACAACCCGCTAATAAATCTCTGAATCTTTTCTTTCTCCTTTTTAAGATAAGGCACATACTTCAATAACTCCAATAATATGCTAGTGTAGTCCTCATCGATCATAGATCCCATCTCCAGCTCATAGAATTATTTTTCCATGTCATCATAGTATCCCTCCGATATATACTTCTTCCTGAATAGTCTCTCGAAGTCATTCCAAGTCAACTCTTCTTCATGAATACCTTTGACGTTCTTTACATCTTCCCACCAAATGTATACCTTACCTTTAAGACTGAACGTAGCTATTATAGCCTTCTTGTTCGTTGAATAATCATGCAATTTGAAGAACTTATTCATCCCAAGCAACCATGCTTCGACATCCTGTGACTTCTTCATTTCTCCATCAAATGTAAGTGGCTTTGCTTTCTTGAACTCATCCAACAAATATCCCATATCACTCCTCCTATAAGGATGATAACGATGATGACCATGATACTTGTCTGAACCAAAACTAGAGTAAAGCCCATGTCCATTGCCTTGTTTATTAGGTGTATCCAAGAATATGTCATCTTTGACCGTGTCATCTCTATCCAACATGTACCCAGCATTGTCTGCTACCATATGCTCTGCTAGTCTTATCCTCTTGTCCATGACTGATTCTACGCGGTCCTTGTATCTACAAGTCTGAAAAGCTCTAAAGGATAATTGCAATGACTTCTGCTTGTTTCTCCTATTCCCTAGAAAGTCTCTCTTGTGATTGAATGATTCGATCATTATCTTCTTTGCAACTTCTTATCTCTGCCTTCAAACATCTAAATGTGTTTGCTATGTCAGGAGAGTACTCATCACCATGCTGCTCATCTGATCTATAGGGAGAATCTCGTGAAATGTAGTCTACCATATTGCTAGTCATCTTTGTTCTTCTCTTCCTGCAAGGTATATAACGTCAGCTAAACCAATCATAAACAAACCAACGTACCTCAGTTTAGTTCAGGGGAAGATATCTCGTCTACAAGATCAACCAAATTAGTACAATATATGTATAATCATAATCATCACAATATATAGACATCATCTCAATCATCATCCCGGTTACCATGCATGATGCCACAACTGCAACACCAACTAGGTACCATTAATGCATAACAAACATATGTACGACACACATGCATAAACAATAAATATAAACACTGACATGCATTCATGACGAACACATCCCAACAACAACACCATCAACTTCTGCATGACATCACAATGACAACAATGACCACCACCATGCATACACAACAAGCACACAGACCACAAGCATAAGGACACATATGCAACCGAAATGCACACATGACAACGCATTTGTCCAATGAGAACAAAAACCAAACATCACCCAACGAGAATGAAACCATGCTTTAATACCACTATGTAATACCCTCCTCCCACATTTACCCAAGCTAACTGGTCCACCAAAGTAAACATGTGATGAAGAGTTACTATGATATGATTCAAGTACAGTTAAGGAAGTGGAATCGACAAGACAAGACCAATTTAACCTTCCTCGGGAGCTACAGAACCTTCAGGAGCCAACCAACTGCTTCAGGTATCCAACCCATGAGAGAACTTCCTGTTTTGCTGAACTAGACCCCCAGTTGCTCCCATGACAAGGCATGCATGCGACTGAGATCCTCTAGTTGCTCCCACAACAAGACATCCATGTTACTATGGCCTCTTTCAGGTAGTTTTGTACCAACGACCCCAGATTTTGAGCCACTTTTTCAGGGCTAGGACTCAAGCCTCTACCTAGAACTTCATGAAAATTCCAGAAGTGATAAATGACAATGAAATAAAGCTACTAATGCAAACACTTGAACAAGGACTTGACCAGACCCCTACCAACCATGATAGGAATTTCGTCAAATAGATCATGAACATGTAATCTACAAGTCATAGCAACATATCTGAACATAGGGATCTCATACTTATTTGAGGATCGTCAAGGAGGAGTGATGTCTCCTCTCAATAGCTGCAATGTTATCTATTAGGTCGTTAATTCATTAACATTTCACATACTAACCAAAACATGATGAGAGCCATACATCAAGGCTGTCATAAAACATGTTTATACCCAACAAATAACCAGATAAATATCCATGACGAAACAACCATTAAAGCCATATAATGACAAGAACATTTACTCATAAAATACCAAAGGAAAATGAGCTCTTATTAACATATGCAAATCCAACCAAGTTAGAGACTTCCACGTACCACCCGACCATAGATTGAGCTAAACCAAATCTCTCTTTCAACCAATCACCCCCACACCATATTCCAAGCATGAATGTGAGATATCATGGAGTAAACCAGGAAAACCAAGCTAGGGCTTCGAGAGGCCAAACCATCTCAACCCTCAACCAATGATTCCACCTTATGGTCAGACATCACTAACCATCATCAGATCGGTCTCTACCCAAGATGTCCAGGGCTCCAAAGCGTTTGTTCCAGCCAAGGCTTACAGGACTAGTAACTCAACCCATAACTGTTGTCGGGATTCGAAGCATTTTTCTAACTAGGGGTTTCAGGACTAGTAACTCAACCCACCAAGGGCTCGAGAGTGTTCGTCCAACCAAGGCTTCTAGGACCAGTAACTCAACCCAAGCTATTACATGGCTTCTAGAGCATTTGTCCAACCAAGGATCCATGAACTAATAACTCAACCCATAGCCATAGAGAACATGAGCACCAACCAAAAAACAAAAGTAAAACCCACAATGCCATGGCTATCCAAGAAATGTCAAGGTTAGGCAAAACCACTATAAATATAGGAAATCCTCCATGCCACTGACATATCATAACCAAGAAACCACATGATGCATGCCAAAACTAGCAAGGAAATCACACATGCAACTTGGTACTTGCAAGCAAAACCCGTTGTAGCTGATGATCCCACTATCCTCTTGTACTTTCCTTCTTTTCCTTTGCCTTTTTGCTCCAAATCCCAAGTATGCCACACTCCTCTGAGAGTGCTCCAAGAAAAATTTAACATCCAAGAGTACAAGAGAGAGAGAGAGAGTAGAATGAGAGCTCCAAAAACTGAACTTACAAAAAGCTAAACCAACAAAAGTTGTGAACTGATCCTCAAAAGCCGTTTTATCATTAAGGCATTTATTTTCTTCAATTTCCATTATTTTTCTTTCATTTTCCTCCTCACATACAACCGATGACCTTTCACCTCCCTTTTCTCCTATTTTCCATTATCTTCATAAATAAAATGCCAATAAATGCCTCATGCCTTTCCAAAGCCTTTGCCATTGCCTTTGCTAATTTCCATAACCATTAATTAATCACAAGTGATCCCCATCACTATGTTTTTGCCCAATATTAAGCTTGGAATACATGTCCCATGACCTTGGTTATTATTTTGCCTTTATTAACTTTATTACATGGATTTTTAACTAAGGTTGTTGCTGTTTAATATATAATACAAAGGATGAAATTTTTACCCAAATGAGTTTGGATTCCCCACTGTAGATTTTAATGAGAATCTGAAAGAGGGTCGCCTTGCTGAAGCCTGACAGAGGCGAACATATCTTTAGTTGAGCCACGATATGAGTAACCACCAAGCTTCAATCTAGCTTTGAAGGTTCAGGGGACAAAGCTGCCGCCAAATTTGTAGAGAGTGCATCCTGGCAGGGCGAGGCGAGAGTATAAGGAGAATAAGCCGACAAACCCATCAAGAAAGAGAGCACCCCTATAATAACTCAAAATCTCCACACACTAGAAAAACATTCCATAGGAAAAACTGTGAAGGATGACAATGCAAGAAGTTACCAAGACAAAATGAACAAGCCGAATTAAGGAAGGACCATAGGTTCTCGCAGAGGGTAGTCTCCTAAAAATTCTTGTGAGTGCATACTCTTCATCAACCACTCGCAGCAAAAAAAACTTCGTTTACATCCGCGAGGAAGCATACTATCTCGACACTACCCCATTAAATCAGTGTATGAGGAGAGGCTTTGACATGGAACCCTGCAACGACACCATGAGAAGACACATTGAACATGTAAACCCTAGCCTCCAACGCGCGCCATTGTTTTTTTTTTCTTGACAATGCCAATAATGTAGTTTAAACATTTGATATTTTTGTTAATTTAATTAGAATTTTATAATGGGGTAGCAAGCTAAGTGGGCTTGATTGTGGGGAAAAATCCACAATTAAGCGCGCTTGAGCCAGAGGCATTCTGGGATGGGTGACCTCCCGTGAAGTCTTGGTTATCGGGTGCAAGCCCGGAAAGTAATGATTTGATGATTGACGTTATGTGATTCATTTCACTAGTTTCAATCCTATTTCTTCACCATTGTGAGCATCGCCCGATGCAATGAGTGCTAAGTGGACTATTCAAAAATCATGAGAAATTAGTCAATTACGACTACCCCTCATGGAAATGGTCATAGATAAATGACTGAGAAATTAGTCAATTGCAACTACCCCTCATGGAAATGGTCATAGATAAATGACTTACTTAACACAGTTGAATCCCAAAAATGATATCTAATATAACCTAATTTGATAACATAATTTTCAAGGGTAAGATAGGTTGGTTTTGTGTATTTCAAATTTTAGTAATATGTAAATCATAGGGTGGTCGTGTGGACGCATTACCACATTATGATGGACTAGTCTAAAAAAAGAGATTAAATACTAGGTAAAAAGATATGCATTTCACTTGATACGGGGGATTTTGAATGACATTTTGACATAGTCTTGGTTTTGTCTGGCTGAAAACACTTATGATAAAGTTTTCCAGAGTGTTAAAAAAACATTTAACTAGGTGGTTTTCTTTTCGCGAGGTTGGCGAGCACGTGGTTTACGCGGAACCACTGTTTGTTGTGCTGTATATAGATGTCCGCCCAGTCTCTTACCCGGTCATCAAAGAGAGAGTGAATGTAGAGGACAGTGTGTGGTGCTAAAAATGCCCTGTTTCAGTTTTTCCGTGGTTTAGGGCTTGATGGGCTTTATATTCGATCCCCTCTCCGTCCGAAGTGCTCATAATCTCGCTTCAGGTTAGGGCAAAATATTATTTATCTGCTACGAAGGGCTCATTATCTCGCTTCGGGTTAGGGCAAAATATTATTTATCTGCTCCGAAGTGCTCATTATCTCTCTTCGGGTTAGGGCAAAATATTATTTCTCTGCTGATGGCATGATATCATTATTTTTTAAGACGTGGGCTGGTTTTTCCCATCAGACTTTCCTCAAGAAGCGGTTTCAATGGCCTCAGAAAGCATGACATGAAGAAAATGATTTGAAAACCGGTACAAATATTAATTGCAAAAGGATTGGTTAGCACTAAACAAACATCCTGTAGTCTGTTTTGTCTTAACCAGTCCTTCTGCAATCCACATTTTTACCAGTTTCGTGCTTTAAAGTTATCTGCTTGATGTCGGTGGCCAAAGCCGTTAAAGAAGTAGTCGAGCTCTGGATTTGTATATGGATTTTTTTGCCGTCAACGGCTTTTCTATTCGACTGCCCTTCATAGTAAGTATTTCTCTTTTCTTGTAACTGTAACATGATCATTTTGATTTAGGGCTATGAGAAAGGTAATTTAAGGGTTTTGATAGAATCGGTTGCCAAAATAGGTTAAACCTTTGGTAGAGCTCTTGATTTTTTTTACTTTGGCATTTCGGAGTCAATGACTCCTGTAATCGACAGCACTTCAGAATATGCATTTTGTATTTCGTTGAAACCGGGACGAGAATTTTGTGATTTAGGGTTATGGGTAAGGTGATTTAAAGTTTTTGAGAGATTCGGTAGACAAAATGGGTTAAACGGTTGGTCGAGCTTTGGATTTGTGTTTTGTTATTTCGCTCTAAATGTCTTTTATACTCTTGCTATTCGCAGCTCTTCGGAACAACATTTTATCTTTTTTTTTTTCTTGAGACCGGGAAAAGATATTTGTGATTTAGGGATATGGGTAAGGTGATTTAAGGTTTTTGTGAGATTGGGTGGCCAAAATGGGTTAAACGGTTGGTCCAGCTTCTGGATCTGTGTTTTGGTATTTCGCACTAAATGTCTTTTGTGCTCGATTGGCATTCATGCTAAATATCGGGCTTTTCCTTGTAAATGTGACAAGATCCTTCTGATTTAAGGTTATGGGAAACTTAATATAGGGGTTTTGAGGGAATCAGTAGCCAAAATGGGTAAATGGTGGACTTGTATTTAAGTATTTGGTATTAAATGGCTTCTATATTCGACTGCCCCTCACTGTAGCTATTTTCTTTTGTTGTGACTGACAATATGTTTATGTTCTAGGGTTATGGGAAAGGTAATTTAGGGTTTTGAGAAAATCAGTCGCCAAATGGTTGATCGAGCTCTGGATTTGTATTTTGGTATTTTGCAATGACTGACCTTATTATCAGATAACCCTTCACGGTTGGTATTTTTCTTCTCGTTGTATCTGTGACATGATCTTTATGATTTAGTGTTGTGGGTATTTAAGGGGTTTTGAGGGAATGGTTTATTAGAGGCAGGTCCGGTGGTATCGAGAGAATGGCTTATTAGGTCCAGTGTATAGCTCTAAGCATGCATCTGTATTGTTGGTGTACATACATCATGCAGTTAAATTTGTTTATGCCCATGATTTAATCATTATTCATGGCTTGTTACTGTTTGTAGGTGAACTAACCAACTGCCCTTCTTTGATTCTGGTTCCCAGTCAATACAGCTAATCTCCTTGTAATTATAGTAATAATCATTAATTATAGAACGGTTATATAGAATTAATTTGTGTCTGTTTTTTATATGGAATTCAAGCTTGTATGATCCTGGTTAGTTCTCCTTGTTCTTAAACCTGGTATCAGAGTGTGGGATGCAGTGATTTCTCCATTGCTTCGGCTTCGATCGTTGATGGTGGCATCGTAGGCCCTTTGTTTCTGACTCCAAGTTATCTACGGGGTTTTATTGCTTGTAACATATATGCTCATTCGTAAACTTAGTGACTGCTCACTCATTCATTACTTGGTGTCTCGTTGTTCACTTCCTATAGGGCTTCAGGCGTAATAGCGGTTTGTTAAGCGATTGACAGAAGTCAATAGCGGTCTCTTACTGAAGAGATGCGTGCCCATTTAGTCATTGCTGCTCCAGACGAGCGTGCGCGTGGTGATCTGCCGGCAGCTACCGGCAGCTAGGATTTATGGCGCTTGTGATTTTCCTGGTTATTTGCTCGATATTGCTACTTAAGTCTCTTTATCTCTCTTTCACGTTGCTGCATCTGGGCATTGTTGGTCGGGTTTCTTTGCATTTGAGTATCTTGCTGTCAATTCTGTTTTTCCTGCTGCTGTTCTGTTTTATCTATGGACTTGCAGCTTGTGTTCTGTTTTAGGTATTGTGTTCAAGCTTGTGTGTGGTATTGGTGAGTGCTCGTTGTTTCTTTTAAACGTGGTATCAGAGCATGGGATGTAGAGCTTTCTATATTGCTTTGGTTTTCTTGTTTGTGGTGGCCGTGACTTGTATTGTAGCCAAGGCTTCTGTTTTTTGAGCTCTGTGCTATTTGTAGGATTTCCGTGTTGCTTGTTGCCATATCTGCTCATTCATTCCCTTGGCTGATTTTCCTAGCTGACGTCTTCTCTATGTAACTGACCGTTGTAGACTTCCTATTTTGGGTTATTGTTCTAATGTTTCGGCCGTGATAGCAGTTTGTGATTGAATATTAGAAGTCAGCAGCGGACGTATGCTAGGGAGATGTAGGGAGATGTACGGCTTAGTAGGCATTCCTGCTCCGGTCAGGCATGTTGGTGGTGATATTCCGGCAGCTGGATTTTGGTGGTGGTGTGATATTCCTGGTTATTTTCACAATGCTGCATCTGGGCACTGTTGTTTGGATTTCTTGGCATTGGGGTTTCTATGTTGGCCCCTCATGGGGGGAGGGGATTGTTATTGGATTCAGAGATCGTATATCCTTTTTTGCTTATTGTGTCTATCTTTTTATGCCTGTTTTTTGCAATTATCTTTATTTCTTGTTTTTGGGTACAAAAAACTGGTAGTTATGTCTGTTGTTTTCATTGAATTGATTTTGTAAATTTTGTAGATAAATGGAATAGCTACATCATATCATTGATGCCGACTGGCCAAGCCATAATTATTATTATTATGCCCTTATTTTTATCAATGTAATTGTTATTATTGTGCTACTCTTTTTTTTTTTTGTATCTCTCTTTGCCTACTGCACAATCCATTAACTCCAGATAGAGCTACTATAAAAGGCATATTGTTATTAAAGTATTCCTCTGGGTTCACAGAAAGATATCATAATATGCCCTGATTATCTACCAGGGCTACATAAATCTGTCATAATTTACTTAGGAGTTTTCTTAATATTAATGATCTCTTTAGATGTCATCTTCTGCGATGATGCTTCTGCCATTTTGGCCTGAAGTTAAGCTTTTAGTACTCCAAATTCTTCATCTATATTTCCTGGTCTATACATGCACTTATGTCATTTGGTTTCGCTCCATAGGCATTTTGGCCTGAATTTAAGCTTCCACTAGGCCATATTCCTCCTCTATACATGCACTTGTTAATATGTCATTGGGGCTTTGCTCCAAATCATTTAGCGTCAGTATATGGAAGCACTACTCGGGTTGCATTGACTCCCTCTCTAGACATTGTTGTTCAAAACTTAGAAAAGTCTCTCGTCTTATACTCGTGCAACAACACGTTGGTTCTACTCTTCATAGAGTCAAGTGTTCTACTCTTGTATTCTGTCACTTGACATAGTGAAAGTCTTGTACGGGTTACTTCGTTACTAGTGCTAACTAGCTTAAATTGATCCTTTCAGTAGAAAGGACATACCCTCACTAGAGGCAACCGACGTTTTCCTTAAATCAATATGTTAAGGCTCCCCGAAGTACAGATAATTTGAACAATATCTAGGGATTGATCAATTTGATTTATAAGAAATTCTTAATATGATTTGTTAATAATAATGTGTCCTTTATCATGTACTCGTTTGATTAAAGCAAGCAAGCAAGTTTTTTCGAGGTTGCTATGAAAATTTCCAGAGCATTTTAACTGCAACATATAGCCTAGCCCGTATACATGAGTAGGTTGAACATGTCTTTTGGAAATTGAAATCTCGGTGAGGGGGATAACAACAGCCCGATTTTAAATTCCGTTTACCCTACTCAAATAGCCAACAATTGAGCTTGAAATTACTAGTTAATATCTCTAAATCTTCCTTTACCCTTTGCTAAGGCTCGGTTATAACTTATCTCCACCGCTTTGAGTAGAATGGATTCGTTAGATGCAGAGGATTTCTGCCCCATTTTCCAAAAATTTGGCCCGATCTTTTGGCGAATTTCCAAATCATTGTGAGAGTCGTTTTTCAGTCTGTTGTCTCTATAATTGATCGCTCTTCATTTTTTTCCCTCTTTTCCCAGATGAAAACTTAAAAAAAAATCAAGAAATTTCCACAGGTTGTTCGAGAAGGCCCTTGCACCAGTTTATCTTTAAAAACAGATCAAAGAAGCTGGTTATTTCCACAGGTTGTTCGAGAAGGTCCTTGCCCCAGTTTATCTTTAAAAACAGATCAAAGAAGCTGGTTATTCCAGAAGATAGGCTTCTGATCCCCAAAAGCGGCATTTAATTTTTTCTCTCACCTTAAAGCAAGTTGTAAGTCACTATAAGAAATCTATGGGTATTGAGTGCTCTCTTTTTATTTAGCCTTGATTATGTGTACTTCTTTGCTTAATGTTTACTTCTTTGCTTAATGTTCATGCATCCATATTCATTCTTATAATAGGGATGTTGAATGCCAAAATCTTAAAGCATTACATACTCAAACCTCTTTTTAATTTTGCGTATTTTTACTTTCATTTGTTCATAACTTTTTAATTTTGCTTATTTTTACTTTCCTCTTTCCTTTCTACTTAACTAGTAGACCCACTCAATAAGTTTAACACAACACCTTAGATATTCATACCACTTAGATATTCATACCATTTACTCTACCTCTTTATACCACTTACATGTTCACCCTTTCCTTTCTACTTAACTAGTAGACCCTCTCAATAAGTTTAACACAACACCTTAGATATTCATACCACTTAGATGTTCATACCATTTACTCTACCTCTTTAGATATTCTCTACCTTTTTATACCACTTACATGTTCATACCATTTACTCTTTCCTTTCTACTTAACTATTAGACCCACTCAATAAGTTTAACACAACATCTTAGATATTCATACCTCTTAGATATTCATACCATTTACTCTACCTCTTGTCCTTTTAGTTTCCTCTTTCCTTTGTTCTTAACACTTCACATATTCATGCCATTTACTCTACCTCTTTAGATATTCATACCATTCCTTTTAGGTTCCTCTTGTTCTTAACACTTTACATATTCATACTATTTACTCTACCTCTTTAGATATTCATACCATTTACTCCACCCTCTTTCCTTTGTTATTAACACTTTACATATTCATAACACTTTACATATTCATACCACCATTAGTAGACCCTCTACCTTACATATTCATACCACCATTTGTGGTGACTCACCTTACATATTCATACCCAACTCAACTATTAGATCCCGATCCCTTGTCTTTTTGTCTTTTTAGTTTTTCTGTTTTTTTTCCCCGCAACTATTAGACCTTAGACCCACTCAAAAGTTCAACACCTTACATATTCATACCGTTTCTTACATAGACCCACTCAATAAGTTTAATACCTCACATATTCATACCCAACTTAACTATTATACTCATACCATTTCTCTTACATAGACCTTAGACCCACTCAAAAGTTCAACAACTTACATATTCATACCGTTTCTTACATAGACCCACTCAATAAGTTCAACACCTTACATGTTCATACCCAACTTAACTATTATACTCAAACCATTTCTTACATAGACCCACTCAATAAGTTTAACACCTTATATATTCATACCCACCCAACTCAACTATTAGACCCGACCCACTCAATAAGTTTAACACCTTACATATTCATACCCAACTCAACTATTAGACCCTTTGTCTTTTTAGTTCCCTTTCAGACCCAACTCAACTATTACTCAACTATTAGACCCACTCAATAAAAATATTACTCAACTATTAGACCCACTCAATAAGTTTACATCTTACATATTTATACCCAACTCAACTAGTCTTTTTTTAGACCATACCCAACTCAACTAGTCTTTCTAGTTCCCTTTTTTTCACTCAACTATTAGACCCACTCAACAAGGTGTTACAACTAGTCTTTTTAGTGAGACTAGTTCCCTTTTTTTAGTGAGACTAGTTCCCTTTTTTTCACTCAACTATTAGACCCACTTAATAAGGTGCTCAACAAGGTGTTACAACTAGTCTTTTTAGTGAGACTAGTTCCCTTTTTTTCACTCAACTATTAGACCCACTTAATAAGGTGTTACAACTAGTCTTTTTAATTCCTTTTTTTCCCTCAACTACTAGACCCACTCAACTACTAGACCCACTCAATAAGTTTGACACCTTACATATTCCTACCATACTTTACATTTTCATACCATTCATTGTAGTGACTGAATGATTATCCTTTTACATATTCATACCATTTCTTGTAGTGACTGAATGATTATCCTTTTACATATTCATACCATTTCTTGTAGCGACTGAATGATTATCCTTTTAATTGTGTCTTTCCTTTTACATATTCATACCATTTCTTGCAGTGACTGAATGATTATCCTTTTAAGTGCGTCTTTTTTCTTTTGTTATGTTACCTTTGTTTTGTTCTGTGTTTTGTTCTTAACTTTTTGACCCACTCAATAATTTTAACACCTTACATATATTCATACCTTTTTATTTGTGACCCACTCACCTTTGTTTTGTTCTGTACCCACTCAATAATTTTAACACCTTACATATATTCATACCTTTTTATTTGTGACCCACTCACATTTGTTTTGTTCTGTTCTTTTCTTGACTATTTGACCCACTCAATAATTTTAACACCTTACATATATTCATACCTTTTTATTTGTGACCCACTCACCTTTGTTTTGTTCTGTTCTTGACTATTTGACCCACTCAATAATTTTAACACCCTACATATATTCATACCTTTTTATTTGTGGTGGTGACCGAATGATTACCCTCTCTTACATATATATTCATGCCTTTTTATTTGTGGTGACCGAATGATTACCCTCTTTCCTGGTCTCGTCTTTTTAGTTTAATTTTAACACATTACATATATTCATACCTTTTATTTGTGGTGACCGAATGATTACCCTCTTTCTTGGTCTTGTCTTTTTAGTTTTCTCTTTCCTTTGTTCTCAACTATTAGAACCACCCACTCAATACGTTTAACACCTTTACATATATTCATAACCACCCACTCAATACGTTTAACACCTTACATATATTCATACCATTTGTGGCGACTGATTACCATTTCCTTTTCTCTTAACTATTACTATTATATTCATACCGTTTGTAATGACTGATTACCATTCGCTTTTTTCTTAACTATTACTAATACTGATTACCATTCCCTTTTTTCTTAACTATTACTATTATATTCATACCATTTCTGATTACCATTCCCTTTTTTCTTAACTATAACTATTATATTCATACCATTTCTGATTACTATTCCCTTTTTTCTTAACTATTACTATTATATTCATACCATTTGTGGTGACTGAATTACCATTTCCTTTGTTCTTATCTATTACTATTATATTCATACCATTTGTGGTGACTGAATTACCATTTCCTTTATTACTAACTATTTCACTATTTTTATTTGTTACTATTTGTGGGACTGAATTAGCATTTCTTTATTTGTGGGGACTGAATTAGCATTTCCTTTCTTTTTAATTATTACATCCACTCAATAACACCTTACATATATTCATATACATTCATACAAATATTATTTTCTTTGTTTTTAACTACTACTATTATATTCATACCATTTGGGGTGACTGAATTACCATTTACTTTGTTACTAACTACTTCTATTTGTTACTATTTGTGGGGACTGAATTAGCATCTCCTTATTTGTGGGGACTGAATTAGCATTTCCTTTCTTCTTAATTATTAGATCCACTCAAAGTTTAACACCTTACATATATTCATATACATTCATACAAATATTTATACCATTTGTGATGACTGAATTATCATGTATTAGTTATATACATTTATACAAATATTCATATATATTCATATACATTCATACAAATATTCATACCATTTGTGGTGACTGAATTACCATTCATTAGTTATATACATTCATACAAATATTCATACCATTTGCGGTGACTGAATTACCATTTATTACCATGATATGACTTAACACCTTACATATATTTATATATATTCATACCATTTGTGGTGACTGAATTACCATTTATTACCATGATATGACGGAATGATCATTATTAGTTTCCTCTTTCTTTGTTCTATTTATTTAATTATTAAACCCACTCAATAAACCACATATTCATACCATTTGTGGTGACTGAATGATTACCATTTATTACCATTATATGATTGAATGATCATTACTAGTTTCTTCTTTTTTTTTCTTCTTTGTTTTTAGCTATTATTAGTCACTCAATAAACCCACATATTCATAGCCCCATTTGTGGTTACCATTTATAGTCACTGAATGATCATTACTAGTAGTTTACAATAAACCCAAATTTCATACCACCATTTGTGGTTATCATTTATGTTGACTGAATGATCATTACTAGTAGTTTAGAAGGGCTTGTCAAATGGAATGTGTTTATCATGAAGGGCTTGTCAAATGGAATGTGTTTATTATGAGGTTGTGCAATATTATCCATCAGATTCCAATGGCAATTATTCGACTAGCCATGCCCATGTGAATGTAGATGAGTTGCCCGTGTGAATGATGATGAGTTTGTGTATGGAAGGTTCCAATATGGATTAAGGGCTTGTCAAATGGAGAGGTTGTGCAATATTATCCATTAGATCCCAATGGCAATTAGTCGACTCACCATGCCTGTGTGAATGACGATGAGTTGCACGTGTGAATGACACGATGAGTTTGTGTATGGAAGGTTCCAATATGTTCCATTTCTCTCCCTTCATTTACCCTTTATTACGAGGTTGTGCAATATTATCCATTAGATCCCCATGACAATTAGTCGACTCGCCATTCTCGTGTGAATGACGATGAGTTTGTGTATGGAAGGTTCCAATATGTTCCATTTCTCTGCAATCTGTTTCATAACTCTTTCATAAAAGAATGGAATGCACCCAGGAGGAAGTGAAGCTCAGGGTAACTGAATGCACCGAGGAAGTGAATGACCACCCACCCAGTGCATGATGTGAAATGAAATATGTTAAAGTAGGTTGTTACAAATAGGCTTACTTCATAGTGTTATGTAAATAAAGGGTGCAATTTTATGCCAGAATACTAAGCTTTAAAAAACAAGCTTACCTACAAAACATGGCTATTTTCCACAGTACCGGTTATATTGTTTATTGGAAACTAAATAAAATCATGGCTAAATGTGATTGTAGTCATGGCGTGACCTTTGGGCAGCGAAGGAGCTTGAAAAACCTTAGAATATAAGGTACAAATGTGGGAGTAATTCGGTGTTGTGAAAATATTCACTCTAACTTCATATAAATTGTGTGAATCCCATATAGTCTATTATCTTGTGGACCACATATATTACATGCAATATACACTCAACTCGTCGCCGAATTTTAACTTTAACCGATGCTCCTCGGAATCAGCGAAAGGGAGTTGTTAGAGTTTACACTTTTTTTTGGGTTGAAAAAGTCTATACTGTTTGTTTCTGATATCTATGCCCAAATGCTTATTAAATTATTTTACCGTGTGTTAAAATTAAAAAATAAAATAAAACATATGCATTTCATTTTTCAAAACTTACAAAATAATAACCATTTACATTTATTGGATTTTTGTTGCAAGTGAGAAATTTTCAATCTTTGATGATGCAATTTTGTAATTATTTTTAAATATATATAATATTGTATATTTATCATGTAGGTAATGTAGATAATGTGAGTTGGATAGAAACCAGTGCCAAGTAGGTAATGTGAGTTTTTTTTCCCAAGAAAAAATCTGCAACTTTTTATTAATGAAAAAAGAAAAGTCACATTTTGTAGATGCAATTAAGCATTCAAGATGCCTAGAGGGTTCGTGTGCTCAAACACAGCGTAGCGAGGCTACCAGAAGAATATAAAATATTTAAAAATTATAGATTGCCAGCAGGGTTGGACTTTTCACGCTTGCCGTTTCTCTTTTGGACAATTTGCAAAGTCCCCGAATGTGGGGTAGAAGAAACCAAGGCCAACTCATTACTCCTAATGGTATTTTCTTTGTCGGAGTTCGAGGTTTTAGAGACATGCGATCTTTTATTTGTTCTTGAACTTACAATTGATTGAGCTTTAGTTGGCGTAGGATCAACTGTGAAGTGTGCTGGCTGAACTGTTGTGTTAAGTTCAAATGGATTTTGTATTTCATGATATTGTACCCCCGGATCGATTGCTGTTTGTTTACTCTCATTTGTGATGGATACATCCTCTTCTTCTTCTATCCCCAGCTTTGGTCCACTTGAGGGAGATTGCCATCCTTTGGTTGCTTTCCCAGTCTTATTCTTTTTCGTGTTTTCTCTTTTTGCATCTGGACATGTGTTTTGTAAATGATCTATTTTCCTGCATATTTTGCATCTAAATGCAATGTTTTCATAATCAAGGTGTTGTGTCCATTTTTGCTGGTTATGAATCAGTTGAATGCTTTATGGTAGCCCCTTGTTGAGATCCACTTCCACGCAGATTCGTGCGAAGGTGAAGATTCTCTCCTCCAATCGTTGGGTGTTTGTCTTCGATGATGTTTCCAATGCCTTCTAAAACACATTCATTCCAAAAATGAAGCAGGAAATTATACAACCGGACTCAGACCGACATTCTGGTTATCTCCATTGTGTTTGCGTCAAAGTCTGGGAACCACGGTGGGATGAAGACTTCGATGGAGCCCCAAAAGCATGGTCCAGCTCTGAGAATGATGTCTCGAGCTTCCAAGGAAGGGAACTTGACTATGAAAAACCCCTTGTAATAGAGATGGATTTCACAGTCCATGGTCCAGTTGGTAAAAATCCAATGAAAGAGCTCCATTGGTTTGGGCCAGACGCAGTTAAATCTGCGTATTATTGCTTGAGATTCTAAAGTGGAGCGATGTTCATTGATCTCTGGTGTGTTTATGTGCAGTTTTGGCATGCAATTCAGTTGCTCCACAGTGTATGGTTTGGGAGTATTCTCAGCTGGTTCAGATGGTGTTGCCGCTTTGTATTTCCCCTATAAAATGTTCCTGTAAGAGGGACCTTTTGGGATGTTGTGTTTGGAGGCGCTGGCTTCCCTTGTGGGTCCATGAGCTTTGTTCTGCGGTGCCTCCTCTCAATTTCAGGTTGAAATATATGGTAGTTCCAGAGCATATGGGGTAAACTTTTATAGAGCAGGAGTCTTGTAAAGATATCCCACCATAGATTAATGATTGCATGTGAAAAGGGTGTCTTGAAGATTTCTTGATGTTTCGCTTCAGGTTTGTTACCTTGTTTGTATCTTGTACCCATATTAAAAAACTGTTCCCAATAAGGGGTTTTATGAAATTTTGAAAACGAACAGATCTTACTTGTATTTCGTTGTTTGAGGTCCTTGTGTTGGCTGCTATGAGATTTTTGACTGAAAGCTTTAAGAGAGTTCAGTGGGTCCCTTGATTCGATGTTCGATAGAGATCAGCGGCATCGAGAGGTAGGGTACCTTAAGCAAGCTCAAGACACAGTTTGTTGAGAGGTTTTGCCTATGTACCCCTGTGCCCTCATAAAACCCCGTGAGGAAACATGGTTCCATCCACACCTTGCTGTTGTCGATGCATGCCATGGTCTTGTTTGTCTTCTTTGGTGGCCCTGAGTATTTATCACCCCTTCCCCTCCATGAGCGGATGCCCATGTGCGAGAGCTGCATGTCCGCGTTGATGCTAGACAAGGGTTCCAAGGCTCATGGTCGAAGAGGGCGAAAAGGGGTCGGGGGTCTCCACCTGTGGACATCGAACACCTCGAGTTCCACGCCCCACTAGATTCTGGCACTAGTACAGATTGTGTGTGCCTACGATGCTTATGGTCGAACACCTCGGTGACCGTTTCACTCTTCCGATCAGGTTCACATCCATGAGGGTTCGCCATTGTGCAACCAGAGAGCCTGGACCAACAAACCCTAGCATTGCAGAAAATTATCTGTCTGCCAATGCCATCTGTGGTCAATTGAACGACAAGGCCAGTGTAAGAAGACTCCCTTGAATTCAACGACGATGGGAGGGGCAAAGTTTTGTGCACAAGATAGTCCTGAATCCATTCTCCACGCAGTGGAAAAACACTTGGTCTAAATCAAAGCCCTGTATCTCGTCGGCGGCGACATGGAGATAAATGAAAACCAGCTTAACCCTAGTTTCTATCGTGCCTAGGTAGGTAATGTGAGCTGGATATAACCCAGGTAGGTAATCTAGTTTGGATATAAACTAGTACCAAGTAGGTAACGTTAGTTGGATAAAAATTGGCACTCTGAGTTAATATTCTAAATTGGGGGATGAAATTCTTTAGATGCAATGACATTTTTTAGGTGTAATTTTTTTTTAGAGTGCAAAATTAAAAAAAAAGAAATTGCATCTTTCTTATCCATTATGGATCTATTATAGATCCAAATTCATTTCTAGGGGCTCTGTAATTTGTAATTGTTTAAATTGTTTTTAATTTTTTAAATAGGTCCAAATTCATTCATTTGTATCGACTGTCTTTATATATGTGTAATTTTTAATTGTTTAAATTATTTTTATATGTGTAATTTTTAATTGTTTAAATTATTTTTATATGTTCAAATTGTATTTTTGAATGCTATATATAGTACATTATACATCCAAATTCCTTTGTAGTGACTCTCTTTATATATGTGATATGTGTAATTTTTAATTGTTTAAATTGTATGTTTAAATTGTACATTGAACATGTTAATATGTTTTTTTTTGGTTTCAGAGTCCTATTGTATATTTGAGAGTATATTTTTAAGTGCATGTATTAAAATATTTTATTTCCAACTTACATTAATTTTTGTATCAAAATATTTTATTGATAACTTACATCAATTTTGTTATTATGATTGAATTACAAGTTTCTTATTATTATTTTTTAATTTTGTTATTAGGATTGAATTACATATGTTTCTTATTCTATTTTTAAGGAAGTATTATATATATATATATATAAAATTTGTTATTATGATTGAATTACAAGATTTTTATTTTTATTCTTATTATTATTTTTTAATTTTGTTATTATGATTGAATTACATATGTTTCTTATTATATTTTTAAGGAAGTATTGGATATTTTTTATTTTTATTTTTTAACTCTATTTTTTTTTTTGGGATATTGAAAATTTTATTATATCGAACATTAATTAATTTTTATTAACATTTCTTTTTTATATAAAAATATATATAAAATTGATATGATAGAAATTAAGATTTTATTAATATATTTTCTAATGACATTTGTTTTTTATATATATCTATGGATATGATATAAATTAAGATATTATTATGTATTTTCTAGTAACAATTTTTTTTTAAAAGATATATATGAAATCGATATCATATAAATTAAGATTTTATTATATAGAACATTAAAATATTTTTTAATAACACTTTCTTTTCAAAATAAATCATCGTCAATTGGTTTAACAATGCAACATACTGTCTTGCAACATATCTGCATGATCTTCGTAATATTTGCAGTCCTGGGATCCCTTTATTGATTGGAGAAATGTCTAATGTTGTAAATTTATGAAGATGTTTTATGCTTGATGCAATTTTACTTTTTACTATAGCAATCACATAAACAATCAAGTAAAATGCCGATAGAACATACTAGAGGATCTATAGAAGACAAACCAGAAACAGAAGAATGTGGTGGTGCGTTACGGCGGTCAACATGATGCTTCAACTAGCAAAGTCTTCTTGGTCGACCAACTTAGCTTGTGTCACAACATCCCTCAAAACAGTGACCCGGTCAACCCTAAGTCAACCCCAGAAAGTCAACAATGTCCATAAAAGTCAACACATGGCAGTAGCAATAAAGTTAACGCAGCTCAGTGTTCGGTCAACCTTTTGACCTCGGTTCTTGTGCCAATGTGTACGACCTTCCAAAATCAAAGTCTCCACCATTTTTCAGCCCTTTTGGACTATGCGTTGACCAAAGTCAATGCTGGTCAAACTAGCATGGAAACCCTAGCTGCGGTGAGTTGCAGTGAATTCGGTCAAACCCTTGCTGTAGTAATTCGTCCTCTTTCCCACATGTGAACCGAATTTGCCTCCAAGGAGCTCGTACTAAATCATAAGAGGAGATGTGTGTGATGAGAGTGAGGGAAATGATCTCCAATGTTGACTGTATATATGTCCATCATTGAGGTGTGTGACACATCTGCTGGGGGTGTGAAACCTTAAGGCCAACCTGCACATATTTGAAATTATAAAAAAATAAATTCAAAATAAATGTTCCGCTCATCAGATTAAGATCAATTTTATATTGATCTTACACCTCTCCGAAAGAACTCAATAAAAATATTGGTATCTTCATATGAGCATCACAACATGGAGTTTGGACCTAGTTGTCCAATTTCAACACTCCTTCTCAACTAGGGAGAACTCCATCCACCTGTGCAATCAAACATCGTGCGTCATCCTGCCGTAACTTGTTTTGCTGGCTTCTTTATTTCAGAACAAAAGTGGGTCAATCACAAAGACATCATCCCTCGGCTAACAGATTCAGCGCAGAGGTCCGAAACCGCTATTAGACTCATAAAGAGTCTCATACCAACCTGAAGTTGGTTTACCTGACCCAAAGTCAGTTACAGGTTCGAAACTTCACTATACTTGATCCCAGATCAAGTGGTTGGACCATGCCATCCTAGATAGAGAGTATGACAATCTCTGATGCGTCCATCAGTCTTTGCTACTAGTCTCTAGCTTTTTCTACCTCATTGGCCAAATGAGAGGTACTTTCCATGAGCCCTGAACTCAATGGGTAGGATGCATACGGGGCACAATTAATGAGAGGTGAACCAACTCAAAATCACAACGGTGGTGCCCAAACACACCAACAAGGTTTGGCAAGCCTAGCCTTGTGGTTGCTTATAGCTCTGAGAAGCTATCCCCAAAGCCCCCCAGAACTCTCAGAGATCATCGTCCAACAGGACCCACATCATAGGGTCATTCCACGATACCAAGACTCTCACGGAAAGTTAGGAACTTGACTTTCCCTAGGGGCTTTGTGAGAATATCTGCGACCTGCTCATCAGTTCCTATATGATCGAGCCTTACGACGCCTCGCTGTACGAAATCTCGGATAAAGTGGTACCTGATATCAATATGCTTGGATCGATCGTGGAACACAGGATTCTCGAACAAGCGAATCCCACTCTGGTTATCACAGAGTATCACGATGGTGTCTAGCACATGTCCGAACAACTCACTGAAGAGATTTCGCAACCAAACTGCTTCATAACAGGCCATACTCGCTGCAATGTATTTGGCCTTTGCGGTGCTCAAAACCACTGACTTCTACTTTTTGCTCATCCATGAGATCGAAGCAAAACCAAGATTGAAGCAACATCTCGATGTGATCTTATGATCCACCACACTGCCAACACAATCGGCATCAGTGTATCCAAGGAGTGTCACGCTCCTGGCAGTGTATCTCAGCCCATGGTTTATTGTGCCTTGAAGATATCTCGGAAGATTCCTATCACCAACCAAGTGAAAGTGATGAGGCTCAACCATCTGTTGACTCAAAGTGTTCACTACAAAACATATATCTGGACGGGCGTTCACCAAGAACATCAGGGCCCCTACGAGTTGTCGATACTCAATAGGATTAGACAATACGGGCCCAGCAGCGCTGCCACTCAACTTCTTGAAGTTGAGCGCCATTAGTGTTGACACGGACTTGCAGTCCACCATGCCAAATCTTTCCAGAAGCTTCACAATGTATTTTCCTTGAGAAAGGAAAATCTCGTCAGGTCTTTGCCAGACCTCCAGGCCTAGGAAGTAGTGCATCAGTCCTAGATCCTTCATCTCGAACTCAACAACGAGCTCCCTCTTGCACTGATGAATGAGAGGGTCAACGCCTGTCAGGAAGAGGTCATCCACATACATCACCAAAATGAGAGGTTTTCCCTTGACAACCTTGAAGTAAAGGTTCGGATCAACATTACTTCGAGTGAAGCCCAACTTCATCAAGTAGCTATCGATCCTCTTGTACTAAGCTCTGGGTGTTTGTTTCAGCCCATAGAGGGCTTTATTCACCCTGCAGACATGGGTGTCCTGATTATGTACTTCGAACCCCAAAGGTTGCTCCACATACACCTCTTCTTTTATCGCATCATGCAAAAATGCGATCTTCACATCCATCTGATGAAGACTCCATCCTTGCGTAGCAACAAGGGCTATAATAGATCGAATGGTGGTGTATCGGGCCACAGGTGCAAATATGTCATCATAATCTATGCCTTCCTTTTGAGAGAAGTCACGGGCAACGAATCTTGCCTTGAACTTTTCAGCACTTCCATCAGATCCATGCTTGATCTTGTAGAGCCATTTCGAGGTGACAGCTGCTTTGTCCTTTGGTCTTGGAACCACATCCCAGACATCATTCTTCATAATGGACTCATACTTTTTGTGCATAGCATCCTTCTAGACTTGATGCTTTATGGCTTCCTCAAAGGATCCAGGTTCAGATTGTACAATAGTACTTATGGCTGCTAGATGCCCTTGGTATCTACTCGGCGTCTTGCTTTCACGGAATGTCCCCCTTGGGGCAGCATGTCCCTCAACATCCTCGAGAGTGTCCCTGAGCCATGATGGTCTTTTTCCCAGTGAAGGAGGTGGATCAATCGGGTCCATCGGTCCTTCAACATCAGACATTGTTTCATCCTCCGGTTCCTCTTGATTTCCAAGCCTTGCTTCATTATCTTCCTCAGATCTCAGAAGATTGAATACTTTTCTCAGGGAAGTATCTTCGTTAAAGGTGACATCGTGGCATATCTCCACTTCTCTTTGACTAGGCACATAGACTCTATAGGCCTTCGAAGTTTCACTATAGCTCACAAACATTCATTTCTTCCTAGAAGCATCCAACTTGCTCCTATTTTCTTTCGACACATGAAAGTAAACAGTGCATCCAAAAACTCTAAAATGTGAGACATCAAGTTTCTTACCAGAGAAAACCTCTTAGGGAGTTTTGGATTCTAGAGCAGAATGTGGGCATTGGTTTTGTATGTACACAACAGTGTTCGCAGCTTCTCCCCATAGAAACTTCGGCAGACCTTGGTCACATAGCATGGCACGGGCAGCTTCCACAATGGTCCTGTTCTTTTGTTCAACAAACACCATTTTGCTCGGGAGTATAGACCGTTGTGGTCTTCCTCTTAATGCCAACTTCTCTGCAAAAATCCTTGAACTCGTTTGTCTCATATTTAGTGCCATTATCAGTTCGCAAAATCTTGATCTTCTTCCTTGTCATATTTTCCACCAAGGCTTTGAATGTATGGAACCACATGAAAGCCTCATACTTCTTCTTTAAGAAGTATATCCAGGTTTTGAGAGAAGTCATATATGAATGTCATATAATATGAACATCCTCCCAAAGATGTCATGGGCAACATATCAGATAGATCAGAATGGATCAATTGCAAGACATCAGATGTCTTTGTGACACTAGAGGGGAAAGGTCCCCTTGTATGCTTTCTTTCGGCACAACCCTTACATACACCTTCATGATTATTTGGAAACTCGGGCATCCCTGTCACCACCTTCCTTGCGTCGGGAAGGGATCTATAGTGAAGGTGTCCAAACCTTCGGTGCCATAGTTCAGTGTGTCGAATAGTATCACATGTCATTGCTCCCAGCGGACTTCCTCCAACCTGGTAGAGTGTATCAACTCTAAACCCAATCGAGATAGCTTCCTTGAAGCTCTTCTTCCACATGAGCACCTTTCCATCAGTGAATGCCACATTGAAACTTTTGTCTTCCATGGCCGATATAGACACAAGGTTCTTCTTCAAATTTGGTACATAGAGTACATCTTGCAAGTGGAGGCCTTGACCTTAAGACAAGTGGAGGGCCACAATCCGTCCCTTTCACGGGATATGTGGCATTATCTCCAAGGATAATTTCCAGATTAGTATCCTTCTCAACCATATCATAAAATGCTTCCTTGAACCTAGTGATATGCCTTGAGGCACCACTATCTATCAACCAGACATCCATAGTGTTGGGTGGGGATGTAACAGAGAGGGCATATACTAGAATGTATTAATTTCTTTTATCAACAACATATTTCTCATACCTGGAATTTCTTGACCTTTTAAAAGGTTGATCATTTCCGTCGGAGGGGGCCTTCCTCTTTCCCTTGGACCTAGTGTTCATTTGAATGCCATTTCTCTGGGTGTTGTTGTTATCATCACCATCAGGAGAATCCTTCTTGAAAGGACATTCTCTAGCATAGTGACCAGTGCTATGAAATGTGAAGCACATTCCCTTCTTTCCTTGGGCCCCTGCTTTTCCCTTGTTCTTAGGACCACCAGAGTTCTTCTTTCTAGAATGAGCAACGTATGTAGCATTTCCTCCATTTCCATACTCCATTCTTGATTCTTCTTGAACGCATCTTGACAGTGCTTCGTTAAAGTCAGGTATCACATTATTATTTGGAATGGTAGTGTTGAACACATGCCATTCAGATGAGAGCCCTCCAAGTGCGGTGAGTACCATCTCTCGATCAGCTATTGTCTCCCCAATAGCTAGCAGATTGTCCCTGATTTCAGGCAGCTTCAGAAAGTATGATTGGACAGACTCATCCCTGCCTTTCTTCAGATTCTTCAATTGATTCTTGAAGAATAGTACTTGATTCGCATTGTTGGCCTTGAACATGAGGGTCAATTTATCATACATCTCTTTGGATGTGCCCAACTCAGAGATGTAGGCCACCAAGGTTTTATGAATGGATTTCCTGATCATCAGCTTTGCTTTGATCTCCCCCCTTTTTTACTTTGTTTTGGCAACATTAGTAGCAGTGGATGGAGGTTCTTGGATTTTACCCTGCACATAGTCCATGACATCTTGGTCTTCCAATTTGAGATCCAATATCATCTTCCAAGCATGGAAGTCATCATTCCCAGTCAATTTGTCATCTACCTTGAAGCCATAGCTTGTGGAACCCATTATCCTCTTCGATGATTGCTACAAATAGGGTTTGTCTTCACCTCAGCTCTGATACCATGTAAATTTATGAAGATGTTCTATGCTTGATGCATTTTTACTTTTTACTATAGCAATCACATAAACAATCAAGTAAAACACTGATAGAACATACCAGAGGATCTATAGAAGACAAACCAGAAACAAAAGAATGTGGTGGTGCGTTACGGCGATCAATAGGATGCTTCAACCAGAAAAGTCTTCTTGGTCGACCAACCCAGCGTGTGTCACAACAACCCTCAAAACAGTGACCCAGTCAACCCAAAGTCAACCCCAGAAAGTCAACAATGTCCAGAAAAATCAACGCAGGGCAGCAGCAATAAAGTCAATGCAGCTCGGTCTTTGGTCAACCTTTTGACCTCGGTTCTTGTGCCAATGTGTACGGCCTTCCAAAATCGAAGTCTCCACCAATTTTCAGCGCTTTTGGACCATGCATTGACCAAAGTCAACGCTGGTCAAACTAGCATGGAAACCCTAGCTACGGTGAGCTGCAATAAATGCAGTCAAACCCTTGCTGCAGTTATTCGTCTTCTTTCCCACGTGTGAACCGAATTTGCCTCCAAGGAGCTCGTACTAAATCAGAAGAGGAGATGTGTGTGATGAGAGTGAGTGAAATGATCTCCAACGTTGACTCTATATATATCCATCATTGAGGTGTGTGACACATTCGCTGGGGGTGTGAAACCTTAAGGCCGACTTGCACATATTTGAAATTATTAAAAAATAAATTCAAAATAAATGTTCCGCTCATCAGATTAAGATCAATTTTATATCGATCTTACATCTCTCCGAAAGAGGAACCCAATAAAAATATTGGTTTCTTTGTCTGAGCATCACAACATGGAGTTTGGACCTAGTTGTCCAATTTTAACAAATGCCCATGTTTGCAAGCTTAGAGTGATTTTTTGCCACCCTGCCATTCTGATCTTTTAGTTCCCAAATGGTGTTTATAATCCTTCTGCCTTTGGCACATTGTTGAAAAAATTTGGTGTTATCATCTCCGACTTATAACCAGATTGCCCTACGTTTGAGCCTCCACTCTTCCTCCCGTTTTCTAAGAATCTTTGCTTTCTCCATCTCCAGGGATAGGAAACCAAGCCCGTTCGAACCCGTCAAATTCCCAATTTCGGTCTCAATGTTCAATAAGGACTCCTCCACTTTCTTCTTCCTTTTGGCCCAGCTGATGGTGAGGGCCTTTAGTTTAGACAATTTGTTGTAGAGGACCTGAGCAGGCTCCAAATCAGGTCTTTGATCACAGTGAGTCCATTCACTCTTGACCAAATAGTGAAATTCAGGCTCCTCTAGCCAATTTGAGTTAAATTTGAAGGGGGAGCGGGGCTTTTGGTCTCCCATATGAAATTTAAGATAAATGGGGGAGTGGTCCGAGACGCTGCCCTCCCTGACCCATTTTCTAGCTTTTTCCAAATTTTCAGCCATAGGAACCTTGATAAGGAATCGGTCAAGTCTTCTAGCTAATGCAGCGTCCCCAGTTCTCATGTTCCTCCAAGTGGGGAGCTTCTTTGGCATAACTAGATCTAAAAGATCAGCTTCATCAATCATCCTTTCAAAATATGCATATTTTGGGTCAGGGGTGACACAAGGTCCCTAGGATTCAGATAGGCCATTGGAGAAATTGAGGTCCCGACACAAAATAATGTTGTCTCGCTGCATAATAGCGCTGTGCATCCAATTGTCCCAAAATTCCTCTCTGTTTTGACGGGGACCATATATGTTGATCAAACTAATAGGAATATCAGAATCACAAGTAGTAATGTAAGCTCCTAGGATTCCAACCATACCCCACCAGTTGTTGACCAATATAGTTCTGTTATTGAGCCCCAAGGCACAACCACCAGATCGCCCCCTGGCATCTAGTGTCTAAAAGGTCTAGTTAAGGAGCAAGTGGAGAGTAAGCTAGCAATATACAATCCATCACCCAATGTTTCCTGTAGAAAAAGAGCATCCACACAAACAAGGGCCAGTAGTCTTTTAAGGGCCAATTTTTGGTTAGGACTGGCCAAACCTCGACAGTTGAGGGATAGGCAAATCATGGATCACCGTTGCCCCGGGTGTTCTTTGCTCTAAGAACCCGATCAATGGATGTTTGTGTCCCAATTGCAACCTCCATACTAGCCCTTCTGATAGTCTTGGTGATAGAGGAGGGTCTTCCCCTTGTAGCTTTGGGGATTGATTCACTGGTGTCAGCACCAAGACCAAAGTCATGAGGGTTAATGGCCCTAGGGGCAGATATGAGATTATAGCGGTGTCCAGCAGATGGATTCGATGAGTTTGGAATTTAAAGAGAGGAGGATTCTCCAACAAGGGTGTGGGGGTTGGGCCAAGAAACAATGGGAGGGGCAGTTGCAATAGGGCAACTAAGAGGATCCAAATTACATTTGACTAAATCAATATTAAGGGAAACAACAGATATAACAGGGGAAATAGTGCTATGAAATTCATAAATAAGAGAAAGGGAAGTTACAAGAAGAGTACGCAGGCTCAGAGTGTTGTCCTCCTCCAGAGGGTGGGAAATGCGATGTTGAACCTTTGGATGAGCAGAGGGTGCCGAGGTGCAGCCCGAGGTAGTGACCGGTGCAGGGTTGACAGGAGCCGAAGCTTGTGCCCTAGTCGCCTCCCCCAAATTGTCTGTTTGAGTCCCCACATGCACCAAGATCTTTGTAGGAACAGAGGCAACAATGATAAGTGGGCACTCCTTATACAGGTGACCCACCTCATGATAGTGCCTGCATTTAAACGGCACCCCCTCGTAGTCCAAAATCTGAACCTGCACCATGTCTTTGTAGTGTAGGTTGAATGCCTCCATGAGACCTTCCCGCGTATCCAAATGAACAAGAATTCGAGCCATCGATATATTCTCAGTCTCGAGATAGGATCTATCGTGGTCCAAATAAACCCCCAAGTCCTCGCTAAAGAATTAGAGAGCCTCTTCAGACCAAAACTGTAATGGTAGCCCGCGCAGTTTGACCCAGATTGGTCCCACACCAAACTTCTCCTTGTCTGGGTCAAATAAGGGCATCCATCGCTTCAATAACACAAGGGTCATCTCAATGTGCCAATATTTGGTAAGGACCCTTTCAACCATGTCTAGGTGTGGGAATGTAAGAGCAAATCGATCTCTGTTCATTGTTAGAACTCCTGGAAGCTGTACCAGGGTGTTCCCCAAAATTTCCGCAGTCCATGTTTTGAGCCTGGTTGTAGAGTAATTCCTCCCTCGAACTCGCCCAACCAAGCCCAACCAACGCAGTCTGTGATGTGTGCTCCATTTTTTCCATGCCAACCCCCACTCTAAAGACCAAGTCCCTTCTTCTCGCTCTGTTTTTGGTGCAATTTTGCTTCTTTTTCCCAACTCTAATAGAGGATCTGTCCCGCCTGTTGCCTTCTGCCTCCGATGTATCATCCGAGTTGGATGTTTTGATCTCTTCTGATGGTAGGGCAATGTGCGTTATGCCTTCGAAGCACCCAAATGCTGTGACAAAGGGAGGAGCCTCTTGCCCAGACGTGTGTGAAGAAGCCCGATCTCCTTGATTAATACCCAATTGTTCAAACCCGAAGGTTCCTTCCTGCTGACCGCTTCCAAATCTTAGCCCCTTCGCTAGCGGGCCCAACTCATCCGGTGTTTCCTGTGCTTGCTGCTCCCATAATCTTAGGACCGACGACGATGGAATGGAGTAGGCCGGGGATGCCAAAGCCGTCAAAATAGGCTCTGAACTAACCGCCACAGATGCCAAGAGCGTTTCTTCCAACGTGTATTGTGACATGGAGAATTCCCCGATTTCCATGGCCACATGTTCCTTGCTCCCAAGGTCCACCTCATTAGTCAGCCCGCTAGTCCTATGGGGAGATAAACCAACCCATATTTGGAATGGTTCCAAATGGTTCGAGGAGTAATCCACCTCATCATGTCATTTTCTTCCTCGCAGTAGAAACCCCCGTTCTTGTTAAGTTAAAAACCCTTTTGCACCGGCCGACCCTATTCCGAGGTACAAATCAATATGATGGGCTGAGCCTGAAAGCTGAGGCCAGGGTAAATATGACGAAGGTATGATTGAGCTCCTCTGCCGAACTGTTGGGGTAGTATGGAGAGAGACGGGCATAACAATAGAGAGATAGCCGTGATAGTAGCAGCGAGGTTCCCTTCTCCGGCATGGATGACTGAGCCTTGTGTCGATGAGGAGCAAGGGGAGAGGGTATATAATAATCACACAGTCAAAAAACGCGAGATTCGGGGATAAAACAATACCTCAACAACAGGGTATTAGTAAAAAACTGATAACAAAGAACAAAACTGAGTTCAACTTGAAGTTCCATGTCGAAGCCAGCGCGAGATCCGTTGTAAGCAACTAGAGAGCCTCGTGTTTAGGGTTGACTTCCATCTCTAGGCCTTGTCCGTCATCGCTAAGGTTTCCCATAGCTCCAAAAAAAATCCATCCTCCACGCACATCTCACGATGCAGTGATATTGTGTTTGCTTTAATCATAACTAAATTTTAAGTGCAATTCCCTTTTTATATTTGATTTGATGAAAGCCTTTGAAGGGGTATATTTTTTTTCATTAATTATAACCAAAGTTTAAATGCACTTATAGTTCAAGGCCTTTGCAGGTTATATTTGATGAAGGCCTTTGGTACGTTATGCATTTCACTTTTTATAGTTCAAGGCCTTTGCAGGTTATATTGTTTTTGCTTTAATTATAACTAAATTTTAAGTGCACTTCGCTTTTTATATTTGATGAAGGCCTTTCACGGGGTATATGTTTTTCATTAATTATAACTAAAATTTAAATGCGCTCCCTTTTTTATATTTGATGAAGGCACACTTCCGTTTTATATTTGATAAGGGCCTTTGGAACTTTATGGCCTTTTATGTAATGCTATTGCTTTTACTTTACTATTATTGTTTTCGCTTGATAACATTAATTCTATAAAAGAAAACTGATATATTAACTTTAATTTTGAAAATTTAAAATATAAAAATTAATAATAAACTATTATACTTATATGATACATTTAATTTGAAATGCATTCTTGTATAGTTATAATATGATAACAATAAATTACTCTCATATGATGAATTTAATTTGAAAATACCTATTCATTGTGTAGGGTAGGGTGTTAATGGGTTTTCAAAGATTAGTAGAGTTGGTTCGTATTTATTTGTTTTGTATATTGTTTTTGGTGCTTGTATAGTTATAATATGATACAATAAATTACTTTTATATGATGCATTTAATTTGAAAACACCTATTGATTGATTGCGTAGGGTGGTAATGGGTTTTTAAAGATTAGTAGAGATGGTTTGTATTCATTTGTTTTGTATATTGTTCTTGGGTTTTCAAAGATTAGTAGAGTTGGTTCGTATTTATTTGTTTTGTGTATTGTTTTTGGTGCTTGTATAGTTATAATATGATACAATAAATTACTTTCATATGATGCATTTTATTTGAAAACACCCATTGATTGATTGCGTAGGGTGGTAATGGGTTTTTAAAGATTAGTAGAGATGGTTTGTATTCATTTGTTTTGTATATTGTTCTTGGTGCATGTCTTGCCACATCTTTTCAAGTATTAATAGCATTGGTTTGTATTCACTTGTTTTGTATGTTCTTGGTGTAGGTTTTGGAACTAACGAAAGTACATTTTATATTTGGGAAATTAAGACACTAATACCTGTTTAAAGTTGTAAGGGTGATACTTTTGCTGGTGGGAAGCTAATTATTATATGTGGAGAACATCCAGACACATTGGAAACAATGAATGGAGTTATTTCATCTCTGCGAAATGATGACAAGGCGCTGACATGCCAATGACAAGTTATAGCTTTGCTTGCTCTGCATTTTCCTCCATTGATGGGAGGGAGAGATAAGGAAAATGATTTTTTGGCATTAGTAGAGGCTTACAATGTGCAAGAGGACAAGAGAAGGGAATTTTGTTTCCAATGACTTGTCATGTAGCATACTATCATGGCTTTTTTTGTTGGATACAAGTTATTTGTATTCGTACAATGTAGAAGTTTTTATCCAAAAACAAGGCTATGGAGAAGGGTGAATGATGTGTGGATATTAGGATTACCATTCACATCTTCAAGCTCCTTACATGTGGTCAGTTATAAACTATCAGTGAGACATTGGATGAGATATGATGTCAAAGTAAACAAATGACTTCCTTTTACCACTCTTCCTACAAATCTAGAATGCCCACATGCAACTAAGGAGCCTTCCATGTGGGCAGTTATAAACTACCAGTGAGACAGTGGATGAGATGATGTCAAAGAAAGCAAATGGGTTCCTTTTACCACTCTTCCTACAAATCTAGAATGCCCGCATGCAACTAAGGAGCATGAAGACGTGAATGGTAGCCCTAATTTGCACACACCATCCATTTTTATGCACAAGCTCATTTTTGATCAAAATTTTCTACACTGTTTTCATTGCCTCTAACTACAAATAAATTTTCTCCCTCAGAAAAATCATGTCAACAATGTACTAGTTGATGGTGCATTGGAGGTAGAATTTTCTAACTGTCCTCTCTTACATTGTAAGTCTCTTTTAATGTTAGAAAATATTTGTTGTAAGTCTCTCCCTCCCTCCCACATTCCCACATTAGAGAAAATTTTAGCCTAAAAGTGGCCTCCTAAGGAAAAATAATAAAATAAGAGTTATGAATTTTGGAGGGAAAACAAGAAAACTACCTTTTTTAATTGTATTTTGGCTTATCTCCTTATAAGTTTACTCAAATTTCATGTTTAGACACTCATTATACGCGGAATTAAATTCCATATCTAATGAGTGTCTAAACTTGAAATTTTAATAAACCTAAAAGGAGATGAGCCAAAAATACAATTAAAAAAGTAATTTTTCTTCATTTCCCTCCAAAATATTTACATATACCTATTTTTAAATTTAAAGAATTTTGATTGGTTTACATATGATGACATGGAAATTACACGAAAAATTCATATGCACTTTTAGGATGAAATTTCCTCTAATGCAATGTAGATAAGCCTAGTGGAGGAAGATAGAAAGCAAGCGAAGTTGTGCCTTGTGGTGGGCATGTAGACACCTTGTTACCATTTGGTTGAGATGAAATAAAAAATATAAATTGTGTTCATTGTTTCCAATGTGTTTGGATGGTCTCCACCCATGAGAATTAGCTTCACATTGATGGAGTATCCCCTTGTAGCATTATACCTATTAGTGGTCAATTTTCTTGAATAGAATTGTACTTTTGTTAGTTTCAAGACTCCAATCACTGTAACCATGGAAGCACCGAAAATTCATGGAAGCTAATGGCTTCACGAATAAAACATAAACATGGCAAACTTTTTGACAAAATGAATTTGATCTGCTGCAACTTCATTGACAAAAAAAAATTGAACAGGGAATCAATATGCAAAAGAGTGGGCTTTCTTATTTGAAAATATTTGAAATGACTACGGGAGATAGGGATAGAATTTTTGAAAATATTTAAAATTGCCGCGGGAGATTGGAGAGAGGGCTAGAATTTTTGAAAATATTTAAAATTACCGCGGGAGATTGGTTGTAGAAGCATTAAAGTGGATGAGTTAGAAATATATCCATTTGAACTCGAGGATGGATATGACATGGGACTTGAATCAAGAATGTACCACAGAGTCATGGTTTGGCGCTTCGTCATTGAAGAAAATATAGTGGGATGTGTCCGGTCTTGAATAGGTCCTTGAATGAGTAAATAGAGTGGGATTCCATTAATTTACTCGGTGTCTTTTACTTGTAAAGCACATAATCCATTTTGCCTGAAATATGAAGACTACATTGGAAAGCAAAGCAATTATTTAGAAAATATCATTGTTGCAAATTTTGAATATGAAAATGAGCCGAGTTATTTTAGCCAATTTGCTATTTTGGGTCTTTTTTCTATCCAAATTAGTGGCTTCCAAGATTCAAAAAGAATTTTTGAGTGCTTTGGTTTAAGATCAAAGGATTTTAGATTCTTAGTAAATTTATGGTAAATCTGGATCTTAAATGTAAGATATTAAATATATGGTAACTAGATCAAGAAATTAAGACAAGTCATATTTGATATTTGCAATGAAGAACCTTGTTTCTAGATGCAATGATATGGATCGAAGTTGCAAGCTGAAAAGGACTATTAAAGCATCACATATTTTGAAAAAAAAAAAATGAATCAAATTACATAAATTTGTTACATGAGAATGCAAAAGAGAATTTCTATGATTTTATTCAATACATATGGAATTTCATTTCTATGATTTTATTCAATGCATATGGAATTTTCTTTGTTCAATTTTGTTCATCCAAGCTCTTTGGGCATGATGCAAATCTAAATTGGGTTGCATTCGCTTGTAATATATCAACGTTACAAGGACGAGAAAATTTGGAATTAATTAATGTTTGTTATTGTTATAGACAGTCTTGTGAATAAACTCAATAGAAAATTGATCTATTGATAATGAAAATACTTATTTATACAAATGAGGAGGAAGGAGAGAGTTACGTCTCAGTAACTTCTGGATAACATATTAACGAAAATAAAATTTATAGGCTAACTAATAATGTACAATATAATCCCAAAGAATTATTTAACATCCCCCCTCCCCCCCCCCCCTTCTTAAGCCGAAGGGATATTTGACATGCTCAACAACATTATGAAATTTTCAAACTTTTCATGTCCTAGTGCTTTGGTAAAGATCTCTGCGATATGCCTTGCAGTAGGAAAATGCGTTAGATGAATGACTCTGGCCTTTACATAATGTCAAATCAAGTGATATTTGGTGTTGATATGTGTGCTTCAATCATGCAATTTCAAATTCTTGGCCAATTGAATTGCAAAAGAGTTATCAATAAATAGGGGGTTGAGTTCTTTTGTTTTTTCTACAAATCTTCAAGTATTTTCCAAAGCCAAATTATTTCTTTTGTAGCTTGTATTGCTAGTACATATTCAACTTTAGTGATAGAATCAACATGAATATATTGTTTTTGTGATCTCAAGTGATAGTTGTTGATCCACATTTCATCAAATAACCAGAAGTAGAGGCCCCATGCTTTTTATCTCCATTAAAATCATAATATGTATAACTTGTGAGATGGAAGTCTGAAACTTTAGAATATTTGATTCCATATGAATGAGTGCATTTTTAATATTTGAGCATTCATTTTGCTACAACCCAATGACCTTTACAATGTTGATGCATAAACTTGGAAAATATTCCTACAATAAAAGCTATGTCAAGACAAGTAGTAGTTAGAAAATTTAAAATTCCAACAAGTTTCCTGTACTTTGTTGGATCTTCAAATGTACTTCCTTCATTTGAAGTAAGCTTTATATTATGCTCCATTGGAGTATAAACAAGATTACAATCTTGAATTCCAAATTTACTCAACAATTGTCCAATATAATTTTCTTGGGAAATAAAAATATGCTTAGGTGTTTGATCAATTTCAATTCCTAAATAATAATGAAGTAAACCTATGTCTGTCATATCAAAAACCTTTTGTAACTCCTTTTTAAGAGATGCTATATAATCACCATTGTTCACTGTGATAAACAAACCATCGACATAGACAACTAGTTGTACAAATGACCTTCTGACTTTCTGGACAAAAAGAGTTGGATCATCTAGGTCGAAATGTTTATAATTTAGTTTGAGAATATGTTTAGTCAAAATTTCATACGATGCACAAGATGCTTGTTTCAAACCATACAAAGATTTCATTAAGTTACATACCATTTGTTCTTTTCATTCAACGAAATAACCCTTACGCTGAAACATATAGACATCCTCCTTTAAATCTCGATTAAAAAAGGTTGTTTTTACATCCATATGATGTATTTTCAATAATTTTTGAGCTGCAAGAGAAAACAAAGTTCTAATGGTGCTCCTTTTAGCTATATGAGCAAATGTTTATGTATAATCAACATACTCTTTTTGTGCATACCCCTTTGCTATAAGTTTTGCTTTGTGTTTGTCAAGCGAACCACCTGCTTCATATTTAATTTTATAAACCCATCTTACATCTTTCCATTCATCACAACTAACAATTTCTTCACAGGTGGTAGGTTCATTAACAACAGAGAAATAAAAATTCGCAATCATTACCTTTAGTATAACTTCTTATAAAAAAATCATCATACCTTTTTTGGAAATTTTGTGATATGTGTTGATCTTCGTAATGATTGTTGTGGTGGTTGCTCATATTGAAGAAGAGGCTCTTCAAGAGCAATTTTTGAATCTGCAAAAAAATTAACAACATCCATTTTTTTTGTTATAGAAACATTATCATCATCTAATTTTCTTCATTCTTTATTGAAGATAAATTTATTGAAGGAAAATCTACATACTGATTTAGAATGTGAATACCCCCTTCAAGAAATCACTGAGTTGTCTATCAACAATGGAAACATCTTTAACACATAAAAAAAAAATTACATCTCGTGAAACAATAAATTTCTTGTTCTACTACTTTTTGGAAGTAGTAGAATATCTCAAGAAAATACATTTGCGACTCATGGCATCCAATTTTTTGTGTTGATGTTTATGAATCAATGCATAGCAGGGAGAACAAAAATCTCTAAAATGTGAACAACAAAAAGACAATTATACCACATTTCATAAGGAGGCTTATTATTGATGGCAGAAGGAAAATGATTGTGAATATAGACTGCACAAAGCACTTCTTTTCTCCAAAATATCAACTTAACATTCTTAAAAACATCGTTGATTTAACCATATTTAACAATGCTCTGTTCATGCGTTCTGCAACACCTTTTTGCTACGGATTATAAGGAATTGTAGTTTGATGTTTAATGCCATTGTCCTACAAATACTGATCAAAATAATGAGATATGTATTCACCACCGTTATTAGATCGTAAAGTGTTGAGTTTCAGTTTGAATTGATAAATGAAAATTTCTAAAAGTTTCAAAAACTTCATATTTATCTTTCAACAAATAAACCCAACACATCCTCGTGTAGTCATCAATAAAAATCAGAAAATATTTATTACCATTGGCAGATAGAACGGGAATGGGCCCACATAAATCAGAATGTATGAAACCTAACTTTCTAGAATCTGTAGAAGGAGAGTTATGACAAAGCTACTTACAATGTTTCTCTAAAGTACAAGCATCACGTGGAGTAAGTTTTCATGGAACAGCAGGAAGCCCTTTAATGCATTGCTGTTTCATAATTTTGATACTATCATAGTTTATATATCCAAAACAAGCATGCCACAACAAACTCAAGCAGACAATTCCCCACCCAAGAAGGATATGAAGCAACAAGAAAAAGTGATGGAAAAAATGAAACTCAAAGACACAAAATGACCAAAAGATCTAATGTCTAAAGGGACCGAGATCTTAAGGCAAAAATTTGCTAAAATGATGCAGAAAAACCAACAAAAAACATAAAGCAAAGTGCTAGAAAATAACAGAAAACAAGCTGCAAGATGCTCAAAGGGATCATAAAGGAGAAATGCAACACAACTCTCAAAAGAACACTGAGTGTTGTCAAAATGGCCTTAAAATGACTAAAAAAATATGAAAACAATGTTGGAAAACACTAACTAAAAGCTCTGCAAGCTAGACTCCTTAACTCAACATTTTTTTTCCAAATGGTAGAGGTGTACTCTAAACCCTAAGGGGCTTTTTCCTTCCTCAAAATAGGAAAAAATGTTAAGATATTCTAGGACAAGTAGTGAAATAGGAACAATGAAGAAACCCCTTCCCAAAACTTGGGGAAAACTCTCAGCAAATTCTGAAAAATTCTGAAAAATTGCAGGGGGCAGGTTCTTATCTGTTAAGGGTGCCCAAATGTAGAAAAAGGCCCAAAAAAGTGTGACCTGGGTTGCAGTTTCTTGTCCAAAAAGTGCACTATGTATCTGAAGTTTTTGATCAGTAGATCTGTTGCAGATTGTACCTGTTAATACATTTCTTTAGATTTGCAATACAAGTGTTAGAAACCCTGCAACAAATAACATGCAAATACAAAGGAACATATAGCAGCAAATATTATAGCCAAAATAAATTGTAGAAATGATAAATATGATATTATTATTATTAATCAAAATTATTACACTTGAGGAGAATTAAGTAGACTCGGGTGTACAAATCCCCCTCCGCGGGATGGGTCTTTTTGAGGCCCTATGCCTTAGCTTTGTATTATCTCTCTCTCGAAATGTATGTAGTAGGAAAATAATGCTAATGGTGGCTGGAACTCAATATGGGAGCTCAAATCTCACAAGAGAATAATGAGGACGCTAAGAATTATCATGTTGAAGAATGAGGAGAAGACCCCTCTGTTTATAACAAAATATTGAGATAGATCTAGATTTAGAAAATAATCAAATATTATAGACTAAATCAAAATCTAGTTGTTGTGAATATTTTATTATATAGAGGAAAATATATTCAAAGTGGTAAAATATCTTAAAATATCTTTATTTACAAAGTGGTTAAAGTATTTAACAAATAAAAAATGATTGATTAATTGTGATCAAGTCAAATAAGAATTAGAAATAATTATTAAATAATGATTTAATAATGATCTCATGAGAGAAATACTAGATAATTATAGGATAATAAATAAATAACGATTGCATATTTTTTTCGAGAGAATAATAAATAAATAATGATGCATTTAATTATTCTCATGGAGTTTTTTAGATTTTATTAAGAAATAATTTAGGAAAATGGTTCATTAAATTATCTTCGAAGGTGAAAGTGGATTTTAATATGTAAAAACCCATCCTACATGGTGTATTTCCATCAACATAGATTAATTGATCTAACCGCCATTTATGGTTGATGATCTTGCACATGAAGAATTTTGTACCACTAGAAGAAGAAATTAGTTGGATTGTGTTGAGAATTTGGAGGGCCAATGATTAATTCAAATTCTCTTCTTGATAATTACTTGTGAGCTTACTTAAGTTACTTACGTATTCTCTTGCTTAGCTTATTTATTCTTTCATTAAGTTAATTACCAAAATAAAAAAGGCACAAAGTTAGCTCCTCAAGCCAAGGCAAAACCTCTCTCTCTTGGAGAGGAAAACCCGAAAGAAATTCTTCTTACAGATCTTCAAATGACAAGTACTATGACCAAGACTTAGACCATTGACATATGAATGACTCCAAGAACTTGTCACTGCTTCTAAGTCTTCTTTCAACACTGATTCTTCTTTTCTTCACCAAGCCGCACTGACCTTTCTTTTATGATTTACCTTCCTTCTTTCTTCATACTGTAATGGACCTTAAATTTCTCATCACAGCATGATCATCCACTTCGCATGAAATCTGAAGGCACATAGAAAATATACCTTATTTCATCATTTTAATATCAATGTATTTATAATAGGTTTGACCATACATCACTTTTCCGTAGCTTCTTCATATTAATCCGCATTTGTAACTTCAACTTGCTTTACAAAACAAATCTGCATCTAATGTTTGATCACTGGTTCCTTATATTGATCCATACCTTTTATGTTCCAGAATACCTTGCAAAATAGATCTGTATCCTCTCGTATTTAACCCAGATCTTATTGCTATAATGCAATCACAGATCCGCATATCCACTATGTACTTTAACGCATAGTTATCCCAAACTTTATCATGCAAGTCTCTGTCTATTAACCCACACTAAATTTCCTCTGAAATATGCTATATTATACAGAGCAATTCGCACTTCTTCACTTCGTTTTATCGCATATAATCCACATTTGTAATCCGAATTACTGTCTGTTCACTAGTCCACATATGGTCACTCTCTTCCATGAAAAATTCACATTCTCTATGATCCTGAACATTATCTTCCTCTCAGAGTTAATCAACAATTTTATTTCAGATCTTGCCGAAAATCCTTCATCAGAATGTATCGCAGAACAATGGTATATATAGTGCATTGTTTCTTTCTTCTAGGCCGACCATACAGTCACTTATAGAGCCGACTGTATCATTGAGATTTAGACCGACTGGAGAGAGGTAATTCCAATGTTTGAGAGAGGTGTTCTTCACGGTTTATAGAGCTTGACTTCCATCGATGTTTGAGAGCTGTTGTGAGCTTATCTTTCAGCTTGACTTCCATTCTTCTACAATGTCTTGGAGCATATATTTCTAGACCCTTCATATATGACACTTATTACATTTATAGCTAGAAGACAAAACCCTAGATAGACATCAAGAAGAAGTCTATTTAACCTATAATAAAATCTTGCTCATGAAACCCATGAAGAAAGTACAAAATACATTTTATTATCTATCTTCTTCTTTATAAAATTCATAATTACAAAGTCAATATGAAGACAGACCTAGTTACACTTTTCAACAGATTGAAGATCATCCTACGCTAGTTCTTGTTACTCAAATATATTATAAATAAATATCAATGCTAAATCAAAATATTGATAAACAAAATAGTAATGATCTTGAGCTATATTCTCAATATCAACTTTTCTCATATTTTCTTCAATCAAAGTTACATAAAAAATATGATCTAAAGCTTTGGACTATTGTAACTAATCAAGCATATTAGTCCAAGAAAGCTTCTACTAAACAAAACAAGAATAAAGGGAAATAACATGAGTCTCTTCTTCAAAAGACCATCTACAAGAGAGTAAAGATAATGAGGAACAACTAAAAATGGATAAAACAACTTTTTTTAGTTTAGAAATTGGTTTGAGATTAAAAAACTTGAAGGTTTCATAAAAATTTTGCAAGCAAATTTATGTCTTGTGGGCAATGGATCAATGAGAAAAAGCACATAAACTTAGTGTTTTTAGTTAAGTTTGCAGAAATAAGCAAAGAAAAATAGACCATGAACAACATCACACAAACAAAATATGATGACGGAGTTTACTCCTCCTGGGCTACGTCCTCGAGTCCAGTTTCCAATGTTGGGCCTTTAAATTATATGCTCAAATATGAAATTACATCAGTTTACATAGCTCAAATTTCAAAAATGACTGCCATTGTGTCCAAAATGATTCCTGGAATAATAAATGATTCCTAGAACAAAGCTTTGTTATCTGTCTTGCAATTTTGCAAAATTGTCTAACCATTCTACATATTCTGCCTTTCCACCAACTACCGAGCGACAAATTTTCTTGGGACTAGTGGAATTCCTGTTGAAATTTGTTCAAAATGTCATGTGTTTAATTGCGCAAATATGGCCTTTGGGTCGAATATTAGGCCTTAAGGGAGGTTGTATGGCACATGTAGTTGGGGGTTGGGCTAACCGCCTGCCCTCACTGGCTTAGCTCCCTCTCTGGAAATATTTGGTCATGTGGTTGTTTATATGATTTGGGGCTGAGCTAAACGTTTGACCCCTTCGCCTTCGCTCTTCGTCGTAAGTGTCCCATATGGCCTGAGGCCAGAGCTAATTTCCCGCCCCACTATTCTCTGCCATTGCCACAATACTGTGGTGTCCATATGACCTGGGGCCAGGGCTAATCGCCCAACCCCTCTCCCCCAAACGTGCCATTACATGAATTTAAATGAATTTGCAGCTCTATACATAATAAAAAATATTTGGGGAAAACTAATGGGGTAACAAGTTAAGTGGGATTGATTGTGGGGAAAACTCCACAGTCAAGCGCACTTGAGCTAGAGGAGTTCTGGGATGGGTGACCTCCTAGGAAGTCCTGGTTACCGGGTGCAAGACCCAGAAGTGATGATTGACGCTATGTGATTCATTTCAATAGTTTTAATCCCACTTCTTCACCCCTGTGAGCATCACCCGATGCAATGAGTGCTAAGTGGACTATTAAAAAATCATGATAAATTAGTCAGTTAAGACCACCTCTCATGGAAACGGTCATAGATTAATGACTTACTTAACGCAGTTGAATCCCAAAAATGATATATAATATAATGCACTGCGGAAACCCCTCATAATTAAAAAGAACTATTAACGTTGCTTGGCGGTAAGACGTGGTATTACTCTGTAGGAAGTCTAGCGATCGAACCCTGTCAAGGAAATTCGACCCTGTTATAAAATTTTTGACGAATTGTAGAGGGCCACGTGGTGCCTCGTGATTGGACAACTTCAACAACCAATCAACCAATCGCAAGTTTCCAATCCAGCTATACTACCCTGCCACATGTTGCTTCCAGATTGGTTTGTCTGAAACTGTACCCTGCATAGTCAACTAATGACATCATCTTACAAACAATCCAGTCAACATCCAGTTAACCTTGCAAGTTAACTTTTAGCTATTGGGAAAAAACTTCAGAATATCATAATTTTCTCATACAATGTCAAACTGAGGCGATTCAAGCGAAGTTGAAATCATGATGACGAGCACTACAATTTGGCACTACTTTCGAGCGATTTTGAGCACTTTGATTTTTGAGCATATTTTTGATCCCCTAAATTAAAAATGTATCTAGAAAAAATAAATATTCTAATTCCTCTTATTGAATTGGCTGAGATTTTGATATATCAACAACAAATGTCCAAGGTTGTTCAATGTCCAACAATTGTGGTTCAACAAGACCCACTTAATTTAAAATATGAACATCCTACAACAACATTTGTACCACATGTCGAGGAACGAGGATATGTTGTAGCTTGTTTTTATGTAACTCTTAATATTCATGAAAACATGTTGCACAATTGTACGCTTAATTTGGGATCTTCTCACAATTTAATGTCTCAGGTTATCAAGGAGAAACTAGGGTTACATATTAGTAAACCTTATAATGATTTGTATTCTTTTGATTCAAATAAAGTAAATTTTGTTGGCATGATCAAAGATTTAGTGATGAATTTAACTCAGTTTCCTATAACAAGTATTTTCATGGATATAATGGTTGTTTATATTCCTATAAATTGTTGTCAAGATCTTGGGGTGTAATACTTGGAGAGTCGTGACAAATGGATATGAAATATGATATTGTTTTAGTGTTTGAGGGCGAGAACAAGAAATTCTATAGAGGAAAAATTTGCTTATACAATTAGTGACTCACAACATCCTAATAATTTTCATATATATATATAAGATAAATCAATATTGAGATGTTTTATATTAACTATAACTAGTGATTTTAAATCATCTGTTACTATTGAGAATTTTTCTACTATTCATAATACAAATACTTCAAGGAACAAAGTATAGAAGATGTATTTTGATGAGCTTCTTCAAAATAAGGTTCTAATGTTGAAGTTTTATTAATTTATCCTTAAAAAAACGATTAATTTGTATTACAAATTTGAGTTTGAAACCACTAACAATGTTTAAAAGTATGAAGCATAGATTATAGGATTTGAAGCTGCAAAGAAACTAGAAATTATGAATATTGTTGTCTTTGGAGATTTTAAATTATTTATTTTACAAGTAAAAAATTCATGTGAGAATAAACATCCTAAATTAATATCATATAGAATGAGGTATGGGATTTAGTTGAGAAATCATTTCAAGCTTTCAATATCAATTCGATTCCTAGGGACCAAAATCAACTAGCAGGCTCTCTTACAATATTAACAAGTACATTTAAATCACTCATTAATCCACAATTGAGATATGAGGTTGAGATGAGGTACATACCTTCAATTCCTGACAATTCCAAACATTAGCAAGTCTTTGAAGATGACCAACAAATAAAAAGGTTTCTTGAAATTATTGATTAAATTTATACCACTCATATTTATCAATAATTAGAAGATGAAGATGGTATAGAGATAGCATATTATAAGCATGAATGGATTGATATAACAACAAATCATAAAATTATGCAATCAGAAAATAGTTTTATTCATGAGGGGTTAATACATTTGGAAAAATTATTTGATCATAATGATGTAACCGTTAATCTAGCTACTAAATTGCATATAGAGGAAGTCAAAAATTGTAATATTAGGATCCAAGAGGAGCCAAAGTTAGTTAAAATTTCCAAGTCTTTGACTCTTGATATAAAGAAAATTTATGTTGATCTATTCAAATAATATGTAGGTCTTTGCATGTAAATATGAAGACTTAAAGGCCTATTCTATTAATATTATTAAGCACAAGATACCTTTAAATTTGGGTTCAAAACCATTCAGGAAGAACTTAAGAGTATCTAATCTCATTCGTTTATCCATGATTGAAAAGTAGCAGAAAAAGTTGTTAGATGCAAATATTGTGATTCCTCTCAGATACTCAGTATGGGAAATCTAGTCTTAGTCATAAAAAAGAATTGGGAAATTAGGTTATATGTGGACTTTTTAAATTTGAATAGGTTTTATTTAAAAGACAATGATACTTTACCAAAATGGAGAACATTTTGCAAAGGGTAGTTGGAGCAACCAAAAATTTCAATGATTGATGTCTTTTGGGGGTATAATCAGGTGGCAATTCATACAAATGATTAAATAAATATTTCTTTCATTGCACCTTGGGGCACCTTTATGTATTCCAAAATGCCTTTGGGGTTGTTGAATGCATGAGAAACATTTCAAAGGGTGATGGATCTTGATTTTGTGGGAGAAAACAACAAAATTTGAATAGGTTTTATTTAAAACACAATGATACTTTAAAAAAATGGACAAGATTTGCGAAGGATAGTTGGAGCAATAAAAAATTTCAATGATTGATGGCTTTTGGGGGTATAATCAGGTGGAAATTCATACAAATGATTAAATAAATATTTCTTTCATTGCACCTTGGAGCACCTTTATGTATTCCAAAATTCCCTTGGGGTTGATGAATGCATGAGAAACATTTCAAAGGGTGATGGATTTTGATTTTGTAGGAGAAAACGACAAATTTGTCGTAATTTCTTTAGATGATTTGACAATTATCTCTAATTCAACTTCAGAGGATTTAAGGCACCTATTTAAGGAAGAGAAGTTGTTGGGTCATATTGTTTCCAAAGGAGTGAAGATTGATCCTAATAGAGTTGAAGCAATCAAAGTCATTGGTATACAAAGAAATAATAAAGATGTACACTCCTCCTTATTTAAGATCAATTTTTTAAGAAGGTCTATTCTCAAATATGCAAAGAAAGTTAAGGATATAATTGATATGTTAAAGAAGGATCATGAAGTGAAGTCATGCTCTGAAGCTAAATTAGTTTTTGATCATATCAAAAGAGCTATGGAAGAACTACTTGTGTTGGCTTGTTGGATAGTCTAGATTATAGTAATCCGTGCTTCTAAAAGTATTATTTCTATTGTATTATTACAAAAGAATGAAGTAGGATATAAAAAATCTATAGTTTTATTTAGAAAAACTCTTAGAGATGTAGAATTGAAATATGAGATTGCTAAGATCCATGAATTTGACCTTGAAATAAAACCAATCAAACTAATCAAGGGTCAAGGTTAGCTAAATTACTTGAAAAACAAAATTGTAGAGTGATAGGTATTAATTTAATATTACACTTAGTTTCAAAATTTTTGTCATATCAGATAATTGAGAAGAATCCACAAGAACCTTCTTCAAGAGAACCCAACAAAAATAATCCACAAGAACCTTTCTTAAGGGGAAATGAAATTTTTTCTTCATTAATGTGGCACAAATATATTGTGTTACATTTGCAAAATTTAGAATGCTCAGCTAATCTCGATAAAGCAAATATGGGGCTTTTAAAACTTCAAGAAACAAATATTATATTATTGATGAGAAATCGTATTGGAAAGATCTTTGGAGCATATTAATTTTGTGTATGGTTGAAGAAAAAACAAATGGAATAATTGATGAATTTCATAAAGGAATATGTGGAGGACATTGTGCATGGAGATAAACAACACATAAAATCCTAACAATAGGGTTTTATTAGCCCAAATTATTTTCAGAAGTAAGTGCTAGGGGTAGAGCATCTATGGAGTGTTGGTTGTTTGTTGGGAAGCATAACCTTCCTAATTTTCCACTTATACTAGTTCGGGTTAAATATCCTTTATATAGTGGGGCCTTCATTTTATAAGGGAGATCCATCCACCCTACAATGGAAAACATAGATGGGTACTCATAGTCACATACTATTTTACGAAGTGGTTTGAAGCTATTCCTGTAAAATCCACATTAGATGTTGTTGTAATAAATTTGTTTGAAGATTTTTTTTTTATTATCAAGGTTTGGATGTCCTAGAAACATTATAAAAAATAATGCTCAAACCGTATTTATATCAAAATTTTTCAAAAAATATAATATTATCATTGGGAATTCTTCATAATATCACCCTCGAGGTAATGGACGTGCATAATCCTCTAATAAAAGTTCAATAAGATTTTGACAGAGAACAAAAAGGCTTGGAATTCACATCTTAAATATGCCCTCTAGGCCAATAGAATTACCCGCCCTGAAACTGCTCCATTGATAGACATTGTGATGTCAAAGGGAACTACAATGTTGAAATGACAAGGCAATGTGATAAGTGAACTGGTAGCCAACAAGGCTAATTATGGAGTAGACACATGGATACACTAGGTGATCTATCAGTTGAAATGGTAGTGACATGGAAGGTGACATCATCATGACATATCTTGACATAACCCTCAAAAGTTCATAAAATTGATTTCCAATTGTTTTTCCATCCAATCAAGGGTTTCAACATATCCAAAGCGTACAAATTCAAGGTTAAAAGGAAAAGAAGACAAGTAAATAGTCACACTTTGGTGAGTTATTCAATAGAGAAAATACCACTCAAGAAAAAAATAAAGCATTGTGCAAAAAGGGGGTTTCACTAGATAAAGTCAACACACCAAATTAGGTAATCAAATATTTTTATTTTTTGGGGCCATAGAGGTTGGGAAATTGATTGCCAATACCAGACTCAACCCTACAAGAGATGGAAAAAATATTAAAGGAAATTAATTTTTGACATATGGAATCTTGGGATAATGAACCTTGTATTATAATTTCAAATAAAAGAACACAACAAGGATAAACTCCATATGTACATTTGATGAAATCAGATGTGAAAAATTTGGCAAACAAATATATTTGGGAACCTAAATAGTAGATAGTCCAGTATCAAACACCAAAACTAATTTTGTCTCCTCATCCTCATGCCATAGACACTCCTCAACAATAAAATACTCTCAAGAGGACTCACCAAGAAAATTCCCACACAATTTTGGAGATGGATGAAGATGATAAAAAATAAGGAAAAGGAAAAAGAAAAAGAATAGAAGAATTGAAGGGAGATGGAGAAGATTCAATGCAAAAATATAAAAGAGGTTTCATCAAGTGAGCATGTGTTTCCTTTGGAATACATGTCCCTAGCATTCATATCAAGTGCTAGTGATTAGTATAGTCCAAAAAAAACACCATATTTAGAGCCAACAAGATAGGATAACTTGTTTCCCAGTATTTTAGAAATAAAGGGTAAAAACTAGATTACTAATCCAGGGGATAAAAAAATATGCTCAAAATCACCCAAAAATAGTGCTAAATCATAGTTCTTATTGTCTCGATTCCAATTCCACTTGAATCACCTCAATTCGATATCGTATGAGAAATTTATGATGTTTTGAAGTTTTTTACCAACAACTAAAAGTTAACATGCAGGGTTGAATGAGCTGCTGACTGGGTATCCATTTGATGACGTCATCAACTAATTTGCAGGGTACAGTGTCAGATGAACCAATTCTGGAGAAACATGTGGCAGGGTCGTATAGCTGGGTTGGAAGTTTGGGATTGGTTGTTGAAGTGGTCCAATCACGAGGCTCCATGTAGTCCAATGGGAAGGTGCCACGTGGCTCTCTGCAATTGGTTAAAATTTTTATAATAGGGCCGAAGTGACTCTATGGGGTTCAACCAGTAGACCTTCTGCAAAGTAATACCACTTCTTACCTCCAAGCCACGTTAATATTTCTTATTATGTATATATGTGAATTTATTTAAAGTCATGTAATGGCGCATTTGGGGGAGAGGGTCTAGTTGATTAGTCCTGGCCCCAGGTCATATGGACACCATGGGACTACGATAATGGCAGAGAATAGTGGGGCGGGTGGTTATCCTTGATCCCGAGCCATATGGGACAGTTACGACCTAGATTGAAAGATGAGGGGGTAGGAAATTATTCCAACCCCTAATCATATAAAAAAACACATGACCAAAAACATCTAGAGCGGTGGATAAGCCGACGGGGGCAGTTAGTTAGCTCAATTGTTGACCACATGTGCCATATGACTGCCCTTAGGGGCTAAATATTCAATGCTAATGCCATATTGGCCCGATTAAACATGCGACATTTTGCACCAATTTTGACAGGAGTTTCGTTGGTCCTAGGTGAATTCGTCGCTCGATGGTTAGCGAAAAGGCATAATATGTAAAATGGTTAGGCAATTTTGTAGAATTGCAGGACAAATAATAAAGCTTTGTTCCAGGAAGCATATCTTGCTCATTTTTTAACCTTTTTGAGCTCAAGAAGAGCCTAGATAGGATCTTTTGAACATTATGGACAAAATAAAAGTTTCAATTATGAAATTTGAGCTATGTAAACTTATGTAATTTCATATTTGAGCATATAATTAAAAGTCCCAACATTAGAAGTTGGACCCGGAGATGTAGCCTAGGAGGAGTGAAACCTGTCATCAAATTGTTGTTTGTGTGATGTTGTTCATGGTCTATTTTTATTTGTTTTATTTCTGCAAATTTAACTAAAAACACTAAGTTTATGCACTTTTGCAAATTGATCCATTGCCCACAAGACAAACTTGCTTGTAAAATTTTTATGAAACCTTCAAGTTTTTAATTTCAGATCAATTTGGTATTAGAGCATGGTTGTTTTAAAGGTTTGACTATGTTTGAAAGTGTTTTATTGATTCTTACAAGGTTAAAGTTGAAAATAGGATAAGGAGTGCTTGAAGAGCCAAATCCTCAAATTGGTTCAAGGATATCACAAACTCCTCAATCTCCACTAGTCATGGCACATGAAGGACATGAGATGATGTTTAAGGATTAGAGAGATTTTAGAAATTATTTTTATGACATGTTTGATATGGTGAAAGTTTTATATGAAGAGAGGACAACAAGGTTGCATTGCGATAGTTCAAATCAACCAAAAGGTAATGGTGATGATGGGATAAAGCCTACACCTCCACCTCCTTCTCCTCCTTCACCTCCACTACTTCCTCCATCCTTATCTCCTTCACATACTCCTCCTTTTTATCCAAAAGGACATGCTAAGTCTACTTTGTTAAAGCTTGATGTCAACTTTGAATTGCCTATGTATACTCGGGAAGTGAATGCTGAAAAGTTGGATAATTGGGTTCAACAAATTGAAGTCTATTGCAAGATTCAAAGGATTAAGGAACATGTGACCAAGATCCAACTTGCTTCTCTTCGTTTGGAAAGTGTAACCCTCATCTGGTGGGAGGCAAAAACTCAAGGATATTTGAAGAAAAGTGGTAAAATTATCTCTTCTTGGAATGATTTTGTAGTTGCATTAAGAAACAAATTTTATCCATTAGATTATAAGCAAAAAAAAATTATGGATTGGCAAAATTTTTGGCAAGCTAAAGGTCAAAGTGTTCAAAGTTACACACAAGAATTTATAAGAAGAGCTTTAATATTGGGTGTATATTTTCCTTCACAAGACACTCTCCTTAAATACATAGGTGGATTACATAGTTATTTGAGACATACAATTATTATGTTTAATCCCACCAATCTAGATGAAGTATGTGTTCAAGTGACTCATTTAGAATCAAGAGGCAAGAATGTTCCTCAAGAGACTAGAAATAAGCCATTGAAATCGAGAGATGAAGGAAAGGAGAAGTTTAAAGGCAAAGGAAAAAATAATGCTACAGTCAAGAGAGAAACTCACATGCAAACATTGTTCAAAATAAGGTCATGATGAATAACATTATTGGAAACTAAATCGAGAAATGAGACCAGATAAGTTTAACAAAAAGGGGAAACAAAAGACTGCTGCAACAACTCAACAAGATCTTGGATCTTATTCGAGTGATTAAACCAAAATCACAACCATGGGAATGAAATAAAAAGTTCTAATGCAATAAATAGTTCTTCTAGTAATCCTATTGAATATCAAAATGATAAAGAAAGAATTGATCTTTTACATATTAGGGTCATTACAAAACATACCAAAGTTGATACCTTGTTTGATAGTGGACCCAAATTTAACCTTATTTTTGAAGCTTGTCAAGAAACTAAACTTAGAAACTACACCTCATCCTAACCTTACCCTTTGGGTTGGGTATGTGCAAATTTCAAATTGCAAGTGACAAGAAAATGTAAACGTAAATTTTCCATCACTGCAAACTTTATTGATGAGGTAAATCTTGATGTTGTACCACTTGACATATGTGGAATTGTTTTAGGGAGTCCATACTTGTATGACCGAAAAGCCATATTCTATTGTCATGAGAACAAATATCATCTTTTAAATATGGAATTGAGTATATTGTTAGAGCACATCTCAAGAAGATGAACTTGTCTCTTGTAAGTGCTAGGCAAATTAAAAGGCATGTAAATGCTAGTAAGAATTTTGTATTGTTGATGATAAAACCCAAAGATACTGCTGAATATGAAGCTTTCCAAGGATGTGATTCAAAAATTAAGCATGATATGGTTGAAGTTGTTAACACATGATAATATGTTTCAAGAAAATGAAGGGTTGTCTCGTAAAAGAGGAATCCAACATGAGATTCAATTGCAACAGGATGCTCTTCCAAAAATTGGCATGTACATAATGTTAGTTTTGGAGAATGTAGAGATGAAGAAGCAAATTCAAGAGCTACTTGACAAAGGGGTCATTATACCAAGTACATATCCGTGTCGGTCTATTATTGTTGTGGTTCCAAAGAAGGATGGTACATGGCGCACATGTGTGGATTTTAGAGAATTGAACAAAATCACGGTAAATAAGTGTTATCCTCTTCCTCATATTGATGATTTTCCATACCAATTAAAGGATGCTGTCTATTTCACTAAGTTATATTTGAGAAATGGTTATCATCATATCAGGATTGCTGACGGTGATATTTGAAAGACTACTTTCAAGACAAAACAATGTTTGTTTGTTGGGATTTTCAATGCACCTGCAACATTCATGAGAGTTATGAATGATGTGTTGAGACCATTCCTTGATGATTTTGTCATAGTCTACTTGGATGATATTCTAATTTTTCAATAAAGAATTGTGAAGAGCATGTCAAACATGTTAAACAAATTTTAGATGTCTTAAAGAAAGATAAATTGTATTTGAAGATGTCTAAGTGTGAATTTGGAAAAAACTCTTTGATATATTTGGGTCATATTGAAAGAGGGGGTGAATTTAAGGTTGATCTCTCAAAATTTGAATTCATTGTGACTTTGCCTAAACCCAATAATGTAACAAAGGTTAGGAGATTTCTGGGAGCAACTCAATATTGGAGAAATTTTATTTCTAACCTTTCATCTATTTCAACTCCACTACATACTTTGACAAGTGTGAAACAAGTATTTCAGTGGGGAGGCAAGCAACAAAAATCCTTCGACACATTGAAAGAAAAAATAAATACAACACTAGTTCTTGCACTTCTAGATCTTAAGCAACCATTTGAGATTCAAATCGATGCAAGTGATTATGCAATGAGAATTTTTTTGATGTAGCATGGTAAGCCTATTCATTATCATTCAGAAACCTTTACCAATGCAGTAATTAACTATCCAACTTATGATAAAGAGTTGTATGGTTTGGTACAAAGCATGAAAAGATGGAAGCATTATTTGATGGGTAAGGAAATGATTATTGATACTGACCATCAACCTTTGCAATATTTACAATCACAAAGCAAGCTACAATGAGATAGACATTTCAGGTGGATGGGATTTCTACAATAGTTCCAATTTGTAATCGGGTACAAGAAAGGTATATACAACAAACTTGCTGATATGTTGTCAAGGCCTATTGTTAATGCACCTATCATTCTTAAGAATAAACCAATCATGCATGAAAATTATATTGAAAAATATCCCCAAGATGACGATTTTAAATATTTTTATGCACCTTTGATTCAAGGAAATCATGTTGAAGAGTTGGATTATCATGTTCATAACATGTTGTCATATCATATTGGAAAGTTATGTGTTCCACAAGGTGAACGAGTCAATGTAATAAGGGAAGCCCACACCTCTCTTATTGTTGGTCACTTTGGTGTAAGAAAAACAGTTGCACAATTACTTAAGTATTTTTATTGGCCTCGCATGAATGAAACTATTTCAAGATATGTAAAAGTATGTTCTATGTATGCTACTAGCAAACCAAGCAATAGAAAGTTGGGTTTGTACACTCCACTTCCTATTCCTTCTCGTCCTTGGTAAAGTATTTCTATGGATTTTTTAGGGGGACTACTAATTCCAATGAAAGGTCATGATTATCTTTATGTTGTTGCGGATCGTTTTAGCAAAATGTGTGTGTTGATGTCATATAAGAAACAACTTACAAGTAAACAAGACACAAATATGTTTTTCAATAATTTATGGGTACACTTTGGGTTTCCAACTTCTATTATTTTTGATTGAGATTCTCGATTTGTCAGGAAATTTTGGTCAAGCTTATGGGAACTCATGGACACCAAGTTGAAGAAGAGAAAAACATTTCATCCAAAAATCGATGGCTGAATAGAAGTGGTACACAAAACAATAGTACATATTCTTCGTGAATATTGCAACAAGCATCCTAAGCTTTGGGGTAAGCACTTACATTACATCCAACATGCCTACAATAGAGCCAAGCATTCTTCGACTCAAACATCTCCATTCGAAGCATTTTTGAGATATTTACCAAAATACCCCTTAGATTTTATCTTTGGTAAAGATGTTGTCATGGATGGACACAATGATATAGACAAAGCCAAGCACTTGAACATATTCAGTTGGTGTATCAGATGGAACATGAAAGGTTGCAGAAGAGTCAAGCCAAGTACAAGGCGATACATGGCAAGCATTGTGTTGACCACAACTTCCAGGTGGGAGATCAAGTTTGGCTATATATCAGCAAGGAAATACTTCAAGGTGAAGGTAAAAATATCAAGCCAATTAGATATGGTCCTTTAAAAAATATTGGAGAATATTGGTAATAATGCTTTCCGATTAGATTTTCCAAAATATATGTAAATTTATGCTTTTGTTAATGTGGAAAACTTGAGATTATATGTAATATTTCCAAATGGGGAAAGCAAGAATATAGTGCATAAAATGAAAGCAACAGCAAATATTTAACACATGAGACCATGAGACCAATATGGAGTCATAAAATTATGTATTAAAGCAACAAATCAATACAAAATAATGATGCATAAATCATATACAATGAGGAAACAAGCCTCCCATAAGCAATCACTCCCAAATATGAGCTGCTGTTACAATACAAAATGCCGGAGAGAAACTACAGCGTTGTCATATTGAGTATAAATATATCTAGAGATGATACAATGATATAAAAATACTGATATAGGCCCCAATAGAGTCTAGACATACATATCTGGGCACTAGATCAACTTTCCAAGACAACCTAAGAGGGTTTCTGGAAAATGCACACAATGTGCCAATGTAAGCTACAACCCTATGGCTGACGGTAAGCTGCAAAAATAGAAATGAGAAGATATGGTTGAAGCTAATGTAGAAACTAAATATCTTCTCCAATAGATCCTCCGGATGAAATAATGGCTCCTCCACTCAAGAAATCACCTCCCAAAACAACCACTGCAACTACCCCTGCAAATTCTCCCTAAAATAATGCAGATCTGGGCTCAAACTGCATTGTAGGGGATAAATACTCCTTAGTCTGCTGCTAAATATGTCAATAAAGCTCAAGGGGCTTCTTTACAGGCCTTCCAATGGATGGAAACCTTCCTCCACTGCAAAACTATCTCTAAAGACACCCAAAATGGTTCTCCACTGCTACACCCTGCAACACAACACAATATTTTGCAGAAACTGCGCTGATGAAGAAAGATGTTGCTTGGCCTTAAGCCTAAGTGTGGAGATGAAGTGAAATGCTCCTCTAAGAGGCCTCTCAAGGAAAGAGATGGGATTCCCTCTCGGGAACACCCTGTGCTTAACAACACTGCAAACTCAACTATACAACTGAAGAATTCCAAAAGTATAAACTGAACATATACAAAATAATAAGCCAAAAACATAACCAATATGGCTCCCATCCGCTTCCTTATATAAGTTATGAGATTTCTTACCCTTGGCCCCACTCAATTAGGTCATTATCTTCATGCAATAAATCTCCCTCCAAAAATGCGTTATTCCTCATTTAATGTCCACTCCTCCATAACAACGCTGTTGATTTGGTCAACGTTGACCTATTCAACATGATCCAACCCCTGTTCATACTCAAAGGTGATTTATTTAGCCTCTTAGAAGGTCTCCTTTCACACTTGAAGTGTTTTTATTGCTGCTAAGGATATTTATGGGCCTCCCTACCCATTTATTCACCTGCCTAGTGATAAAATAATCTATAATATTCCATTTAGCTAAAAGCTAAATTTTAGGAATATTACAGTCCTCCCCTCCAAAATGTTGCTTGTCCTCAAGAAACGGTAAAGGTGGAGAAAAATTCCTCCCGTCCTCTTGTGGCCTCCTCATCAATAGTCCCCACCATGGATTCAGATATTCTACAATAAATCTGTTTCCCAATGGTTCCTCCCAAATGTGCAAGTTGGTCTTTGGTGGGTAAACCAAATGGCTCTCATCATGAGAAAATGGAAGGTCTATACAGGATCCTCCTTGCTATCCAATGGCCTCTTCAAGATAGGAGTAATGACAAGCATAAGGGATCTCATTCCCAAAGAGGGACTCCCATCTCCATGCTATCATCTAAATGAAATGAATCACCTTCTTGCATGGTAATTGATAGAAAATTTTCTCCCAAATGTTCATGAGAGGCATATCCCAAGTGCTCCAAAAAATCATATGGCTCACCTTATAAAGAAACAAGTGATTTACTGTAGTGGCCATATCATCTCCTATGCTCCCCTTGAAGCATGAAGCATAAATGGTGTGGGAATTTTCATTCCCCATGGACACATCCAAACAATGTGCCTTCCCTCCAATCATGTTCACAACAATGATAAGAACATCATCAACATATGGAATCACAATCAAAGTCATGCTAGCTGCCATGTGTAGTAAAGGAGAATGAAAATGGTCTCTCATGTGCAACCATCGTAGTTTTTCTCCTAACTGCCATAGAACATGATATAACAAGTGTTTTCCCCACCACTTGTTTGCTACCCAATTCTTCTCGCATGCTTGGAGAAGGTGTATAATGGTTGATGTTAATGAATCACACCATGAAGAATACATCATATTTCCAAAATATTCTAGGGAATGGTTAACATCATCATTGCTCATGGCCCCAAGTAGCCCATGAAGCCAATAAGAAAGAGTGCCCCCTCTTGGAGCAATGCCCTACACATGAGTGGTAAGAAAATTCAAGTACATAGTAAATATATCATGATGATCATAAATACAATCCTTACCATACACTTGTTTTAAACTAGTGAGGTAGCTCATGGATGAGCTCCCTCTCACACCCAGTGAGTAAGGAGGTGGTGATGATAACTCTTCCCAAGAGTTATGTTTCTCCTCACCCTCCAAAAAATACATGCACTTCCTCATATGAGAGTGCATCTTCTCTTTGAAGTCTTCCCACATGAATTCCTCCAAGATAGTATGGTATGTTCTAATGAAACTAGTGGGATTGGAAAGCAAGATCTCATACGCTGCATGTAGTAGTTTATCCTTGAACTTTGAGTCTCTATTCAAGTAGATCTAATTATGAAAATACATGACTCCATCAACCACTATTTATCTCCCATATATCACTTTCCCATCAAGAACCTTACATGTGAAGAGGTTCTTGGAATATTCCACCAATAGTTGGGACTCCCAATATGGATTTAGGCTTCCCAACAATGACAACGCTATAGAAATCTGAAATGAAGTATCTGTCACATCATAACTCTCATCTTTGACATGCTCAATGCCAACGCTACATGTTGGAGTAATGTTACCCCACTTTTGCTGCCTCTCTTGCAGCGAGTTTTGCCCAAGACAAGATTGGAGTACATGGAAGTCAACCTCCTCTTGAAAGGTATCTCTCCTCCAAAACTTCCATAGTTTTTCCAATGCATGCAAGAGTGTTAATAACCTCTTGTCATATTCAGAAATATTCCTCATGTTTGGAGGTATCATTTGTTGCACCAAGGCTATGGAGTGGCCATTTGACACCATGCTCATGTCATCATATATTTCTAAATAATTTTTCAGCGCAAATAGCTGAGTGGGAGATAGTAATGTCCATATCAAAAAATTGTTCAACCCTCCTTTGAACCCATTAAAGGTCCTCTGCGCTGTGCTAGCTCCTCCCAAGGCTTCTTCCCTAGCCAAATGTATCAAGGCTGCCCCATGTTGAGAGAACTCTCTATTAATCTTCCAATCAGGGGGTCTCCATGGTGGAATGCCTCCATGTAAAGAGAAATCAAATCTGAAGTAGACTGTATAGGTGAGTGGACTGATTTGCCCCTTCTTTCACTGCATAAATTAGTCTCCTTCTTCTGTATATAAACCCCTTGAAATAAACAAGGGTGCATGCTCCCCATCCTTTGATGTTGATCCACCTTTTCTTCTCCTTCTTTGATCAAGGTGTTACTGCCCATCACTACTATCACATGATGCTCCTTGGGAACATTTTGCAAAGATGCAAAAGCTCCTCCAATTGAAGCAATAGCTTCATGCCCATCCCCATGGGGTGATGGTTCTTCTTCTGAAGTGACAATGCTGTTACTTATTATAGTTGAGAATACCTCATCAACCATGAGAGACCCCAGATCTTGGTATTCCCTTGAAGGAGGAATCTCCATGTCTTATCTTTGAGAAGAAATCTATTCCTGCAATGGGGATCTTACCCTTGGCAAGGTATCATACAAGTTTTTATCCCCCTTGATAGAAACCTGAAGTGGAGTTGGTGCAATGGATCTTTCCAACTCATGCAAAGGTTTTGAATGTTTATGTTTTGCTATCTCACTCAAAGATGTTTCAGATTGTTTTACATCAAATATCGTCACTAATCTCTTAGTGAATATTGCATAAGTAGCTATACTTGAATGATTAAATGAAGAGGATTCATAAAACCACCAAGTATGAGCCTTACCTTCAAGATGCAGCGCTGCTATCCTAAGGGCTTCCATTTTTGTAACTTGATGTAGATGCAAATATGAATCTAGCTGATCTATCCAATCCTTGGCTGTGCATGTGGAGGATCCCTCAAAATTTGGTAGAAAGAATCTACCTCTTCTACTTCTGTGGTGATTGCTGGATATTATTTCCTCCTTGAGTTTTCAAAACCCGTGGAATTTCAAGCGCTCCTTGAATCTCCAAGATTGAGATTCATACTCTTGAAGGTAGTCACTCAAAGTCTCCTCCTTTGCTGCATCTTCTTCCTCCATCTCTCTTGTAGTAAATATGGGCATAATACTGCGTTGTGGATCAAAATGTGTGGCTGAATGCTCACACCCATCATGTAAATATATAGAGTTCGCTTCATATTCAAACCCCTTTGGAGATTCTCTCCACATCTCCCTTATCATCTTCTTGATATCTTCATGAATGCTTTGCATAGTTTGAAAAAGAAGTTTTGAGAGCCCCTCTTCCTTCCTTCCTCCAAATAATGGAGTCTTGCCTTTGTTTCTTCTGTACATCTCCTCTTATTTGTGAGAAGCTTCTCCTTATGGTGACATATTGGCTGAATGCACAGGCTGAGCCAAGATTATGCTCTGATACCACTGTAATATTCCCAAATGGGGAAAGCAGGAATATAGTGCATAAAATGAAAGCAACAAAAAATATTTAACACATGAGACCATGAGACCAATATGGAGTCATAACAATATGTATTAAAGCAGAAAATCAATACAAAATAGTAAGTAATAAATCATATACAATGAGGAAACAAGCCTCCCATAAGCAATCACTCCCAAATATGAGCTGCTGTTACAATACAAAATGCCAGAGAGAAACTATAACACATTAATTTTGAGTATAACTACAGCTAGATATGATACAATGATATAAAAATAATGATATAGGCCCCAATAGAGTCTAGACATAAAAATCTAGGCACTATATCAGCTTTCCAAGACAACCGAAGAGGGTTTCTGGAAAATGCACACAATGTGCCAATGTAAGTTGCAACCCTAGGGTTTAAGGTATGCTGCAACAAGAGAAATGAGAAGACATGGCTGAAGCTGATGTAGAAACTACATATCTTCTCCAATATATCCTCTGGATGAAAGAATGGCTCCTCCACTCAAGAAATCACCTCCCAAAGCAACCAATGCAACTACCCCTGCAACTTCTCCCTAAAATAACACAAATATGGGCTGAAACTACACTGTAGGGGATAAATACTCCTTAGCCTACTGCTAAATATGTCAATAAAGCTCAAGGGGCTTCTTTACAGGCCTTCCAATGGATGGAAACCTTCCTCCACTGCAAAAATTTCTTTGAAGACACCCAAAATGATCCTCCACTGCTGCAGCCTGCAACACAACACAATATTCTGCAGAAACTATGCTGATGAAGAAAGTTGTAGCTTGGCCTTAAGCCCGAGTGTGGAGATAAAGTGAAATTCTCCTCTAAGAGGCCTCTCAAGGAAAGATATGGGATTCTCGCTCGGGAACACCCTATGCTAAACAACACTGCAAACTCAACTAAACAACTGAAGAATGCCAAAAGTCTAAACATACCATATACAAAATAATAAGCCAAAAACATAACCAATATGGCTGCCATCCTCTTCCTTATATAAGTTATGAGCTTTCTTACCCTTGGCCCCACTCAATTAGGTCATTATCTTCATGCAATTAATCTCCCTCCAAAACTGCGTTACTCTTCCATAACAACGCTGTTGATTTGGCAAAGTTGACCTATTCAACATGATCCAACCCCTGTTCATACTCAAAGGTGCTTTATTTAGCTTCTTAGAAGGTATCCTTTCACACTTGAAGTGTTTTTATTGCTGCTAAGGAGATTTATGGGCCTCCCTATCCATTTATTCACCTACCTAGTGACAAAATAATCTATAATATTCCATTTAGCTAAAAGATAAATTTTAGGAATATTACATTATATGAGCCTCCTATGATTGAAGATAAAGGATAGAATCTTCACATTCCATCCATATAATATTTCCCCCTTGAATACTTAGAATAATTGTAACAAGATACTATCCTTTCCAGGAGGATAAGGACTTCACGCAGAGGCATCATGGAGTATCTTCATGTGGGGGTCAAAGGAACTTATCCAAGTAAAGCTAGGTGGATTGATATAAGAAAAGAAAGGGAGTTTTACTCTCACTTAATTCCTGATTAAAATAAAGGCTTTTGGTGGTCCAAAAGCTTCCAATGGGGATGAATGATCTAGAGGATTACAAATATGCTAAAAAATCAAAGTTCTCAAAATTGCTCGAACACAGTCCAAATTGTAGTGCTCGTCATCCTGATTCCAAAGCTGCTTGAATTGTCTCAATCCCATGTCTTACGAGAAAGCTAATATGTTTTGGATTTATTGCCCAAAAACTAAAAATTAACTTGTAGGGTTGACTAGGATGCTGACTGGGAAATCTGTAAAATGATGTCATTGGCTGACTGTGTAGGGTACGGTGTCATACAGACCAATCTGAGAGTGACATGTGGCAGGGTCATACTAGGTTGTAAATTTGCTATTAGTTGATTGGTTGTCGAAGTGGTCTAATTACACGATGCCACATGGCCCAATAGGAGGGCACAACGTGACCCTCTACAATTGGTAAATTTTTTTATAACAGGGTCGTAGGGCCTTGACATGGTTCGACACCAAGACCTCCTGCAGAGTAATACCATATCTTACTTTCAAGCCACATTAATAGTTCTTATTGTGTATAAAGTTGCCGATTTATTTAAAGTCATGTAATGACGCGTTTGGGGGAGAGGGGTCAGGTGATTATCCATGGCCCTAGGTCATATGGACACCACAGGACCATGGTGGTGGCAAATAATAGTAGGGTGGGTGGTTAGCACTATCCCTGGGCCATATGGGACACCTATGACTAAAAAAGATCTGGTCATATAAACAACCACATGAACAACGAATTCCAGAGTGGGGGCTAAGGCGTCGGGGGCGAGCGATTAGCCGAACCCTCGACCACATGTGCCATACGACCACCTATAAGGGCTAAATATTCAGTGCGAAGACCATACTAGCGCGATTAAATAAGAGACATTTTGCACCAATTTCGGCAGGAATTTCGTCGGTTCTAGGCGAATTCGTCACTCAACAGTTAGCATAAAGGCTAAATACGTAGAATTGTTATCCAATTTTGTAGAATTGTAGGAAAAACAATAAAACTTTGTTCCTAGAATCATATCTTGTTCATTTTTTGACCTTTTTGAGCTCAAGAAGAGCCTAGATATGGGTTTTTTAGCATTTTGGACACAATGACAATGTCATTTTTGAAATTTGAGCTATGTAAATTGATGTAGTTTCATATTTGAACATATAATTTAAAGACACAACATTGGAAGCTGGAATCATAGATGTATTCTAGGAGGGGTGAACTTCGTCATCAGATTTTGTTTGTGTGATGTTGTTCATGGTCTATTTTTCTTTGTTTTATTTATGAAAAATTAACTAAAAACACTAAGTTTATGTGCTTTTTCAAATCGATCCATTTCCCACAAGACATAAAATTGCTTGTAAATTTTTTATGAAACCTCTATGTTTTTAATTTCATATTAATTAAACAACATTTATATTCTCAAATATGGAAATAAAGGCCTTCTTAGACCATACTATTATTAACTCTTTACTTCGAAAAAAGACAAATTAATATGGCCATTCTGGAGTGAAAACACAAATTGTCAAAATAACCAATGATTATAAAGCTTTACAACTTTCTATGAAACAAAATACAAGAGATATGGAATTTAGAGACCTAATGCAAATTTCATTAAGTGATATCCAAAATATATAATCAACTAAAATAGGAGAATTTGCTCGACATAACAAAGAAAATGAGAATAGAAGAGTTAGAGAATTTAAAGATAATGTTGGTAGAAAATCCCAATAATGTTGAATATGTTCAAGAATTGGTGAAATATATGGATACATATATCCCTGCATTCAAGTTAATGCTCAATGTTCCAAATTTGGAGAATGCGTAAACTCCATAATTATTAGTAGTGTGATAGAAAAAGGATATAGTGTTAAGTCAAATGATATAGTAAAATAAACAAGTGGAAAATTATGACTAAAAGGTTGAAGCATTTACCAAAGAAAAAAAAAAACATATATGTTAAGGTACTTCATCTGCACCAGCAACACCAATAGATTCATTAGAGGAGTTAAAAAAATCTTTCTGATCTAAGTTTAAGGGAAGTTGAAGTAGAAAAGTCAAATGATATAGATAAATAAACAAGTGGAAGATTGTGATAAAAAATTGAAACATTAACCAAATAAATGATAGAACATATCTATTGAGGTGCTTTATCTGCACCAATAATACTAGTAGCCATCATAAGAGTTAAAAAAAATATTTCTGATCTAAGTTTAAGGGAAGTTAAAGAGAAAAATGAAATTTTTATTATTCAGATAAAAATTTACATCATATATGCCTATGCATTTCATATGTGGTATAATCATCCATAAGGGCCATAGTGTTAATTGTCTAATAAAGTCTCCTTTGTACACAATTTACAAAAATCAACACTCAAAAGTGTCACTAAAACTGATGCAGGGGCATTAGACACTAGCCAACAATGTAGGAGTTTTGTCCACATGTTGTGGCTAGGAGGGATCAAAATCATTCGAATTGTAGCAGCAAGGTGTCAATACCTTAGCTGTCTGTCGCATTTAGATCAGTTAGAGTCAGTAGAAGTCGAATAGTTTTGGTTCAGTCCATCTATCCTGTTCAGTTATTCGAATAATGTAATTAGGTTTTTGTTAGAGTATAAATGGTCCTCACCAAGGAACCGAAGAGACACATAATAATACATATAAATTGTATCCCCCGGATGTATTGAGGGGAGGAGATTTCCGCAGTAAAAGTTGGTGTCAAGCAATTTCTTCCTGTTGAATAAAACATAGTGTTCATCGATTATCTAATTGTCTTTGAATTGATCTTTGTGTGAGAGTTTGTTTAATTGCAAGGTGGTTGAAACGCCATTCTGTGTATAATTATTGAATAGAATTTCCGTGTAATCTCCGCATGCCTCTCTGTCCATTATTAATCGCAGATTTCTTTTGAATTGTCAGAACAAGCTCTGTTGAAATAAATCCCTGTAAGAGGCCATAGTCGAATGTATTCAGTCCTTGTGACAGACTTACATTGTGTCCAAACCGTCTCTAAGAATGAATTCGTAGAGATGTTTTCCGCAAGCTCTGGTTGTGAATACCCTTCTCACAGAGAAATAAGTTTAGTTGTGAACTGAGAGTGTTGCGCCGAGAGTTTAACCTGATTTTAATGAACTGGAGTGAATAGGAAGCAGGGTGTTAACCTCGGTTTAACCTACGGTCACTTATTGTGCAAAAGCTGGAAGCGGTTTTGATCACACCGCCTTTACATGGTAAGTAGTATTTCCAATTTGAACACGATCAATGCCATATGCTGACACGTGGCCTTAAGCGGTTTAGAGATACCGCCCTCATCGCATGCCATCACGCATTAACTGTCGACTGTGGACTCAGCGTGATATCGACGTATGCCATCTGATCAGGAGGCTGGCCATCGAACGATTATCGCACTCAGATATGCTCGAAGGATAACCTAAGGTATGGTGTGGGTATTTAATTAACTCCCGTCGATTGTATATGTGGGGCCGAGGCCTAAAATATATTAACGTGTATTATTGGATTAATACATCAAATTTCCCGATGGTTGGACTTAGGATTATCGTGGTTTGTATTGCAGAGTCATAAGGTTGTTGATATCATACCAAGAGGACCTATGTTGTGATTTCATTGCATTTCATATGATTTATATGCGCGGAATTAGAATACCAAGGACAACATAGATATATATGTGAAGGATTATAGTCCAAGTTGCTTAACGTATTTATTTGTCAATTTCTCTGAAATTGATAAATAAAATTATATAGGAGTTGAGAAATGAACTAAATCCATTCAAGAGAAATGCTAACAGAGCTGCATTAGAGACCCGCTCTCCTTGGGGGTTAGACTTTCAATTTTGTTGCTGTCAATTGTGGTATCAGAGCTGTTCTTGAGTTGTCTTTGAAGAGAATTAACATGGCTATCTGAGTTGTTAGAGGTGCTGGCAGAAGGAGAGGCAGACCTGTTGCCAATGCAAAAGTGTTGAAGACCTTGTAGAGGGTCCAAGCCAGATTGGGTGCCATGGAGCTAGGACAGCCCAGAGATCCTGAAGACATCAGTGAACCTGAAATAGAAGAAGCTGAAGAAAATGCTGAGAGTCCTCCTGACATGAGGCTCCTCAGAATTGTTCTGGGGTCTGCAGTTAAGCCTAAGATTGAAGTGTCAAGTTTTGCAGGAGGACTAAATCCAGAAGAGATGGCGGACTGGATTAATGAAATGAACAAGTTTTTTGACTATGAAGAAATGAGCGAGGATAAGAAGGTCAAGTTTGCAGTAACAAAGCTGAAGGGACATGCTGCACTTTGGTGGGATGGAGTGCAGGCAGAAAGAAGGAGAGCTGGAAAACAACCTATCAAAAGGTGGACTAGAATGGTGGCCAAGCTAAAAGGTAAATTCTTGCCTAGTGATTATCAGCTAACATTGTTTAGGCAAATGCAGAACCTGAGACAGAGGTTGCTGATAGTCAAAGAATATACAGAAGAATTCTATAGAGTAAGCATAAGAGTTGGGAAATTTCAAGACACACCAGAGAAAACTGCCAGATATGTGAATGGTCTCAAGCTGGATATCCAAGATGAAATTGGTCTTCTGTCTCCTAAGATAGTTGAAGAGGCCTATTAGATGGCCTTGAAAGCAGAGGAGAAGCTCCTGAGGAAGCAATCTGCCAAAGGGAGAGGTACTTTCCGTGGAAAGGGAAGTCAGGGTGGTAGAGGAAAGCCTACTACACCTAGAGATGGAGCTAACAGTAGCTCACCCCAAAATGCATCTACAGAGGGTGATGCAAGAGGCAGAAGGGGTTCTTACAGAGGAAGAGGAGGCAGAGGCAGAGGTAGAGAATTTAGGTGCTATAGATGTCATCAAGTGGGACACAAGCATTATGAGTGCCCAGAGAATATGGGTGCTGGTCCAAGAAATACTATTGTTGCTTAGGCTGGAGAAGAGGCAACAATTGAAGAGGAAATTTTACCAGAAAAGAGAGAATCCTTGGTGGTTAATAAGGTCCTATTGAAACAAGCCAAGGAGGTCACTGAGCCTACACAAAGGAAGACTTTGTTTAGGATCATATGTAAGGTCCAGGGGAAGTGTTGCCAGCTAGTCATTGATAGTGGCAGCACAGACAATTTGGTTTCCACTGAGGTGATAGAGAAGTTGAATCTGAAGACAAGGGAGCATCCAACTCCCTAAAGGGTGTCCTGGCTACATAAAGGGCACCACCTGATTGTAAAGGAACAGTGTGAGATAGAGCTGCAAATGGGCAACTACAAAGACAAAGTCCTGTGTGATGTGATGCCCATGGATGTGTGTCACATACTGCTGGGTAGACCTTGGTAGTTTGACAGAGCAGCAGTGCATGATGGCAAGAAGAACACTTACAAGTTCTTCAAAGATGGGGTATATCATAAATTGATACCCATGGAAGAAGGAGAACCATCAAGAAGAGTAGCTGATCCAAAGACCTTGTTGCTGAGCGGGAAGGAGTATCTACAACAGATTGAAGAAGAAGAGGTAAGCTTTGATTTAGTTTGCAAACCTAAGGTAGTTCTTACTTCTACAAAAATTTCTAATTTGCCAATAGAAATCCAAGAGATGTTAGACAGTTATTGTGACATTGTTGTGGATGATTTACCTGATGAGCTGCCCCCTGCAAGGAAGATCAGCCATCAGATAGATTTTGTCCCTGGTTCAAATCTACCAAATAAGGCAGCCTACAGAATGACTCCCATAAAAAATGAGGAAATCAGGAAACAAGTACAGGAATTGGTGGACAAGGGGCTAATCAGAGAAAGTTTGAGTCCATGTGCAGTACCAGCAGTATTGAGCCCAAAGAAAGATGGAGGCTAGAGGATGTGTACTGATTCTAGAGAAATCAATAAGATAAAAATCAGGTACAGATTCCCCTTGCCCAGAGTTGAGGATTTAATGGATTGTTTGAGTGGTGCTAAATATTTTTCAAATATAGATTTAAAAAGTGGATATCATCAGATTAGAATAAAAGAGGGTGATGAGTGGAAAACTGCCTTTAAAACGAATGAAGGACTGTATGAATGGATGGTAATGCCTTTTGGGTTGTCAAATGCACCTAGCACTTTCATGAGACTTATGAATGAAGTGTTGAAAGAATTCATTGGTAAATTTGTGATAGTGTATCTGGATGATATATTAGTTTTTAGCAAAACTAAAGAAGAGCATCTAAGGCATATTAATTATGTCTTGAAGAAGTTGCACCAAGAGAAACTACTGATAAACTTAAAGAAATGTTCATTCATGAAGGAATAGTTGGTGTATTTGGGCTTTGTTATCTCTGCAGAAGGATTGAAGACAGACCCAGAAAAGGTTAAGGCAATTGTGGAATGGCCTTCACCCAGAAATGTTTTTGAGGTAAGAAGTTTCCATGGACTTGTCAGTTTTTACAGGAAATTTATAAGAAACTTTAGTAAGATTAATGAACCCATCATTGAGACAATAAAAAAGAGCAAATAGCCATTTAAATGGACTGCTAAAGAAGAAAGAAACTTTAAAATTTTGAAGCAAAAGATAAATGAAAAGCCTGTTTTAATTCTGCCTGATTTTACTAAACCATTTCAAGTGAAGTGTGATGCCAGTGGAGAAGCCATTGGAGCTGTGCTGAGTCAGGATGATAGGCCTGTAGCTTCTTTCAGTGAAAAGCTGAATGACACCAGAAGGAAGTATTCCTCTTATGAGAAGGAATTCTATGCAATTGTTCAAGCATTGAAAAAGTGGAGGCATTATTTGATGTCCAAATAATTTGTATTATACTCTGATAATAATGCCTTGCAGTACATTGTACAACAACCCAAGTTAAATCATAAGCATGCCAAATGGGTTGAGTATCTCCAAATTTTTAACTTTGTTTTGAAACATATAAGTGGCGAAGCAAATAAAGTAGCTGATGCTTTGAGTAGGAGGCACATGCTTGTTCAGGAATCCAATTTTGAAGTTGTAGCATTTGATTTTCTCAAAGAACTGTATAAAATAGATTCAGATTTTAAGGAAGCATTTGAAGCATGTTGTAACCCTATTCTAACAGATAGAAGCCAGTGGCTGGATTATTTCTTGCAGGAGGACTTACTATTTAGAAGAAACCAATTGTGTGTACCAAAATGTTCCATGAGAGAAAATTTGATCAAGGAGAAGCATAGTGGTGGACTTGCTGGGCACTTTGGCACTGATAAAACATATGAGTAGCTGAGTCACTTCTATTATTGGCCCAAGATGAGAGTAGAAGTGGACAAGTTTGTGAAAAATTGCAAAATCTGTCAACATGCCAAAGGAAGGAGCCAGAATGCAGGATTGTACACTCCCTTGCCTATTCCAGACAGGCCTTGGGACATGGTGAGTATGGATTTTGTTCTAGGGTTTCCCAAGACTCAGAGAGGGAATGATGCAGTCTTTGTTGTAGTAGACAGATTTTCTAAAATGGCACATTTTATTCCATGTTATAAAACTAGTGATGCCACCCATGTTGCTATCTTGTTTTTCAAGGAAGTTGTTAGGTTGCATGGTTTGCCCAAGAGTATTGTTTCAAACAGAGACACCAGATTTGTGGGCCATTTTTGGAGGACACTGTGGAAGAAAATTGGTACCAAACTGAGTTTCAGCTCAACTTATCATCCTTAGACTGATGGAAAAACTGAGGTAGTGAATATTAGTCTGGGAAATTTGTTGAGAAGTCTTGCAGGAGAGCATCCCAAGTAGTGGGATCATATTTTCCCCCAGGTAGAATATGCATATAATGACTCACCGAATAGAAGCACAGGGCAGATTCCATTCCATATTGTTTATGGAATGCACCCCAGAGGGATATAAGAGTTAAGAAATCTGGGAAAGGCAGAACTGAGGAGTGCTGACGGTGAGGAATTTGCTTCAGAAATCCAAGCCGTACATGAGCAAGTGAAACAACAGCTACAAGGCAGAAACATCAAATACAAAGGCAGAGCAGACCAGAACAGAAGAGAAGTCCATTTTGAAGTAGGAGTTCTGGTTTTGGCACACTTGAGAAAGGAGAGATTCCCAAAGAAGCAGTATAACAAACTGAAGTTCAAAAAGATTGGGCCATGCAAGATACTTAGAAAGTTTTTTGCTAATGCTTATGAGATTGAATTGCCTCCTGATGTTGGAATATCTCCCATTTTTAATGTTGCAGATTTGTACAAGTATGAAGATGATGGTGCAGAAGAGGGACCAACAGACAAGGAACATATTGAGTGGGCAAAGCAACTACCTCCAGCACAACCACTGCAGCCAGAGAAGATATTAGATAAAAGAGTGTTCAAGAAGACCAGAGGACAAGAGTACTTTCAGTACTTGTGGAAGGACCAACCAGAGGAGGATGCCACTTGGATGACTGAAGGAATGTTGCAGAAAATAGGCAAATCAATGGAAGAACTCATGGACAGGAGTCCATGAAGGAAAATTTCCCTCGGGAGTCTGATGCAGGGGCATTAGACACTAGCCAGCAATGTAGGAGTTTTGTCCACATGTTGTGGCTAGGAGGGATCAAAATCATTCGAATTGTAGCAGCAAGGTGTCAATACCTTAGCTGTCTGTTGCATTTAAATCAGTTAGAGTCAGTATAAGTCAAATAGTTTTGGTTCATTCCATCTGTTCTGTTTAGTTATTTGAATAATGTAATTAGGTTTTTATTAGAGTATGAACGGTCCTCACTGAGGAACTGAAGAGACACATAATAATACATATAAATTGTATCCCCCAGATGTATTGAGGGAGGAGATTTCTGAAGTAAAAGGTTGGTGTCAAGCAATTGCTTCCTGTTGAATAAAACACAGTGTTCATCGATTATCTAATTGTCTTTGAATTTATCTTTGTGTGAGAGTTTGTTTAATTGCGAGGTGGTTGAAACACCATTCTGTGTATAATTATTGAATAGAATTGTCGTGTAATCTCCGCATGCCTCTCTGTCCATTGTTGATCGCAGATTTCTCTTGAATTTTCAGAACAAGCTCTGTTGAAATAAATCGCTGTAAGAGGCCATAGTCGAATGTATTCAATCCTTGTGACAGACTTACATTGTGTCCAAAACGTCTCTAAGAATGAATTCGTAGAGATGTTTGCCGCAAGCTCTGGTTGTGAAGACCCTGCTTACAGAGAAATAAGTTTAGTTGTGAACTGAGAGTGTTGCGCCGAGAGTTTAACCTGAGTTTAATGAACCAGAGTGAATAGGAAGCAGGGTGTTAACCCCAGTTTAACCTACAGTCACTTACTGTTCAAAAGCCGGAAGCGGTGTTGATCTCACTGCCTTTGCACGGTAAATAGTATTTCCAATTCGAACGCAATCAATGTCGTATGCTGAAACATGGCCTTAAGCGGTTTGGAGATACTGCCCTCATCGCATGCCATCACGCGTTAACTGTCAACTGTGGACTCAGCGCGATATCAACGTACGCCATCTGATCAGGAGGCTGGCCATCGAATGGTGATCGCACTCTAATATGCTCGAAGGATAACCTAAGGTATGGTGTGGGTATTTAATTAACTCCCATAGATTGTATATGTAGGGTCGGGGCCTAAAATATATTAACGTGTATTATTGAATTATTACATCGCATTTCCTGATGGCTGGACTTAGGATTATCGTGGTTTGTATTGCGGAGTCATAAGGTTGTTGATATCATACCAAGAGGACCTATGTTGTGATTTCATTGCATTTCATATGATTTATATGTGCGGAATTAGAATACCAAGGAAAACATAAATATATATGTGAAGGATTATAGTCCAAGTTGCTTAACGTATTTATTTTTCAATTTCTCTGAAATTGATAAATAAAATTATAGAGTAGTTGAGAAATGAACTGAATCCATTCAAGAGAAATGTTGACAGCGCTGCATTAGAGACCCGCTCTCCTTGGGGGTTAGACTTTCAATTTTGTTGCTGTCATACAACATAATGGAAAAACAAGCCTTTGCCTTGGTCAAAGCCTTAAAAGACTTCAGAGTTTACATTTTACATTCCCGCATCATAGCATTTATGCCTCATTCAGTTGTAAAAGACATATTGACCCAAGATCCAGATGGAAAAAGAGGAAAGTGGATTGCTGTAATTTTAGAGTATGAATTAGAAATCAAACCCACTAAACTCATAAAAGGTCAAGGACTAGCAAGACTTATGGCTGAATCCAACTTTCAAGCTCTTGATATAAACATGTTTAATGCATTAGATGAACAGGAGGAGTTTTCAACTCCAATTATTGAAGATAATTTTTTAGAATTCATCTTGGTATGCTGATATTTTGTATGTTTTTCTTAATCTTAATGTCCCTCCTGGTTTGTCAAAAAAAAAGGCAAGATTTTTAAAGTTAAAGGTTGTAAATTACTGCATTTTGGATAAATGTTTATATTAGAAAAATTCTAGTGGATTATTGCTTAAATGTTTGCCTGAGAATGATGCAGAAAAGATCAAGCATGAGTTTCATGAAGGAGAATGTGGAGGCCACCTCTACTGGAAGTCAACTGCTAATAAAATCCTTAGAGCTGGTTATTACTGGCCCACTCTCTTTCAAGATGTACACAAAATGATTACTGCCTGCCACAAATGCCAAATTTTTGAAGGCAAAAGAAAACTGCTTCTCTTACCTTTGTAGCCAATCACTGTTGAAGCTCCTTTTTAGTAGTGGGGTCTAGACTTCATTGGGGAAATCCATCCTCCCTCATCTGCCCAACATAGATGGATCCTCACAGCAACAGATTATTTTACCAAGTGGATAGAAGCCATCCCCTCTAGGAATTCCACCGACTCAGTCATCATTTCCATCCTTGAAAACCATATACTGTCTATATTTGGCTGTCCTATGAAGATCATAACTGACAATGCTGCTGCATTTGGATCTAAAAGATGGTAAAATTCTGTCATTAATATCAGATTATATTAGGTCACTCTACAACTTATTACCCTCAAGGTAATGGGCTTGCAGAATCCTCAAATAAAATTTTGGTAAACATTATCAAGAAGTTGCTGGAATATAACAAGAAATCATGGCACAATAAGCTAGTACATGCTTTATGGGCATACAGATTGACAGTTAAGAAGTCAATTGGGATGTCTCCTTACCAGCTAGTTTATGGAACAAATGCAATATTTCCAACCAGCTTGGGAGTGCCCGTCATGAAGCTGATCCAGGAAGTACAGTCTGAAGATGATGATGTAACAAGAAGAATAAACCAGACTATACATCTACAACAAACCAGAGAGGAAGTATACATTAGAGCACAACAACTACAAGAAAACATCAAGAGGCTGTTTGAAAAAAGAACCAAGACAAGTGATTTCAAGATTGGTGATAAAGTTTTGAAATGGGATTCAAGAAAAGAAGATAAGGGAAAACATGGAAAATTTGATAACTTATGGTAATGCCCTTATTTGATACAATCTACCATTAGAAACAATGCATTTTTTTTGCAAGAGTTGTGTTATCCATGTCATCCCCCATTAAAATTTTTGGCCATCAGCCCCTCCTGAACCTTTCAAATTTCCTACCGTGGCCTAAGAAACCCTTTTTCTGCTTACCGCGGCCCTCCTCCGCATCCAAGTTTCATAATAGAAGGCCGAAAGACGCACATTGGAAATATTTGAATCCGAGCCCTTTTGGTCCTAGCCTCCTACAGGTAGTCTTTCACGTGACCCGGGCACTAGACCATGTGCAAGACCTGAAGTGCTTACCGTATATTTCCATCGGGCACAATCTCAGCCGTCCGATCGAACCCAAATCAACGCACCATAGCGCACTACCTTTGTGGCCCCCGCGCCCTAAAAACCACCACTTGAAACCGACCTGTTTATTTCGCACCACCTTTGCTGGGCAGGTGGTATTTCGCAAATCACAGCGATTCCATACGTTGCCTGCCACGCGTCCCAGGCCACTGTTCCAAAACCGCTCCATTTCGCGCGTTATCCTTCGGTCGTAGATGCGCAGTGAAATTGACGTGAGCCATTAGATTTGTGAGTCTTCATCTAACGGCCAACATTCTTCGGAGCCGCGCAGAGTTTAGTCCCCATATTAATCGTCCCGAGCCCGCCAAATCATTGCTTTTCCATGCATTCCCAGCCGTTGATCTAGTTTCAAGATCGTATGGCCCAGAATTGTTCACATATCCCGTTGATTGACCATGTCCGCCTCCACGTCTTCCCTCCCTCTTGGATTTTCGTGCACCCACGTGTCATCTGTGTTTTCCCCACCATCCATATACTACATTTACGTGTCATATTATAGTGTTTATGTTACGTATCTCCCCCTCGTGCATTCATTGTTGCCCCACTGTATTTTTCATTTCCACCCTTCATTCTTCCATCACCCTGCATCTCCTCATCGTTTCACTCAGTCCATATCACCATTCCGTGGTCACTGCTGCATCCATTACCCTTGTGTCCGGTTTTCTTTAACATGTTTGTGGGTTTTGCAGGTTGCAACGACGAAGAAATGGCCATTACTCACGACCACCATTACAAAAGCTGAGAACGCGTGACAGGACCATGTCTCAGGATGTAAAATTTATGAAAAAGATCCGAGAGCTGCTATGATATGACCACCATTAAAGAAAGCAAGGATTTAAATCTATCAAACCGTCCAGGGTCATTCAAATGCACAGGTTGAGCAGATGAAGAATTAATGGCGCAGATAGAGAATATCAGTGAAGAGCAGGGGATTAAAGAAATGAATTTAAGAACTTTGGGGCTTTTGCATAACCTTTTGGAGGCAAAGTACCAGATCAAAGACCCTGCAGATCACTAGAAAGATCTTTTCACAGAAAAAAAATGCCCTCAAGGTTTATTTCAGCCGGATTTTCTTCAGGAAAGGACAGAATGTTCATGTGAATTGCTCTCTATACCGTGTTCCTGAAGAGATTTTCTACCCAGTGCATTTATTTCTGTCAGTAGAAGAGTACGCACAGCTCAGTATGGTCATTCAGCAGTGTGGGCGCGACGGTCTTCCATCATTTTGTTTAAATTTAATCCGATTAAATGAGCATCACCTACCCCATTTTCTAGAGTTTTCAGTCTCTCCTATAAAACTCCAGAAGAAAGACATTGTAGGGGTTCCAGATTTTTATCAGAGAATTGTGCAGTGAAAGGCACTTTTGCATACATTTTGTATAAGTTCTTGTATGAGAGCTTAGAGCCCGTAGGGTCTCAGTGAGGAGGATTTCTATCTGTAATGAGGATTCTGGTCTTTGGTATTTCATAGTATGTAACTTTCTCTTATGTGTTCAATATAACATTTCATTTCATCCACTTTCTTGTATCATGTTTTGGAATGCGAGTGGCTCACTGGTTTGGTAAGGATTCATCCTAGTTGATGCCCATACTTAAATCAATCAAGCGCTTTAAATATGGCTCATGCATGATATACTGTTCCATATTCATCTCAGCCATCTTTCTGCTATATTAGTTTCTTTGGGAGGGTTCTTTTAAAACGCCATTGTCGTGTATGGATTCTTAGATTGATAAGCCCATATATGGTTCTGTTGTGTATCTGGGTATCAACCCAATGTTGACTAGTATCTTCTTAACTTTTATTTCACCACATTCACTTTCTGATATTTGATTTCTGTGGCATATTATTTGAATCGGCCCTCTTTACAGTAAATCGTCTCTTAACTGTCTGATGCTTTTGTGTTGGAGCTTTGCATCTTGTCTCTGCAACATTACTTTCCTTGTGGCAATTTCTGTAAGTTCTGGTCCCATTAAAAGTTGATTTCCTTGTTCTACAAGAGATAGCAGGAGAGTTTTGGATTGACACCCAAGTTTTATGATACACTCCCTGCTATGATAAGATGTCCTAGGCACTGGTCTATGGAAACTCTGGGCTGTCTCTAGGAGTGACAATATTTGTCGACAACATCTTTCTGGCGCCGTTGCCGAGGACGAATTTAAGAATATCAGTTTCCCTGGGCCTCAACAAATCACATTCACTCTCTAATAAGGTGAGCACAGAGAGTTGAAGAGTTGCATATCTCTCACCTTGGTGACTCCACTGTTGTTTATTTGATAAATCTATTCGTAGTCCTGGCTCCTCGCAAGCCATACCTGAGGTCAGATAAGACTAAGCCAAAGACACCTTCAGTGTCTGACCCTGAGAAGATCATACATAGAAGAAGTTGGAAAGAGAGGGGATCAGTCCGTGCTAAAAATCCTGAATTTTCTGTAGGATATTATCCATCCTCTTCTTCTCAAGAAATCCAAGTAGAAAATCCTGACCCCACTATTGGAGATACAGAATATTTTTCAGATAGCCCACTTAGAGGAGGTGTTAGAATTGAAGATATTTTTCACCCTACCCCTGAGGCCGAAGAAGTCAAAGAAGTCACCGAGGTAGCCGCTGTTAACCGTGACATATTCCCATCCACACCTCAGGCTGCTATTCAATATATTCCTATTGTTATTCATACTCCACTTCCACCTCCGCCTCTTCCTCCATTTGTACATCAAATTGCTACACAACCTCCTCTTCCTCCAATGGCTAATGTCCCAACCTTTTTGTTGAATAAATATGCCCCCCTGGCATTACCCCAAGTGTTGAATGATATGCCACAGGATTATCTGAAGATCTTGCCCAGATTCACTAGGGAAAATGAAAGTGATGCTCAGAAACATCTTGAGAATTTCTGCTCTTTTGCAGAAAAATTCAATGTAGAACACTTAGATGTAGTCTTAAGACTATTTGTGCAATTTCTGGACGGTAAAGCCAGGAAATGGTTCAAGACATTGGGAAACTGTTCCATAGCCACCTGGGACAATATGGAAAATACTTTTCTCAGAAAATGGGGAGAAAAGAAAGATCATGGATAATGTCTTACTGAGTTCAATACACTCAAGAAGAAACATAATGAAGGGGTGTCAGAATTTATCAAAAGATTTAATAAGTTGTATCTAAACCTCCCTGCAGATATGAAGCCTCATCAGAATGCTGCCAAAGTGGTTTACATAGCAGCCTTTGACTCAGACTTTGGTTTCTCTCTTAGGGAAAGGAAGCCTGCCACCCTAGATGATGCTCAGTCAGATGCTCTTGAGTTGGAAGCAAATTTTGCTTCCACTGGAAAATTAAAAGTGAAAACTGAACAAGATACCAGAAGAAGGGGGAAAGAGGAAGTATCGACTTCAAATCAGGACAGAGACCCTAACAGGATGGAGGAAATAAGCAAGATGATTAAAAAGATGGTTAAGCTAGAACTGGAGGCCAAGAATTCAGCCCCCAAGAATTTTTATAATGCTCCAAATAGAGGTTACAATCCTCAATATAGAAATCCACCCCTGCAGATATTTCCAAGGGAAACAAAGGAGCAACAAGATCAAGTACCACATCCCTTGTACTTGGATGGTCCAGAAGATAAACCTGCTGAAGATGCTGCCTATGAGGTAGAATGCCTGTTGCAAGAAGAAGAAGAGTTTGGAGACACAGAAGAAGAAGAAGTTGATCATTGTTGTAAACAATTTGAGGACTTCATGCTAGCACAATTCAATAGAAAATACGATCTCAGATCTTCAAGGAAGAGGACTCGAACTCAAGATCAAGAAGAAGAGCCTCCCCAAAAAGAAGCACATGTTCAAATGGAGCCACCAACGCAGAAAGTCACAAACAAAGGTAAGAGTCCTCTAAACAAACCTCTGCAGTCTAACGATCAAACTCCTTCTTCCTCAAAAGTAGTCACTCCCCCTAATGCTGAGTCTATATCAAAAGAAGTCAAACCTTCAGCTGAAAATAAAGAGTCAAAAGAAGTTGCAATAGAAAAGCCCACTCCTGCTTTCAATTTACAAAAAGAACTTGAGAAAGTCAAGGTCCCAGTCCCCCCGACTGAACTGTTAAAATAACCTGTTTATCAATCTCAAGTCACTTCTTTATTGTTCCCTCCTGAAGCGCCAATAATTCCAGACAATCTTAATCTTCAAGAAGAAAGACCCATGGTAGTCTTTGGCCCACATGTTGAGGAGATAGACCCCTCTACTCCTCCTTTCTATGTGTCTCTAGTGATTCATGACCTGCTGTTGCACAATTGTATGTTAGATTCTGGAGCTTCCCATAATCTTATGCCTCTGACAGTCATGGAACAACTAGGACTACAAATCACACGCCCATACAAAGACCTCTATTCATTTGATTCCAAAAGAGTTAAATGCTTGGGGATGATTAACGATTTAGTAGTCAATCTGGCCCAAATTCCAGCAAAAAGCGTAGTAATGGAAATTGTGGTGGCCGACATCCTAGCTCGCTTTGGCATGCTGTTTTCAAGGTCCTGGGGAACAAAAATTGGTGGGTCACTTAAAATAGACTTAACATATGCCACTATTCAAATTTTTGGTGGCCAGGAGAGGAGATTATACAGAGAAACCAAATTTGTCAAGATGGTGACTAAGGCTGACAGCTCAGAGAATTCACCAGTCTACAGCAAAGAAGGAGATTTCTCATGTTTAATGTTAGAAGAAGATCAAAATTTTGCTCATGAACCTTCCTTCTGCCAAATCAAGACTGAGCAGCCTTCAGGGAACCATGAAGCAGGAGTATGGACTTTACATTTTGATGGAGCAAATTCAAGAGAAGGAAACGGAGCTGGAGTATTATTGATTTCCCCTACAGGTAATTGGGTCCCACTGTCTTTCAAATTGGAATACGAAGCTACTAATAATGTAGCTGAATATGAAGCACTGCTATTGGGATTGAAAACAGCCAGGAGCATAGGCATACAGAGTTTAAAGGTTTTGGGAGATTCTGAGCTGGTGGTCAGACAAGTCCGAAATTAGTGTCAAACCAAACACCCTCGGCTGAGAGCTTATAGAAATGAAGTATGGGACATGGTGGAGAAATTTTTCTCAGCATTTAACATCCAGTTCATGCCCCGGGAGCAGAATAGAATGGCAGATTCTCTTGCTATAGCTGCCAGTACATTTCATCCTCCTAAGAATCCGCTCCTGAGGTATGAAATCGAGGTGCATTATAGACCATCAATCCCAGATAATATTAAGCACTGGCAGGTATTTGAAGATGAGGAACAAATGAAGAGATTCTTGGAAACAGTGGGAGAATTCTCTAATATGGAGATTGATGATTGTGAAGAAGAGGAGGCTGAGAATGTCTCAGAAAATTATTGGGAAGAGAAGATGGTAGGAAGTAAAGTGCTGCAGCTGAAAGGAAATGTCATCCCTAGAGGGTTGGTGCCTCTAGAAAGGTTATTTGATAAAAATGATGTCCCAGCACAGCCTAGTAAAGTGATAGAAGAAGACCAGGTAGAAGATCTAAATCTAGGTACTGAGGTTGAGCCCAAAATTGTAAAATTATCCAAGAAGGTCCCAGAGGAATATAAGGAAAAATACTTGAAATTATTTCATTCATACAAGGATGTATTTGCATGGTCGTATCAGGACCTTAAAACTTTTGATATTAGTATAATGCAGCATAAAATTCCTCTGAGGGAAGATGCAAAACCTTATAAACATAAGCTTAGACAGATAAATCCTCTCCCGCTTCCCTCCATTGAAAAAGAAATCAAGAAGCTGCTAAAGGCCAAAATAATTGTACCATTGAGGTACTCAGAATGGGTGGCAAACCTTGTCCCTGTTCGAAAGAAGAATGGAGAAATAAGGCTGTGTATGGATTTTAGGAACTTAAATAGAGCATCTTTAAAAGACAATTATCCACTCCCCAAGATGTATTACATTCTGCAGAAAGTAGTGGGAGATTCTAGGATGTCAATGATGGATGGATTTTCTGGTTATAATTAGGTGGCTGTACTTCCGGAAGATCAAAAGAAGACCGCTTTCACTACACCATGGGGAACATTTATGTATGCCAGGATGCCTTTTGGATTGATTAATGCAGGGGCCACTTTTCAAAGGGCCATGGATATTACTTTTTTTGGGAAGCAGGATAAATTTCTGGTGGTGTACCTTGATGATATTACAGTGTTTTCAAAAAATGATTATGAACACATTGAGCATTTACGAAGAACTTTTGAAAAATGCAGAAGGTATGGTCTTTCTCTTAATCCACAAAAGTCTTTATTTGCATTAGAGGAAGGCAAGATTTTGGGGCATATTGTAACTAAAGATGGGGTAAAGATAGACCCCAAAAGGGTAGAGGTCATAAATAGTATCCCTCTCCCCAGAAATAAGAAGGAAGTGCAAGTATTTTTAGGCTGGATAAATTTCCTGAGGAGATTTATTCCTAACTATGCTGAGATAGTTAGGCATATAACTGATATGATGAAAAAGAATAATGAAGTAAAATGGTCTCAGGAATCTAGAGATGCATTCACCAGGATAAAACATGCATTTACTGAAGCTCCTGTACTAGCTGGACTTGATTATACAAAACCATTTATGATCTTTTCATTTGCTTCACCTCATACAGTAGCTGGAGTGTTATTACAGAAAAATGAAGATGGATATGAGCAGCTTATTGCTTTTTTCAGTCAGGTTCTTCATGATGCAAAACTGAAGTATGATATATTGGAGAAGCAAGCCTATGCCCTGGTGAAATCCCTCAAAGCTTTCTGTATGTATATTTTACAGTCTCACATCATTACATTTGTGCCTACTACAGCTGTAAAGGATATCCTTGTTCAGGGAGACAGTGAAGGAAAAAGGGGAAGGTGGATTTCAAAAATACAGGAGTATGATCTGGACATCCGTCCAACCAAGTTGATCAAAGGACAGGGGCTTGGAAAAATTCTATCCGAATCAAACTATCAGGCTTTGGGCATAAATCTGTCTATGATAGCAAGTGGGGAGTCCGAGAATGAAAAAGAACATCAAGGACTGGAGGTAGCCACTCAGAAAGCACATATAAAATATCTCACTAGTCCATGGTATAAAGAAATAGTGGAATATCTTTTAACACTCAGCTGTCCTCCAAGTTGTGATAAAGCAAAATATAGGGCATTAAGATTGAAATCACAGAAATACATAGTTGCTAATGGGCAACTATATTGGAGAGATCCTTCAGGCATACTACTATTATGCCTCACAGAAAATGAAGTGGAAAATATAATGATAGAATTCCACGAGGGAATCTTTGGAGGACACTACAGCTGGAGGGCTACAGCTCATAAAATCCTAAAGGCAGGTTTCTACGGGCCAAAATTATTTGGAGATGTTTTTGCTTGGGTTAGAGCATGTGATAAGTGTCAAAAATTTGCTGAAAGGCAAAAATTAGCAGCTCTGCCCTTGATTCTAGTTCATGTAGATGAACCATTTCAACAGTGGGGATTAGATTTTATAGGAGAAATACATCCCCCATCAAGTGGCCAACATAAATGGATATTGAATGCCACAGATTATTTTACAAAATGGGTGGAATCCATACCTGCAAGGAATGCTACTGACACTGTCATCATAAAGTTTATCGAGGAAAACATTATATCCAGGTTTGGCTACCCTGCTAGAATAGTGACTGATAATGCACAGGCCTTCAAGGCTGCAAAATTTGTAAACTTCTGCCAGCAGTATAATATTACATTGAAGCACTCCACAACCTACTATCCACAGGGAAATGGTTTGGCAGAGTCTTCTAACAAAACTCTGGTGAGCGCCTTGAAAAAGACTATAAATGAAAATCAGAAGAATTGGGATTCTCAATTGAAATTTTCTCTATGGGCGAATAGAATCACTAGCAAGAGAGCTACTGGGAAATCTCCGTATGAATTAGTGTATGGACAAGCAGAAATGTTTCCTGTGCAGCTGGCATTACCAGTGGCACGTTTCATGCAGGAAAGTCAGGAAGAACCAGATGATATGGTCAGAAGAATCAATCAATTGGTGGAATTAGAGGAAACACAGAATCAAGTGAATCAGAGACTAACGGAATATCAAGAGAAAATGAAACATATATTTGATCAACATGCAAAAGATAGAAAATTGCAGATTGGATACCTAGTGCTCAGGTGGGATGTCAGTAGGGCTGAAAAGGGAAAACATGGCAAATTCGACCCCCTCTGGTTCAGCCCATTTAAAATTGTGGAACAGGGAGGCAATAACACGTTTATATTGGAGAATTTACAGGGTGACGTGTTGGATGCCCCTGTAAACGGCCAATTTCTAAAACCCTACTTCCAATTTTGATTCAGGTCGAGGTGGCCTGATTGTATCATATTGTATATTAATTTTTTGTTTTATTGCTGTCTGAATGGTGCGAGTGTCATAATGAATCATGAAAGGAAAAGGTTTTTGAGAGCAGAGTCCACAGGGTTTACATAAGATTATGATCAGGAGGTCTGCAGGTTCTCGACACGTTCAGGGATGAACGTGTCGTCCCCAGTTGAAGCCGATGTTATCCATGTCAGCCCCCATTAAAATTTTTGGCCATCAGCCCCTCCTGAACCTTTCAAATTTCCTACCGTGGCCTAAGAAACCCTTTTTCTGTTTACCATGGCCCTCCTCCGCATCCAAGTTTCATAATAGAAGGCTGAAAGACGCACATTGGAAATATTTGAATCCGAGCCCTTTTGGTCCTAGCCTCCTACAGCTAGTCTTTCACGTGACCCGGGTGCTAGACCATGTGCCAGACCCGAAGTGCTTACCGTATATTTCCATCTGGCACAATCTCAGCCGTCCGATCAAACCCAAATCAACGCACCATAGCGCACTACCTTTGTGGCCCCCGCGCCCTAAAAACCACCGCTTGAAATCGACCTGTTTATTTCGCACCACCTTTGCTGGGAAGGCGGTATTCCGCAAATCACAGCGATTCCATATGTTGCCTGCCACGTGTCCCAGGCCACTGTTCCAAAACCACTCCATTTCGCGCGTTATATTTCGGTCGTAGATGCGCAGCGAAATTGACGTGAGCCGTTAGATTTGTGAGTCTTCATCCTACAACCAACATTCTTCGAAGCCGCGCAGAGTTTAGTCCCCATATTAATCATCCCGGGCCCGCCAACTCATTGCTTTCCCATGCATTCCCAGCAGTTGATCTGGTTTCAAGATTGTATGGCCCAGAATTGTTCACATACCCCGTTGATTGACCAAGTCTGCCTCCACGTCTTCCCTCCCACTTGGATTTTCGTGCACCCATGTGTCATCTGTGTTTTCCCCACCATCCATATACTATGTTTACGTGTCATATTATAGTGTTTATGTTACGTATCTCTGCCTCATGCATTCATTGTCGCCCCACTGTATTTTTCATTGCCACCCTTCATTCTTCCATCACCCTGCATCTCCTCATCATTTCACTCAGTCCATATCACCATTCCGTGGTCACTGCCGCATCCATTACCCTTGTGTCTGGTTTTCTTTAACATGTATGTGGGTTTTGCAGGTTGCAATGACAAAGAAATGACCATTACTCACGACCACCATTACAAAAGCCGAGAACGCGTGACAGGACCATGTCTCAGTATGCACAATTTATGAAAAATATTCGGGAGCTGCTATGATATGACCACTATTAAAGAAAGCAAGGATTTAAATTTATCAAATCCTCCAGGGTCATTCAAATGCACAGGTTGAGCAGATGAAGAATTAATGGTGCAGATAGAGAATATCAGTGAAGAGCAGGGGATTAAAGAAATGCATTTAAGAACTTTGGGGCTTTTACATAACCTTTTGGAGGCAAAGTACCGGATCAAAGACACTGCAGATCACTAGAAAGATCTTTTCACAGAAAGCAATGCCCTCAAGGTTTATTTCAGCCAAATTTTCTTTAGGAAAGGACAAAATTTTCATGTGAATTTCTCTCTATACCGTGTTCCTGAAGAGATTTTCTACCTAGTGCATTTATTTCTGCTGGCAGAAGAGTACGCATAGCTCAGCATGGTCATTCAGCAGTGTGGGCGCGACGGTCTTCCGTCATTTTTTTAAAATTTAATCCGATTAAATGGGCATCACCTACCCCATTTTCTATAGTTTTCAGTCTCTCCTATAAAACTCCAGAAGAAAGACATTGTAGGGGTTCCATATTTTTATCAAGAATTGTGCAGTGAAAGGCACTTTTGCATACATTTTGTATAAGTTCTTGTATGAGAACTCAGAGCCCGTAGGGTCTCAGTGAGGAGGAGTTCTATCTGTAATGAGGATTCTGGTCTTTGGTATTTCACAGTATGTAACTTTCTCTTATGTGTTCAATATAACATTTCATTTCATCCACTTTCTTGTATCATGTTTTGGAATGCGAGTGGCTCACTGGTTTGGTAAGGATTCATCCTAGTTGATGCCCATACTTAAATCAGTCAAGCGCTTTAAATATGGCTCATGCATGATATACTGTTCCATATTCATCTCAACCATCTTCTACTTCATTAGTTGCTTTGGGAGGGTGCTTTTAAACACCATTTGTCTTATATGGATTCTTAGATTGATAAGCCCATATGGTTCCCCGTTGTACTGTATCACTTAATGCTTCGATTATCTAGTATCTTCTTAACTTTTCTTTTACCACATTCACTTTCTGATATTTGATTTCTGTGGCATATTATTTGAATTGGCCCTCTTTACATTAAATTGTCTCTTAACTGTCTGATGCTTTTGTGTTGGAGCTTTGCATCTTGTCTCTACAACATTACTTTCCTTGTGGCAGTTTCTGTAAGTTCTGGTCCCATTAAAAGTTGATTTCCTTATTCTACAAGAGATAACAGGAGAGTTTTGGATTGACACCCAAGTTTTATGATACACTCCCTGCTATGATAAGATGTCCTAGGCACTGGTCTATGGCAACTCTAGGCTGTCTCTAGGAGTGACAATATCTTTCGACAACAAGTTGGATGGAGCTGAATACTTTGGAGGTCCTGTTAATGGCAGAGTTCTCAAACATTATTTTTGTTAACTAATATTTTTAGTTTTAAAGCTTTCTTTTCATTGTATATATCACTGCTTTTGAATTTAGAAAAAGAAAAATACAAAAAACAATAGAAAAAGAAAAGAGGGCAGAGATAAAACAAGAAAGGTACAATCCCATACCCAAAAGGAGAAATTATGAAAGTGTGCAAGTTTAAAATCCACTACCAAAAAACAACACTGTTATTTTAGTCATATAGCCTAATCATGACTGAGATAGATTTCAATTTTCTGATAATAGGTTAGTGAAGAAAGATTTTCCAAATTGTTCAATCTTGGCTTATCAGTAGAATAGATTAGGATAGAAAAAAATGGTTCAAACAAGCTTAAATACTGAACCTGTAAGGTTTGATGAGGAATTGGTTCTAATATGCTCAAAATTTTAACCAATAGAAAGAAAGACAGCTCTAAAAAGATCAAGACCAAGGCTGCAAAAAAGAATGAAGGATGCTTTTTGATTTTCTGATCTTAAGCCTTCACAGTTCGGTTTCAAATTTCTGCAAATAAAGTCTATGTGCGGCTTGTACATACAACCATAGACATCATAGCAAATCAGACAGTCTAATCCCGATTGAACTATGTTTAAATTTCTGTTTTAGAAGATAGAGAATAAAATCCGCCAGACAGTCTAATCCTGACAGACAGTAGCTTAGGTAGAGAATTTATGAGTTCAACAGTCTAATCTGAACTCATGGAAGAAATAAGGGTAGATTTAGATTAGTTTTTCCTGCTTTCAAAAGAATAAAATGTTGATATTTAAGGTCTGCAAGTCCAAGTGCACCTTCTGAAGAGAAAATGTTAGGAAGTAGGCTGTCTAGGTAGAATGATTGGGAGAAATTTGTTTGCTGATATGTAATATTGATCATCTTTTCTAAAGCAGCATGATCAAAGAAGAAGAGGTTGTCACAGATAAAGCACAGGTCTACATCCCAGAGATCAAATTCTGAAGATTCTTGACACCTCCAAGGAGCTTCCATCCCCAAGTGGAGCCACTGTTAGCCATCAGTAAATTTTGTCATAAGCAAATGATGGCTAAAAATAGGTCTTGAGCCTTCAAAAGATTATTTTCATAGAAAATTACTCATTCTTGAAATCTGTTGTTCCTTAGTGCTATTCCCTAAGGTGTTGTTTTTTAAAGCAGTGTTGTTCCCTAACAGTGCTGTTCCTTAAACAGTTCTATTCCCTAAGGTGCTGTTCCTTACTACTGTTCCCTTCAAAATTCCACCAAGAAAAGCTACTGTTCCCCAAGAAATCTGTTTCCTAAAAAGCCCCATTTTCATCATTTTCATTTTCTCCATTTTTACCCCCATATCATTCATTTTTCCTTGTAAAATTCCCCTTTCTTCTCTCATTTATCCTTATTCCCCTTGAAAAAACCCTTTAAAACCACTTAACCCTTTCGTATTTGGTTTTAAAAATCCTTTTACTTCATCCGGAACACTAAAAACCCATAAAAAACAAACAAAACCCTCTTATTCTACTTTTTAATTAAAAAACAGACTTTAGCCCCTTTCGGCTTAGCCCCCTGCTCTTTCTCCATCATATGATCAAGCCCCGTGACCGGGCGCTAGCGCTCATCGCATTGCAATGTTTTATATCGCATCGGCGCTATTACATTTTATTACTTCACTTCCCTTTCCCCCCTCCCCCCCCTCGCCGATGCGATAAGCCCCCTTCTCCTCCACCACTGGTCACATACCCCACCATGAGACCACGCCCCTGCCCCTGCCCTTAGACCCATCGCCATCGTGCCATTGGCATTTCCCTTTCCCCTTCTCCCTTATATTGTATTCCATCGGACCTTCGATGCGATAAGCCATCCACGACGTGAACCACTCCCCCAATCCTATTCTGATACCTGGCTTCCACTAAAGCTCCCGCCGCACACCTTTTCCATCACGTTCCTTTCTAACCATTGGATCTATACCCCCAGATCCAACGGCTCACGATCCATTTCGCGCTCATTTCCCAAAAAAAAGCAATCGAACTTTAACTACACAAAAAGAGTGGTTTATAGAAGCCACACGACTCATTATGATTTGATCGCGTTCCCTCTGGGATAAACCACTTACCACCTGGATCGAACGTGAAAACCATTCGCGGTTTTCACGAAACCATTTTTCTTCCATTTCGTGCCAAAGTCATTTTAAAACCTGTTTTCATAGGGTTTACTCCATAAGACCTCCTCTGCTCCTCTGCCTGCATATTCCGCTCCTCCATATAAACTCCTCCGCCTCCGCCAACCTCCAAAGCAGTTTGCCAATACCACAGGGTTTTTTAGCAAGTTTTATGGTTTTGTGCAAGTTCTATGGTGATTTTAAAGGCTGAAAGTCCCCCCTATAGTCCATAAAGGGACAGTGGCTGAGGGTGACGACCCTCAGAGCCTGATCAAAGGAAAGGGGGGTCGAATTTCATGTTTTAATCAATGGTTCATCGAGCATTGGTTACACAGCCAAAAGATCCTCCAGCACAGACCATTTGTGAACAAATTAAGTTAATGAAGATCAGTAAAGGTTAAAGATAAATGGACTAAAGCGCAAGATTGAAGATTAAAGGTTTGATCATACAGGTTCAACTTTGATCCACGGTTTAAAAGATTAAAACAACCAAATGAAGGATTAAAATACCGAAGAAGGATGAAGAAGGCATGATCGGCCCTAAAGTACAAGATCATAGTTATATCAGGGTTTTAAAGTGATAAGGTAGAAAGATTAGCAGAGGAAGCCTACAAATGCCACATCAGTAAGGCAATTAAAGCCAAAATTGCCACCTACAGGATTATTTCCTCAAAAGAATACACAATGAATGCACAGTCAGAGATATTTCTAAGAGACAGCTCAGAATTAAAAACCAGCCTACCAAGAGCCCCCAAAGTCAACAAAAATGAATGAAGTTGATGAAATTTAATGTAATAATCAATTAGCAGAGTTAAAACATTGGAAAAATTTTCCATTTGGCCCTTCAAAGACCGAGAAGCACTTACTCTGCATTAATTGAACATATAGACCTTTCTTTCACTCCACCTCCTCATTCTTCTATAAATACTTCTCTAGAAGACAGTGTAGAGGTTGGTCTTTGGATACCTGTCGAATGTAAATATCTATTGAAGCTGCTGTAGCTCTGTTTTTTAATTGAAGACACATAAACTGAGATGAGAAGTTTGAAGCTGTAGAGACCCACTGGACTTGAAGATTGTAATTGGTTTGAACATCAAATACAAATAGCTGATTTGTGGGATCCTGGTCTATGTCAATGGTGATGTGTTTCTCACTGTAAATTGATATTTTCATTATGTTTTCATTCTGTCCACTTTTCTCTAATAAAGAACATCAAATATAGATTAGGATTTACTTCTAAAGTACCCTAAATCTCACTGATAAATCTTTATCCTTTATGTTTTTCTGCTGACTGTTTATTTGAGGATAATTGAATAGAGTATAACCAGTGAAGTGTTGGTAAGCCCATGTTTCCTGAGTACAACTTGAGATATTGTATTTGAGTGTTCTTGAAAATTCTGCTAATTAAAGTTGAGCTAGAGAAGTTTATGGTTAGCCCCGTCCTCTAGTTTATCTCCAATAGTTGCTTTGAAAAGTTCCCTTAAGAGTACGTTGAAAGCAGGCTAGTTTAAAAGTACTTACCTGATCTTAGAATATTTTTATGTTTATCATGAATGTTCTCCTTTGAGAATATGATGAAAGCAGGCTAAGTTAAAAGTCTTTACTTGATCTTAAGCTATTCTTTGTTTTTAATGTTTTCTCTTGAAAGTATATCAAAAGCAGGCTAGTTTAAAAGTACTTACCTGATCTTAGGCTTTTCTTTGTTTCTTCATGTGTTTTAATCCCTACACTTCAATTCTTAAATGTTTCATTCCATAAAATCAACTTAAAGAGATCCTTTGAAATAGATGACTTGCCCCATGGACCACTCTTGAACCTTGATGTTCAATTAAACCCTCTTATGACTCCATAGCCCAATAGATTGATGCTGTTCCTTGCTTATCTTATCAACTGAACCATTCTTTCACTTACTCACACCTTCACCCTTCATACAGACTTCCTTCATCTTCATGTTATCCTGCCCAACCAAAAAAAAACAAACCCTTGTTCTTCATAACTAGCCTAAAATCATACTTAAAGCCTTAAAGATCATATCTTTGAACACACATACATAGAGAGATCCCTCTCTGAATCTAGGATGGCTAGGTCCTCAGATTCCAAAGTGATTTTATGTACGCTCTGTAGCTTTGTATTTTCCAATCTTGCAAAACTACGGTGTCCTAACAGGCGGAACGAGAAGGAGAACCCAATGAACCAGAAGAAGAGTTGGAGTGCGGACTCACACAAGGACTAACTTGAATCCTACATGGAGGAGTAAGTCTTCCTACCGAAAACTGAGGATGAATTCCAAGCAGTCTCCAGGATAAACGCCTTGGTGGCGCAATGATGACAACACAAACACAACACAAGGGAAAAAGAGACCGACAAAGGCAAGGAGGTGCAAGATCAACTGATTACAATGTCAAAACAAGGGCGGAGAGGTGTAGGATCAATTGATTTCAATGTTTTACAATATTTTCTTGTCGGTCTTAACCAAGCCCTTTTTTGCTTAGGGTGTGTGTGCAAAGTGTGTAAATTTTAGTTTTTAAACCTAGACGTTTGTAGAGAAAAAGAAAAAGTGTGCCGTGTAACTAAAAATAAACCTACAGATAACAATATATGAAACTGAAATAACAGTAAATAAACAGTTAATAATGCAATAATCTAAACCCAAGGAGGCGAGCCTCTCAACAATTAGTCTGTAGGTGGGTAAAAAACTAGTCAAAACACACCAAAATAGCCAATATATCTAAGGTCGGGAGGGACAGGGATCTAAAGGTCAAAATCTGTTGGAAAGTAGTGCAGAAAACAACAACAAATCAGAGGAATTTTTTTTGTAAAAGAGGTGGCGAAAGGCTATCTCCTGGAGGGAAACAGAGTGAACCCTAGAGGAAAACCCAAAAAAAGCTAAATGAGTTGATTTGGATGGATAACAAGCCGATCTGAAGCGGATCTGAAGGTGAGGTATAAGATCTGAAAAATGGCTGAACACTCTGAAAATTTCGGATAACCTGCAGCAGCTAAAACTCTTCCACAATTTGTGGAGGGTACTGAGGCCCTAGGGGGCTAGGTTCCTACTTAGTTAAGTAAAACAAAACAAGTACAGGTCCAAAACAGGCGGAGATGGAGGTCAAACAACCCTGAACAGAGGCCCAGACAAACCCAGAAAACTTTCAGAAAAAATCCTGCAAAAAATCCAGGTCACAGTTTCTGATCTGTTTTTAGCAGAGGTCATAGTTTTTGGGCTGATTTCTGCTTCCTGAAGCTCCAGGTCGCAGCTTTTGGGCCAAAAAGTGCGACCTGCACTTCTGGCACTTTCGGCGGTAGATTTCAGAAAAAAATTGTCGTCTCAGCTGCGACTGATGTCTTTCACTTGCGCAATAGGTCCGAAAACACACGTAAGTTAGAATTTTTATCGTTTTAGGGTTTAATAGTTAAAAATAACATCAATAAAAGAAAAAAAAAGGGGTTGAAGAGAAATCCTAGGGTTTGAAGCAGTTGGATATGCAAGGATTAGAAAAACGACAGTGGTCGTAATCGTAAAACCGTGTGGATTCGCCAGTTGTTAGTATGAATCTTAATTCCAAGCGTACGAAAAAAGACCACTTTAGCTGTGCATAACAAACAACCCTAACAACAAAGATGGCTGCCAATATCCTCAGATCTGCAGTTAGGTGATCAAGATAAATGCTGCAAAAATCTAGATCTATGCATTAGAAGACATTAAGCAGTAGAAAAAATAAGATTTACTCCATGCATCCAATAGACAAGACAAGGTTATGTTGAATGAATTTTGTATTAATGGCACCTTGGAGGAGAACACAGAAGGGTGTTACTAGTTCTCCTCAATGGGATGGGTTCTTGTAAGTCCCCATCACTTCAAATCTAAAATTCCTCTCTCTTGATGGTGTATAAAACCCAGACAAAAATGGTAGCAAAATATGACTATGATGGTGGATCAAAGTCAGACCAAAAGTATAGATCTAGAGTGATCTTTAGGCAACAAAAGGTAGTGAATGAATGGAAAAACCCTTCTATTTATAACAAAATATTGAGTTAGTCTAGATATTGGTGCATAATTAAAATATTATTAACCAAATCAAGATCCAACTTTTATAGAATATTTTATTATATTTGTTGGAGGGAAAAGGAATTTGACTTGGGTCAAATCCCTTTATTTGTAAATAATAAATAAATAAATGATTTATTTATCATTTTAAGGATGTGGTTGAGTAATAATCAAATAAATAATGATTTATTTAATTGTTTAAGTGTGATTTAATCATATTCAACAAAGAATATTATTCAAATAAGGTTTAAATAATTATTCTTAGGAAATAATAAGACAAATAATGATTTATCTAATTAATTTCCCCGTTTTGGGTTAAATATAACCAAGAATATTAATTAAATTGTTGTTTAACTAATTATACCTTGAGGAGAATCAAAAAAATGTAGATTTATTTAATATTTTCTCATGGGGTTTCCTGTTTAGACCATAAACAACTTAATAAAGGTGGTTTACTAAGTTATTTTTCATAGTGAATGCAATTTTACTTAGGGTAAAATTGGTCTTACATGGTGTACTTGGGTCCATCTAATAACAATAGTTTAGATGACCAAAAAATGGTGTAACACCTCTTATATCAATTTCATTAACATTTAAACATGCATTAAAACTCAGTTTTTGCAGAAATTAAGAATACAACATCACCATAATAGTAAACACAAAACAACAAGTGATGAAGGAGTTCACCCCTCTTGGGCTACATCTCCTGGTCCAACTTCAAATGGTTAGGCCTCTTTCATTATGCTCAAAACATTGTGTTTACATCAAGTTACAGTGCTCAAATGGCTCCAGAATACTAAAAAACCCTAGCTACTCTCTTTCTGCTCCAAAAAAGGTCAAAACTTGAATGATTTATGCTCCAATGAAAAATATTGCTAATTGTCCCACAATTTTCACTTTTCGGAAAATCATTCTACAAATCCTAACTTTTTTTGGCAATGTGGGGCAACAATTTCACCCTGCGTTGGCAAGATTCCCGTCGCACCGGGTGCAAATTGTCGCATGGTTGAATTGCCTATGTTGGTCTTTATCCAGCTAATTTGGCGCCACTTGGTGCATTCTTCACTACTGATCTCGAAATATTTTGTACCGTTTCTCGCCGGGAAAACCCGCCTCTAACTGTGGTTTCATGGGGTAGTTCGGTTTTGGTTAGGGTTAGCGGGCACTGCCACCTAACTGTGGCAAAAAATGTGAAGACTGTGGCATGTGAACATCGTTCAAATTAACCATCGAGGTTCTGCTCCAAACTGCGACATAATCTTGGCATCAACCGTTAACATGTGATCACCGGAGAACCTTTTACCATCGTTTTATAGTCATCAGGTTAACACTATCCACCTTAACATCTAACTGTAACCTCACATGTGTGCACATTTCCTGAACTGTCCATTGGTAGACTGAAGGTTAACCCGCCTTAGCATTAAACTATGGCATCAAACGTTCTGGATACCCGCCGTGTGAACACTCGTTCTAATGGTTTAAACCTCTGTCGAAATTGTTAATAAAATCGTCATACATTATTTGGGTTATGGTGGTGTATATGTATAGTTTTCTCCATTGATACATATGTATTGCCAAAATTTGGGTTTAAATGTTATCGTATGGTTCCGATACATGGTATATAATGTGCTGCAACTTTGGTAAAATGGCATAACACAATTATTAGAGTTTGGTTTAATATGTGGTCTCAGGTTGAGGTTAGCCTTTGACCCTGGTCTGTGGACCGGGGTCGGGGCTTAACCCCGGTCCCTACCCCTGATAGCATATCAATGAAACTTTATATATATATTTGACCCTATAGAGGTTAAAAAACAATGTAGCATAGATGGTCGGAGTTCTTTGTTGGTTAATGGAAGTCTCGAGCAAGAACCCTGGAAGGCCTGCTCTGGCCCTTAACCAAATTGTTTTTTCCATTGGCAGGCCATGTGGCAGCCTCTGTTTGGCCCATGTGGTGCTCTCCGGTTAGTCCAACAAACCAAACCATTAACCAATGAAAATCAACCTAAAACGAACCAATATAAATCTTCCACTTAACAACTAGCAATTGGTCGAAGGAGTACAATCACCCTGCCATGTCGTGGCCCAATAAATAGTATGTATTGCTGACTATGCACCAGTGTACAACCAAATCCAATATTTTTGTTTTTTCCCAATGTTATCACTCCACCAAATCTCTGAGGCTGAGAAAGAGTCCAAACAAAGGTAACCACATACCAATCTTTTAGCTTGGTAGCTAGCCCTACCAAACTAGAGAGGGCTTTCTCCACAAAGTCACAGCCAAGAGGGCTAGATGAATTAGGGTTTTAGGCTAGGTATGAATACATGGTTTGTTTGTTTGATTTGGGTTGATGGATGAG